>JARQZK010000733.1:200000-237500 GCA_030704885.1 Cynegetis impunctata
GAAAGATTTCAAAAACAGATCTTTCAAGACTGTGCAATATTGCTAAAAAAGACATGTATATATATATATATATATATATATATATATATATAAATATATATATATATATATATATATATATATATATATATATATATATAAATATATATATATATATATATATATATATATATATATATATATATATATATATATATATATATATATATTTATATATATATATATATATATTTATATATATATATATATATATATATAATATATTATATATATATATATATATATATATATATATATACCTATTATATATATATTATTTATATATATATATATATATATATATATATATATGCATATATATATATATATATATATATATATATATATATTATATATATATATATATATATATATATATATATATATATATATAATCTATTTTGTTGCTTCATTTTACAAACTTGTATTGCCCCTATTGTTGAAAATAATTACATATCTCGAGAGAAATATGATTTAGAATATTTGATGGAATTCTTAGGATTTTACCAAACCAAAATTCGGACTTTCGTGAGCGTATAGTAAGTTGAAACAAATTCGAAAAAGTAAAGCTTTCTGAAGAAATTTCTTATTTCAGGAACTCCTAGAATACCAAAATTTGATGGAAAGTAATGTCAACCAAAAGTTATCGTCTACTTGCAATTTTGGAGTGAAATTAAGAATTAAAACATCCAAACCCGTGGGTTTCTAAATCTAGGATGAAAACGATTTTATGTTCGAATAAGTACCTGCTGATGGAAACATGAGAATACTGAAAGCAATTTGAAGAAGAAGGTAATTTTAGTTGAATTTGAATTCTGAAATTAATAATTTAAGAAATGTAGAAATATATATTTTTTTAACTTATATTTGAATTAAAACATTATTAAGTCAGCATATGACGAAGAAGTAGTACTTCGAAACATGCGTCATGTATTAAAAATCAAATGTTTCTTAAAACTGTTCAATAATATTTAATTATGAATATTATTTTTCACGATCAAGAAATAGATTTTTATAGGACTGCCGCAGAAATGACGTTCTGCGCATGGAAACACGCTCCAATAGTGGCACTTTGCACATGGATATGTCATCTTTGCGCACGCATCTCTTGTTCACTGTGATTTTTTTTCGATATTCTCCTAACAACGTCAAAGTTCTGCAATGTTTCAACCTGGCAAAAGTCACAGCTCTATTGTATTGTTGATCGCATACTTCAAAAATTGTTAGCAGTTTTCTTAATAAAAACGAGTTATACAAAAAAAAATAACAAAGGCGTAAGCAGCAGAGCTCCATCACTGGGGTATTATTTTTCGCGCGAAATGCATCGCGTCGAGATGCGATTCGAACGGATAGAATTATATTTTGAAAAGTCACGCTTAAATAGTAGACCGAATCGGAAAAAAAATTATTTATTTTATAAAAAAAAATTTGCGAAATGCAGTCGTGGTTGAAAAAAAAAAATTGAAACCAACAAAGGAACGTATCTCAACATCAACATAATCCACATACAAAATTTCAACCATCTGTTGTGAAAAAAAATTCGCGATATGCAGTGCGTTTGAGAAAAAGAGTTCAAACCAAAAAAGGACTTATAAGTCAACATAATTTCAATGTACGTACCAAACTTCAACTCTTTAGCTCAATCTGCATATGCTGTGGCATATGCAATTCGGCAATTTTCCAAAACCACGAAAAAATAAATATCTACGTAATAATGGCAGCGGTTGGAAAAATTTAACCAAATTTCGATTGTTCCGTTCTGCAACGAAAATAATTCCAGGTACCAAATTTCAGCTCATTTCACTCGATGAGAGCCGGTGGAGCAATATGTACCGGGAAATATATATATATATATATATATATATATATATATATATATATATATATATATATATATATATATATATATATATATATATATATATATATATATATATATATATATATATATATATATATATATATATATATATATTTATATATATATATATATATATATATATATATATATATATATATATATATATATATATATATATATATATATGGGTCCTTCTTCGGTATTTGCATTTTAGAGAGACATATTTTCACGAAATTATTTTTCATAGAAGAATGCTGATACTCATTTATTAAGTTATTCACCACTTACACCTTTCATAAACAAAAGGGCCAGATACTTTAGTGTATTTTACACTTTTTCTAGAAGTCAGAGGTAAAAAGATTGCAGAGGAGTGACACATGACATATAATAGAGACATTTCGACCACAGAAGTGACATTTCTGCTTTAATTCCTTCAACAAAAATAGTACTGTCACAAAAATAAACATATTCTTCAAATAGTTCATAGATTGAATGAAAATATTGAATAACTGAATAAAGAGTCATTTCTTAATGTGCGAAAAAAATCAGAGAACAAAAGATATTGTCAATGAAGAAAACTAACAAAATAAAAACGGACAAATGAAAAATATTAACAACACATATACTGAAAATTATTTTTTATAAGTATTTATTGCTTCATCAAACTTGAGGAATAAACTATAACCACTAATCACAAGAGTAGATTGATGTAATATTACAATGATATCTTCTACCTGTATAAACCCCTCACCTTCCTCTGCAACTTCCTCTTTTATGCATAGTAGAGGTACGGTTACATGCTTTTATAAACTGGACTAGAATTTCAGCGTTGTCCACATTTCCAGAGCACATACCTGCGATATGACTAAGACGTAGTCTCCATTTTTATCAATAGCTTCAGAAAGAGCCGGAATATCTTCATCAGATTCTGGATATACATCGCTCGCATTTAGACGAACATCATTAGTTTTTGAATAATCGTTCTGTCCATTAATAAAATGAGAACAGTTATTTCTACATAAATAGCTCAAACTTTTCATGATGATCTTATTTGGTAATAGTGCAAATCCTTGGACCTGGTGAACTTTTAAAGTACCAGGAAAAGGTATTACCAATGACGCATTTTCTTCAATTGTTTTTGTATGACTTATTCAAAAATTAATGCTTTTCTCCGTCATCTTCTGTATTTACGTTTTTGATATTATCCACAATTTCCTTCATTTTTGTGTTTGGTGTTACGTTATCTCTGCTTCTATTTAATCTGTATAAGTATTTGTTTTTTAAGACACTTCACTTCCTTCGTCAATCCTGCTATTTCTTGCTGTTGTTCTATGAACAAACGATTTCTGCGCTTCCGAAGCTTTTGGGACCGTTTCCTGGCTGCCTCGGCTCTGTTGTCTATTGGTTGTAACTGTGACACCATTTCATCACCAGAGCAAGGAGGTGTATTAGAAGCAGTTGAATTAATTTGAAGAGCCAGGCGTGCCCTTCGTTATCTAGTTTTTTCAGCATACGTCTTTCTTAACGCTCTTTGCTCTCTAGGCGTCATGTCTTTCATGAGCCTAATTTTCTTTCCTTTCCCTTTTTTATTTAAACAGTTTTTCTTCTTTTTCTTCCAATTGAGCTAATTTAATAGGGTCGTTTTTGATTCGTTAATAACGTAAACGTTTTGCTACCCGTTTCTTTTCCAGCCTTTCTTCACGAGTTTGCTTTTTCTCGACCATTTTCTGCAACAACTGATCCACACCTTCAACGAGAGAAAAATTATTTATTTACAATGAAGTCACTTTGTTGTTGATAAAGCATACAATTGGAATAACAGAAATTTAAATTTTTCAAATACTTATGTAATGATTTCACTACCTACTAACTTATAACACGAATGATATTAAGAAGTAATCACTCCTCTGTCGCTTTAGTCTCTCCTCTGGTATGAATATAGCCAGGGGAAAGACGCCAGAGAATAGACATATCTACACATAGTATAAAATGAAAACTAATCCAAAACAAGAATTTTACTATAGACGTGTCCATGTAATTATTGCAAATATATATCTTGGAATATGATCAATAAATGAGCAGAAGATTCAAAATATTCAATTTATACTTACCATAAAAAAGACAATATTCAATGAGACACAACCTCCTTTCTCAACATCATGCACTGAACTGTTATATTCCCTATGAAATAATTTGAATTTTGTCGCCAATAAGATGAATTCGCCTCAAGACGGTTACATCGACTACCGGAAGGAGCTATTCCATGCATTATCCCGCGAGTTTTTGAATTTTAAAGAATGCCAGAGGAAGGGACTCAAAAACAGAGGACATATAGAAAAATATTTAAAACTGAAATGTTTTTTTTTTATTTGTTTCTAATTTTTTCAATAATCGATAAAACTATATTTCGAGCATTCTGAACAGTGATGAACAGATACAAAAAAGTGAAAATGGAAGATAAATCACAACTCTTTTCCAAAAAACCGTGGAAAGGTCAAGCCAGAAAAGAGACATTTAGTGACTTTATATTTTTTTTTCTGGAAACTGTCAACATATTTCAGATCAAATCATTGTGTAATATCTGACGAATATCTTTCTCCGTTTCGGTAAACCAATATAATTGTTTTAATCATTGCGGTATTTTAGGTATTTCATGTTCCTTATGTGAAACAAATAGCTAAGAATGACCCATATATATATATATATATATATATATATATATATATATATATATATATATATATATATACCATGTGTCCCAAAATGAAAACACTAACATTGCTATCTCGGTTAATATGGGAGATAGAAAAAATGTTAAATGAGAAATTTTTTAGACAATTCCTGGTTGATTTCATATATTCTTTTAGATTTAATATATCTTCATTCATTTTCGAGATAAAAATTAAAAACAAAAAATTGATGATATTGTTTTTCCTCCATAAATCAAATATCGTTGTTTTGTGTTGGTGAGGACTTGTACATTGTACAGGCACTTTTTGATTACAATTCGATTTATGATATTTTGTAACCTCTACCGTCTTCTGTTTCTCAGATTTCAATAACAACTTCTGTTTTTCATATGGCGGCCATCTTTGATTTTCACAAATTTTAGGAGACCTTGAGATGAGCTTTTCAATGATATGTCACTTGATAGAGAAATTTTCCGTTTCAATCGAGTAATTCAAAGAAAACCAATTTGAATATGAAAGAAGTAGTTGGTCATGAGAAATATTAAAATTATTTCATCACTCCCAGCTTTTCCACGACTCCACTCTGAACTTCTAGATTTTTCTAGAAGTGATTATTTATTATAGTTAGAAAACTCTTGTCCTGCAAGCAAAATCATGGAATATCTTCAATAAAATATCTCCGTTATAAGTAGGAGATACTATGCCATTCTATATAGAAAATCAATATTAGATAAATCGTAAATGTTAACAAACCATACATCTCTCGGAAATTATTAGAACAATTTATTCCATACCTTTATTAATTAATTCGAAAGGCATTCTTAGATCAAACAAATTTAGCCGTTTTCTTCATTCTGTGAATGGAACAATTATTCTGAAATGATACACGTATTGACACATGTACAAAGATTCTCGATCAAAACGAATAAATTTTCCATGAAGTTACATATTAGAAAGTCCATCTTAAGGTATTTCATGATTTTGCTCTCAGGAAAAACGTTTGCTAACCATAATGACTGATGAATAATCATTTATAGAAAAATCCTTTCTGGAGTTTCTGAATGGAGTTGTGGAAAAGCTCGGAATCATAACTGTTTTTTATTAGTTGACCATGATTACTTCTTCCATATTCATTGATTGAAACAAAAAATTTCACTAGCAAGTGACATACCATTGGAACCCCATCTCAAGGACTTCCACAATTGGTGAAAATAAGAGATGGCCGCCATATAAAAAACAGAAGATGTTTTGAAATCTGAAAAACAGAAGACGGTAGGGGATACAAAATATCAAAAATCGAATGGTAATCAAAAAGTGTCTGTACAATATACATATAATATATATATATATATATATATATATATAAATATATATATATATATATATATATATATATATATATATATATATATATATAACAACGATATTATAGAGAAAAAACGATATCGTCAATTTTTGGTTTCTAATTTTTATCACGAAAACGAATGAAGATATAGCAAATCTGCAAGGAGATATGAAATCTGCCAGGAATTGTCTAAAACATTTCCCATTTAACCTTATTTCTATCTCTTATAGAGATAGCAATGTTGGTGCCTTAATTTTGGGACACACGGTCTATCTTATATATATATATATATATATATATATATATATACCTATATATATATATATATATATATATATATATATATATATATATATATATATATATATATTATATATATATATATATATATATATATATATAATTATAACTGAGATTGAATTCGCGCACAACACTAGGTAAAACATGTTAAAGAATAAACTTTAAACTTTAAAATAGAACACACTTGGCTTAAGTTTTACTATATAAAAATAAATACTTAGATATTGTTTTTAGCAGTAAACATGTTTCGAGTTATGACCTCCTTATCAAGACTGACTACAGGAAAAACATGTCGACCTTTCTTAACTGCTAAATACAGTATCTAATTATTTTTGTATTGTGAAACATAAGCCAAGTGTATTTTATTTTAAAGTTTAAAGTTTATATATATATATATATATATATATATATATATATATATTCAGACATGAAAAATTTTTCGAAAATCGTGGTCTGGGAGTAAACCTACTCCCGCACCTGACTGCTTTCCTACACTGCAATGGTATGTAGGTATTCTATGGGATAAAATACGACTAAATAGTCATTTATGTAGCAAGTGCGTTGTATAGAACCTAACGCCCGATGGGCGTTAGGATTTAGTAACGCACGTGGTGCATACAAGATTTTATTTTTCACGAAAAAATTATTTTATTATAATGAAAAATCGATTTTAAAATCGGTTCATTGCTCCTATACTTTCCATTTTCCTTCTCATAGTAGGCATGTCATTTGTTGATATTTTGACGTTTGTGAATATTTTTGTCATCATATTTAGTGAATGTCATTGCTGCTTTCTTTGTGTAGTCTTATAGGAATAATGGAGATGAAAATGAATTTAACCAAGAATATCATAGAAAATGCAGCCAAAGCTGCGAATAATTCATTGCCGGAGAAATCCAGAGTCGTATACGACAAGGATTATGAAGTATTTAATCAATGGAAATTGCTTCAGTTTTCCTCATACAATAAGCGGGTGTTATGATCCACTATGCCCGTTCATAACGCCCTAGGGCATAATGAGTGTATATATAGCAACCGTATCTGAAGTAAAATCAACAAATAATATACAAGTGAAAAATAAGATATGATGTGTGCGGTCTATCAGTTTGTCCCGCTCTTGTGCAAAGTGTCGTTATCAAACATTGTCATTTAATATACAATAAAAAAATTTTCATGTCGATAATTAATTTCAAATTTTCCAGGTTGTTGAATCTCGTGATTTGCCAGTACATCTGTTTTGAAGCTTTCACATTTCATGAATTTCAAAGGGATACCAGCTAAAACTCGCATTCAGCAAAACCCTCTGTGATTTTCAATTTCCAACTCCGTTAGATCTCGATTCCATTATTTCGCACGGAAAATGGAACCGAACAACAGCGTGGAATCCGAAATGGAATACTTGTCAATGAAACGTGATGAAATGAAAAGTCTGGAAATAATCAATTTCGGAATACTCACCGCGACCAGGACAGTTTCCATAATATTCAGCGTTTCCATGATATATTTCATTGTTAGGTTCAAATGTGTGAGAAACAAAGTCAATATGATGTTGCTGAATTTGTGTTTAATCATTCTGGTTTATTTCAGTTATAGCGTCGGTTACCAATTTATTAAATTGAATGAAACAATTGCGGACGGAAATTTATTACAAACTATTACCTTCGCATATTACGCCTGTTACATTTTATACATCGGTGCCTTGCTAACTTTGGCCATATTTTGGATTTTATTTGTAATATTGAGGGATATATTCCATAGATTTGATAAAATTATATGTATTGGTTGGATTATACCGTATATGCCGCTTTCAATATTCTCATCAATTTATTTTTATCGCAATCAACGCATTGAAACATTGAATTATTATTTCATTTTGTATTATTTGATGGCGTTACTTTTCGTTTTTATTATTGTCATTTATTTTCTAACCATGAAAATCGGAGAGAGGATGACAAAAAATAAACTGGATTATCTTTTATATGTATCTGTTTCGTTAATGTTATTTTCATTGCCAGATATTGTATTGTTTATATTTGAATTATATTTTCTCGATGAGATGGAACTAATTTATTGTCATATTTATTATGTATATTTAGGTATAGATTTCATCAGGTATATCTCTCCGAGTATTATTTTTCCATGGCTGTTTCTAAGTAATAGACATTTCAAGAAAGCATTCAATAAAACCTTTTCACGAAAGAATTTAAAAAAATATATTTTATATTTGACTAATAAATTTAAAAGCAAAGCAGCTGTGAATCAAATGATCGATGTGGATTTGAATGAAATATTCATATGACTTCAACTATTTAGAAAAATTATATATTATATGCATTAATTATATAATAAACTGATGAAACATTGAAAGTTTGTGTTTAATTAACAGTAAGTTCTGTAAGATCTCTGTTTTGTTTTCTTAACTGCAATTTTGCATAAATTACTTTATTGTGCAGAAATATGAATAAATTGAACTACCATTATATGATTACGCGATTCACTATTTTTGATATTAAATACACTCAAAAATAAATCTTTTTAGTCAGCCACTTTCAATTTACTTATTTTGATCGAAAGGAAAGCAATTACAATTATTTTTCCATTTTTTGCATAGCTTAAAATGAGCGAATATGAATGGTGAACTAATTCAAGGTTACTAACATTCGAATAATGTTATTTCAAATGTAATTTGAACTAATAATAATCACTTCCTTCCAACGTCTCTTTTAAACTACCATCTAATTGAACTTCATTCGGAGGTTTTGTTGTATTTTATATGATAGTTTATAATGTAGTAACTACAATGCATAAAGAATGTTTATGAACAATTTTTCTCATTGGACTGTATAATGTAATTAAATCTAGTTTCTTATATATCCTAATAAATATAAATAAAATTTATTTTTCACTTGTATATTATATGTTTATTTCACCTTGGATACGGTTGCTATAAAGACACTCATTATGCCCTAGGTCATAACGCCCGAATTTGCGGGCATAATGGATTTAAAACGCCCGTTTAATGTACTAGGAGAAATGAAGCAAATTTCATTGATTAAATACTACATAATGCTTGTCGACTCTGGTTTTCTCGGGCAATTAATTATTCGCAGCTTTGACTGCATTTTCTATGATATTCTTGGGTAAATTCATTTTCATTTTCATTATTTCTATAAGACTACACAAAGAATGACATTCACTGAATATGATGACAAAAATATTCACAAACGTCAAAATATCAACAAATGACATGCCTACTATGAGAAGGAAAATGGATAGGAGCAATGAAACGATTTTAAAATCGCTTTTTCATCATAATATAATAATTTTTTCGTGAAAAATAAAATCTACTAGATTTACTAGATCCTTACGCCCATCGGGCGTAAGGATCCATTAACGCACTTGGTACATAAATAACTATAAATGAAATTCAATAGAATCAGTATGGCGCGTTTCAGTACTCTGAATCATCGTCAGATACAAAGAGTAAGAACTTACTCTATATCTATTGATAGTACAGGCTGTCCCATTTTCGATGTCCCTACGGGGTAACTCGCTTATTTTTAAAGATAGAGATTTGCGGTTTTCGCGAACGTTGGCTACTTTTTTGTGAATCTCACGATACCGTAAACAAAATTTTCATAGCTTGCTTCGTTTTTGAGATACAGGGCGAAGTTGAAAATATTGCATTTTGGCCCCCGCCTTGTATCACAGCTATCTTTCAACTTATAGGAAAAGTAAAAACTGTGTTTTATACACTTTTTTACGTAGAATCCAGTGGCGTAGTGGAGATTTTTTGAAATGAGCTGTCATTGTTCAGATATAACCCAAAGTTATATTTTTTTAAATGGGACACTCTATATATTTTTCCATATTCAAAACATAAAAGCTTTGAGCTATTAAAAAATAAATAATACTTGTATAATATTTCAAGTATTAGCCCTGTATTTAGATAAATTTCATTTTTGTTATAGCAAGTCAAGACAAATATCACTTTAGTAGAACGTTTAGCGCAATAAACAAATATCACTCTCATTTATATATGGTAGCATGGAAAGTATTCATTAAAAAAATATTATTTAATATAAGTTACTAAACAAAGATTAATTTAAAAAATTATTATAACAGAAATTAAAACTTATATGAAACACTGCTACAAACAAAGCTCTATTATTTTTCGGTTGAAAATATTTTATGAATATTGTTCAAATTGCTGTCCATTCTGTTGAAGACACAACCGACATCTTCTGAGGATAGCGTCAATCGATCGCAGTAACAACAAAGGTCTTATGCGTAAGAATTCGAAAAGCTTCTCTCCTGGCATTCATGAGAGCATCTCGATTTTCTTGCCGCGTGTGGTTTATTTTATTTTTCATAAAGCCCCATATGAAAAAAATCTAATATCGATAAAGTCAGAAAGCTTTGGTGGCCAGTTAATGGCGACCATTATTACCAATCCACTGGTTTTGGAATCTTTCATTAAGAAAAGCCCTAACGGGACCTGCGTTATGACAAGGTGCGCCATCGTTGTTGGAAATAACTGTGTCCGTATTGAGCCAACGGAATTTCGTCAAGTAGTTCACAAAGACAATCATCCAAAATTTCCAAAATGCGGTATGCCAATCTTCCTCCAAAAACGAAACAAGATACATTGAAGCCGCGAATCTGCCTTGCTGTTGACGAGCCACCGTAACGTGCTCATTTTCATTTGACCAATAACGATGATTATTTCGATTAAAAATGACAGCGCTACTTATATAGCTTTCATTCTCCCGTCTTTTGTATATACCAACTACAAATCTCAATGCGCTTCTCAGCATCACCTGGGTGCAGATGATGTATAGTTTGAGGTATGTAGGGGGTATATTTATGCATTTTCAATATCTTCGAAACTCTTGTCTTTGGAATGCCAACCGAATCTTCAATTTCTCTGCAAGAAGTATTTTTGTTCTCTTCTACCTTTGCGAGGACACTAATTTCAACATCTTCAGCATTTTCTTTCCTATAACTTTTTGGTCTAGGCTTTTCAAAAGATCCAAAATTTTCCGAATTTCTTTTTAATCTGCCAAATATTCTCCTACTCGGTTGTCTCCTTTCAGGAAACCTAAATTTCCTATCTTATTATCTTACTGACACCCAGTAAATGGGTAATAGTAAATACCTTTCAACATAGAGGTCCATCGCTTGATTTGGATTGAAACCTACTTGGTAATATATCCCAACCATATATAATTTTTCGTAATTTTGATATCTTGGATTATCATTCGCCATTGTGAGAAAAATTTGTTAACTTTGACAGGTAGGTGACAGGACCTATATACATTCTGCACTTGCTCTTTTTCCATAGCTACCTACTAATTAGGTCCACAGCGTTTATGGTCGATAAAGAGTGTTTCATAAGAGTTTAAATTTATTGTTTTGTCAAATTATTTAGTGACCCATACTGAATAATACTTTTTTAATGAATAGGTACTTTCCATGCTACCATATACGAATGAGAGTGATATTTGTTTATTGCGCTAAACGTTCTACTAAAGTGATATTTGTCTTGACTTGCTATAACAAAAATGAAATTTATCTAAATACAGGGCTAATACTTGAAATATTATATAAGTATTATATATTTTTAAAAAGCTCAAAGCATTTATGTTTTGAATATGGAAAAATATACATAGTGTCCCATTTAAAAAAAAATAACTTTGTGTTATATCTGAACAATGATAGCTCATTTCAAAAATCTCACTACGCCACTGGATTCTACGTAAAAAAGTATATAAAACACAGTTTTTACTTTTTCTATAAGTTGAAAGATAGCTGTGATACAAGGCGGGGGCCAAAATGCAATATTTTCAACTTCGCCCTGTATCTCAAAAACGAAGCAAGCTATGAAAATTTTGTTTACGGTATCGTGAGTTTCACAAAAAAGTAGCCCACGTTCGCGGAAACCGCAAATCTCTATCTTTAAAAATAAGCGAGTTACCCTGTAAGGACATCGAAAATGGGACAGCCTGTACAGTGTATGAAAATATGTCAGATCTATTCAATAAAATTAATGGAAATTTAATATACATATAGATACATATATATATATATATATATATATATATATATATATATATATATATATATATATATATATATATTTATTCGAATTGTTGTTGCCTGTGAACTATTTCTAATCTCTTGATAATTATTAGCAATAACAGGCTTGTTGAATCTCAAAAAACTCGATTTTATTAATTTTTAAAGTTGACGTTTCGCCACGACATTCGTGGCTTTATCAAAACTTTTGAAAAAATTGAAATTTCTTCGACCTTTATTGATTTGAATAGAAAAAGACTACTATGTTTCACTAAAATTTTTCGGCTGTAGCCGTTCTTTGTTATTTATTACGTGCTATTCAGTCCAATATTAACATTCAAGTCTGTTATTATTAGATGGTAAGGGAAACCACAGAAACCTTTACCCACGTAATGTTCGAAATAGGTTCAAATTATTTTGATTTTGAAAAGTCAAAGAATAGGGTACTATTTATCTTTTTTTCAAAAATTTCTCATTATGGCTGTGGCCGTCTTCAGTTATTAATTACGTGCTATTTAGTCCAATATCAACAGACAGGTCTGTTGATATTAGATGGGAAGGGAACCACAGAAACCTTCATCCACGTAATGTACAAAATAGGTTTAAAATATTTGATTGTTGTCTTTAAAAAGACATTACTTGTAATTTTGGAGATCACATGTTCTAAACTATACTTTGTTTTTAGAAAAATTGAAAATTCTAGATGTTTAGGTTTTGTCTAAGAAGTGAGTTGTTATGGTTAGAGTTTGTTTGTTGAATTATTTTGTTTTGATTTATGTTGTTTCTTAGAAAAATTAAAGAATCAAATCTGCGTATATTGAACCCAAATGTTTGATATCTGTTCTATCATTTACGACTTCATTTAAATTTTTTTGAATATGTAACATTTCTAAAATTTCTCTGCGTTTTTGATCTTTTTCTATTTCTAAAATGTTTGTGCTATTAAAGTTGAAAGTATGATTATCATTGTTTTTATGTTTTATTAGCGCTGTGGTTTGTGTTCTGGTATATTTGTGTGCTTGTAATCTTTCTTCTAAATTTTGAAAAGTTTGTCCTATATATGATTTATTACAATTATTACAGGGTAACAACAGGTAAACAACATGAGATTTTTGCAAAATCAAAATAATTTGAACCTATTTCGAACATTACGTAGGTAAAGGTTTCTGTGGTTTCCCTTATCATCTAATAATAACAGACTTTAATGTTAATATTGGACTGAATAGCACGTAATAAATAACAAAGAACGGCCACAGCCGAAAAATTTCAGGTAAACATAGTAGTCTTTTTCTATTCAAATTTTTTTAAATCAATAAATGTCAAAGAAATTTCAATTTTTTCAAAAGTTTTGATAAAGCCACGAATGTCGTGGCGAAACGTCAACTTTTCAATAAAATCGACTTTTTTGAGATTCAACGAGCCTGTTATTGCTAATAATTATCAAGAGATTATATATATATATATATATATATATATATATATATATATATATATATATTTTGAAAGTGACGGAGTAATAGTCGTTAAGAACAATATTCTTTCTAAATTTAGGGTATTCCGACTAAAAAAAGGGGGGCGTCTCGAATATATATATATATATATATATATATATATATATATATATATATATATATGTATATATTATATTATATTATATACATAAATGCGTGGGAAAAAGACGAGAAGTGCTCATGACACTACCCAATTGGAGCGAAGATTCTTGGTTATATATTATGTAAAAAATAACAGGCACAATAAAAAGAAACAACAACGTTTATACTTAAATGAAAAAAATTCATAATTATTCATATTAAGTTTTACATATTACTTCAGATTCAAATGAAAACTATTTTAAACAATCATCTTCTCAGGACAGCAAAGTTTAATAAGAAATTAATCGAAGAAAAACAATATTCTCATTAAAATCATGTTGCTTGTGATATATTTTCTTATAAAGCAATAACTATGCTATAGTCTGTCCAGTCTAATTTGGCGTGTACGTCACAGTCATGCGCAAATAACGACGTAAGGCTGCCTACCCAAATAAATAAAATTCGAAATGGTCAAAATTCATATCTGTCCTGAGTAATTTTCTGAAAAAGTAGTTATATGGTGATAGTGACCGGATCATCCATTTCGACAAATATTCTGGTCTTAACATATCAAATCGTATGTATCTCTCAAGAAAAACTAACATTCCGTGTAATGAAAATAAGTTGAATGTTTGTTAAGTTGTCATTTAATTGAAAAATTTGCATTGTTGTCGGACCCTCTCGACCAACGCGCCGGTAATCGGCATTTCACGTTTGACAGTCGCCGAGTAACCTAGAAGATTTTGTAATTAAGTTTGATTTATCGATCGATGAATATGGAGATTCCATACAGATAGACACTTCTGGTAGGGAATAATGGTCAATTTGAATTAACCGCTAAAAATCCCCGCCATGTCAAACATGCAAGATATCTCATTTTGTTGAAAATTGGGTTAGCTATTCAGATTTAAGATTATTTATTACGTATGGCAACAGTGTTCACGATTGACGTCATATACAATTGGTGACGTACACGCCAACGGTCGCTGGACAGACTATACCACAATTATCTCAAATATACTTATTATTATGCAAGACGAAGGTTTTCAGTGATTCTGTAGATGAATTTATACTTTATAAATAGGTATATTGAAAAAATTGTTTTCTTTATTTATTTGTTTATTCCGATTCATGATCATCATTATACGAATAAAAAAGTAGATTATTTGTGAAAATTGTAATCAATTCTCCACTTGAAAACTATAATGATCTATAATAGATAATCATTTCTAACTTAAATATTAAATTCCCACGAATTCTTGGAATGAAAAATATTACATAACTTTTAATTCACATATCGAATCTCTCGAACTAACTTCCATTCGCTTAGTGTCTGGAGTGTAACATGCGATGAGAAACTTCGTTCCAATCATTGAATCTGTCATACTTGTTACAAAATTATAAATAAGTGTGAAACACTTAATTTATTCATATCTTCAATTCAGTTCTGAAGGTCCCTACGGACAGTGACACATGTAATAAAATACGATATTCCATCCCCTGAAGTTTTGAATCGAAGTAACCTTCACTTGATGAAAATTCATATTAAGAAATAAGAACACGTTTATTTAAACGTAATTTTCACTATATTTACAATTAAATGACAATTGTTTCGACAAAACAGTGTCTTCATCAGATTTAGTTACAAACTAATTCTTAAAATATATCACAATGCTTACATATTATCTGAAATATTCTACTATAGGTATTAATATTAAGAGGGTTGTATTTATGATTTCAAGAACGGTATAACGGGTATTGACTTATTTGGAATGGTTTAGTATTAGAGGTTTTAAATGCAAGGTTTAATAGCGGGGAATTACCAAGTTCAGTTTGCTCATTGAGTGAAAAAAAGGTCTGGAGAATTATGTTTTGAAATTTCTACAGATTCTAATAAATTTAAATTTTGAAACTTATTTTCGGTAGGTATGTGAAATTTTGAAATTATGGTTAAAATCATGTGTCTCTTCCATCAAATGGTTAAAATAATGGGATAATTATTAACATAACTTCTTTTGTGTTCTTTAATTTTAAAGAAAAGATCTTCCCTTCTGACCTATATAAAAAGGGCAAAAAATTACTACTATAAGTGTTCAACCATGTTCTGATATAATTCAAGTAATTCACCAACCAAGAACCGTAATAATGCAGTTTTGCGGAATCTGTCAGTGTTTTCGTCGCTAGGAACATTAATCAATTTTGCAGCTCTATGGAATTCACAATTCAATAATAATTGCGTATGTTATAATCAACAAATGGGTGACAACCGTGATTATCTGTTCATTTTGACAAATTGAAGTTACAAGCGACGAATATGGTCTATTATTACGTAACATCTCTGCCAGTAGAGTTCACTTGTTTCGGTGGGTGTTGCGAAATGTGATACTCCGAGGATACATTATCGAAAAGCTAGGTTAGGATGTCAGCAATTGTATTACACATTTTCAACCTTGTGAATAAGTGCTTTTGAGTTATCCTGATCAGTAAGTATAAAACATAGTAAACGCGGCTTTCAATAAATAATTATATATATATATATATATATATATATATATATATATATATATATATATATATATATATATATATATATATATATATATATATATATATATATATATATATATATATATATATGTCTGTGATTTAACAAATATCAATTACGGTGTTCCTAGATTTAACTATCATGAAGATTACGCTGTTATGTCTTCAAAATCTAATGCTGTTCTATATTTGAAATAGAGCAAATCGAAACATTGAAGGAAATAATTGCAGTTATGGAAGCTGCATACAATTTTTTTAGTGAATATTTTAAAAACTAAAATAGTTTTTTAAGTTGTAGACTCCGAATCAAATTAAATCAAAATTTTTGATAAATAATGAAATAAAAACTATTGGTGAATTGTAATATAAACGAAATGATCATAACGCATAAAATTTATATGAATATATATATATATATATATATAATATATATATATATATATAGGAATGATATACATATATATATATATATATATATATATATATATATATATATATATATATATATATATATATATATATACAGGGTATCTACATCCTTGAAAAACCTGGTAGTCCTGGAAATCTCTGGGAATTTTTTTTCTCCTGAAAAATCCTGGAATTCTCAAGGAATTCGAAACGAATTTGTTGACAGATGATGATGGATACCAGATCATGTTGACATATACTAGTTTCGAATGTCAGTTTATATATTTTATTTATTTGTTATTTTATATTGTGTGTCTTGAGGATGAGTGTTTTTGTTCGTGATTGAATTAATGTTTTGAAAAAGGCTTGGAAACTAGCCGAAACGTTAACAAGAATGGAAGTAAATTTTGAATAATTTCAAGTTGAATATCAATATTATAAACCCTAATACCCACTAATACTTCATCTAAGCATATTATATATACGAGTATATATATATATATATATATATATATATATATTTATATATTGAAATATTATAAGAATGGAAATAGGATACTGTTGTGTAAATTATGTTCATTATAACTGTAAATTAATTTGGGAAAATTACTCACGAATCATCTAATGTTTAAATAATGATAACGTTGGTCAGAATTTGATAAAATTCTGAGCCATATGTCTCTGCAAATTATATTGTTTGTCTGGCTATTTATTCAAAATATTTGGAACTAGTATTGATGAATTCTGATAATTTTATTATCATCATCAATTAATGTTGCGTGAGGCATCGAATTTCGAATAATATTTACATCTATTTTACATTCGAAATAGATATACCATACAAAATATTTCTTTTAACCTTACTCTGAATTGATTATGTTCTAAATGTACTTTATAGTGCGCTTTCAATATCATATTAAATGGTAAATGCAATTCCTGTTCTGTCTACATAGAGCGGTATATAAAAGTTGAATTCAAGTTTCATTTCAGATATGTAATATTTAATTGTATAACCTTAGTAGTTCGAATTTCGAAACTTTCCATTTGGTAATGACCAATGCATATTGACAAAAAATAAACCGTTTGAAAAAATACAATATTTCTTGGAGTAGACAATATTAAAATAATAAATTTATTAAAATTTTTATAATTTGAGACTGCATTGTTATGAAAGATAATTTAAATTTTTATTGGATAAATATTAAAGTTATGAATTAAATACGATTTTTCAAGTTTACATTCACAATTTTCATGATACAACAATCATTGGATGATAATTTTGACTTACAATCAAAATAGATATTGAGCAAATTTACTAGTGCGGATTGATTTTATATATATATATATATATATATATATATATATATATATATATATATATATATATATATATATATATATATATATATATATATATATATATATATATATATATATATATATATATATATATATATATATATATATATATATATATATATATATATATATATATATATATATATATATATATATATATATATATATATATATATATTTATATGTTTTTAGCAGGTTTTCACTTTGAAAACCTGCTTATTAAAATGGGTGCGATTAGCAAAGTAGGACCTAGGACCAAGATAGTATTTCGTTTCATGACTTTTTATGATGCTTTGCACAAAACACTCAATTTCATATATCTCTTTATATATATATATATATATATATATATATATATATATATATATATATATATGTTCGTATGTATTTTAGCGTTGTTTACACGATAAAGGGAGCAATTTTGAAGCAATAGGGTTGAAATTTTGTAAATAGGTAGTTTCGTATGATATCTTGGATGGGATTGGTTTTGGTTCGAATTGGTTGGGGGGTTGACCCCCTGGGGGAAGAAATAAATCTTGTTTACATAATAAAGGGCGTTATTTTGGATTTTGAATAGGATTGAAAGTTTGTGAGTAGGTAGTTTCGTATGATATATTGAGTGGGATAGGTGTTAATGCGAATTGGTTGGGGGGTTGACCCCCCAGGGAAATAAATCTTGTTTACACGATAGAAGGCGCTATTTTGGTATCATAGGGTTGAAACTTTGTAGGTAGGTAGTTTCGTACGATATCTTGGATGCTATTTATTTCTATATTCATTGGTTGGAGAGTTGACTCCCCGGAGGAAGAAATCAATCTTGTTTACACGATAAAGGGCGAAATTTTATAGAAATAGTGTGGAAAGTTTGTAAGTACGTAGTTTCCTATAATAACTCGGATGTGATTAGTTTTGGTACGAATTGGTTGATCCCCCGGGGAGGAAATAAATATTGTTTACACATTAGAGGGGAGAAATTTCTTTTTTGAATTTGGAAAAAAAATCACAATTGAATATATTTTTTAAACTGGATACGTTAGGGAAACCTGCTCTTCTAAAGCAGCTCGCTGCGATAGAGTTTTTTTCTGTTTCTTTTCCTCATTGTTTGTTAATAATTATGTATCTTTTTACTTGATTTCGAGATAACTACTCTCAAGACGCTGCATAATTATTCGTTAGTTTCTGGAATTTTATATTGTTATGGGCTCTAAATTTTCATGCGTCTAGTAGACCTTCCTTTCAAAAATAGCTTAGTTACATTCTTGAAAATTCTCATTAATGCGAACACTCAATATTTAATTAGAAAAGTTGCACCGGCTACGTAAGGGCCTTCTATCGCCTGAATGAACGTGTACACCTTCCGCTAAAAACAGATTTAATTAGATCGCAAGGCATGTTTGCTGGTACGACATCAATATTGAGAACTCTCTTCAATCACTCTCCCGAGGATTCACGCTTGAAGAACATATCCTTGTGTAGGCGTACAGTCTGATTAAGGACGCAATACAAGTTGTAAATCTGACCTGCTCAACAATTTTTTATTTCTGCAAATTCATGTTAGAAATGCCTCACTTAAAAAAAATAATGAAAATATAAAAACTTTAAAAGGCTAATTTCAATCTGAAAATTGAGGACACATGTGATATCTGAAAATGACTACTTCCTACTAGTGGTCACTAGTTGACTGCAGGTTATTGAATTTTCAAGTTTTAATGTTATATGTTTGATATTGGCAGTATGAACATAAAAACTGATTATGTAAAATGGCGAATGCGTCTTGCAAAAACAATTTTGTTCAGAAATTCAATTTATTGTATCTGTAACACATATTATGGATATATTTCAGCTTCATCCACTCCTTTTCATGAAATCTTCAACAACGCCAAATCTCAGACGCCTCCACAGATGCAATATGATTGAAGAGAAGTATACAGTTTTCGCTTAACACAGTAATATGTAGATAATATAGATAGCACAAATGAGAACGAAATTTGATTTAAATTAATTTTTCCTAATACTTTTAATTTTAATCATAGTATATTGACGATTTTGAAATTTTAAAATAGGTTACATGCGCCAAAGTCCTTTTTCCCAGTTTATAACAGTTTTTAAAATCATCTAATATGTAAACTATAAACTCTCTTCTTACTCTGTATTGTTGTTCATTAATTCGGCAAGTGTACCGGGTGTCTGATTAATCGAGGCACGCGGCTGTAACTCACAAACTATTCGTCGTAGAGACTGACGGTAAAAAATTTTATGACCAAAGTGGCCAACAGAAAATCCTGGAAATTATTTTCAGGTTTCTAAGATGGCCGCAAGGGGGCGCAACCGCCATCTGAAACTATTAACAGCTGTAACTCCTGAACGACTGAACGGATTTCAACAAAGTTGATCTCGTTGGGAAAAGCATTTATTGCTTAATCGAAAACATTTTATCTGTGATCTGTGTGCCGGTAGACAGCGTTTTTTGATATAATAACAGAAAATTGCTAATTTATCTAAAAAGTTAAATACAATAACATAACTGTTTTTCCATAAAAATGTATTGTGATGATGCCAAAATAGGCTAGTGGAAACCGTATCTCGATATCTTATTCCTAACCTAAAATATCGAAGAAAGAAAATTTAGTTTTCATATGATTCAAAAAGATGCCATCACACCGGTATTTGTTTTCATTTATCTGTATTTTGTCCAAGAATCAATGATGAAATTCAATAATTTTATGATTTTCAAAAATAACATTCTTATTTCGAAAACTTCGAAAAAAATCGAGTGGGAGCATAATAACCAATGTAATAATATGCAAGTGCAATCTAGTCAGTATATGAAGAGCAGGCCATGGAGGAAAATCATATGGCTAAAATCAACTTGTCAACAAATACTAAAATTATACATATAGTGGTAGTTTAATAAGTTTTTGTGACACACAGAAGTAAGGATTGAAAAAGATTGAAATGCCTTTTACAAACAATGAAGCTGTTGATATCACTGCGATATATTTTGAATTTCTCCAAAATGTGGCATAGGCACAAAGAATATACAGAGCTCTATATTCAGCGTTTACGAGATGCGAGAATTTTTCCGCGTTTAGTCCGAAATTTGCGAAATACTGGCAGCTTCGACCCTATAAATTTCAGATGAAAATTCTCTATTCTCTTCAAATATGCCCAACAAATTCTCGCATGGCGTGAACGCCAATTTGGAAATCGAGTTCTATATAATCTTTGTGCCATTGCCGCATTTTGCAGACATTCAAACTATACAGCAAACAATCATATCAACATCTTTATTGTTCGTAAATGTATTTCATTAGTTTTCAGTCCTTACTTGTGTGTGCCACAAAAACTCATTACACTGCCATTATAAGTTCATTTTTAATATTTGTTGACAAGTTGATTTTAGACATTGAATCACCCCCCACCACTTCATTTCAATAGATACGTCAGAAAGTGTCGAATAAAAATTACTCGAATAAAGCGCAGCTTTAAACAGAAAATATTTGTTTGGTATATTCACTGGATGAATTACAGAAAAAAATCACTTTAAAAGTTTCAGATGGCGGTTTCGCCCCCTGGCGGCCATCTTAGAAACCTGAAAATAATTTCCAGGATTTTCTGTTCACCGTAATTCTCTACGACGAATAGTTCGTGAGATACAGCCGCGTGCCTCTCTTAATCAAACACCCGGTACAATATCAAAAAAATATTTTATATCAAACGAGTATTTTATACCAAACGAGAGTTCTTTCTCGAACGAGTATTCTACCTCGAACGAGTATTCTACCTCGAACGAGTATTCTACCTCGAACGAGTGTTCAACCTCGAATGAGTGTTCCACCTCGTACGAGTGTTATACTCCGAACAAGTGTTCTCCATCGAAAGAGTAGTCTACCTCAAACGAGTATTCTACCTCGAACGAGTGTTTTACCTCGAACGAGTGTTCTACCTCGAATGAGTGTTCTAACTCGAATAAGTGTTCTAACTCAAACAAGCATTCTACCTCGAACGAGTGGTCAACCTTGAACGAGTGTTCTACCTCGAATCAGTGTTCTACCTACAGCGTGGGGTCTACCACGAATGAGTGTTGTATCTCGAAAGAGTATTCTACCTACAACGAGTGTTCTACTTCGAATGAGTGTAGTGGTGTGAACATCTAGTCAAAAACATCATCAGTCTCATTTATTTGATTCACGTTTTCGATCGAAATTGTAAAATAACGTTAGCAGCATCATATATGTTTGAGACACTTGTTGCCACCTAGCAGAAGAACCTTTCGAAATTCAATAAAAGAACTCATTTGAATCAATCTTTGGATTCAACCTTCGAAGCAACCTTGTTAGAAAAGTGTAAAGTCAGCTTAATTAAGCCAAAGATTCGATATCAATGAGTAGCCGTAGTATTCTACACATCAATTACTGTCGAATTCGATGCTTAAGACATAAATTGTTTCAACATAACGTGGGTGCTTATTTGTGAATTACTGTAGACTTCCCCAGTAGGTGAATTAAATGAATACACCTGACTGCACGAGAACGTTGAAGCTTCAAAGATTGATGATTGGAGGTTTCACGAGAGAATGGCGGGATGGGGATGATAATATTAAGAACATTGTTCGAGGCTTCGGGCCTCGAATCCTTCTCACATTTATCTTCAAGGCCATTCCCGATTAATGATGTGTTATCTGAGGCTTTTGGTCATACAATCGTCAATTTCGAAACTATATCCGATTACTGGGATCAGACATGAAAGATATTGTCACTGAAAAATTAATGAAAAATGTGTTTTTTAGGAGCAACTCTCGGGAAAAGTGAAAGCTTATAACGTTTTTCAAGCGCCCTGAGATAACTGCAATAAATGGTGACAACTCGTAGCAAACACTTGATATATTGATGTACTGGTTGTTGCAATATACCCAGCAAATTGTTTGAAGAATGAATTCTTCTAGTAGAGTAATGGAGACAACCTATGGCGAATGCCTGGCGTCTTTAAAAGAGGCATAAGTCGGCAACCTTCCTCCGATGTACTATTGAATAATGGTTAATTCAGTTAGTGTCGGGTCGTCTATCAGTCTCACAGGTCTTTCTAGATTTGAGTCAAGTAATGAGTAGTGCACAGATTCAAGCACGATAGCTGGTTTGGAGTGAACAGGTTTTTAGCACGAAACAGATAACGAAGAATAAAGAGTTAACGCCGATCACAAAAAGATAGATAAAGTACATATTTTATAGGTTAGCTGGATTATTTTGAGTTCCAATAATAATTGAGGATCGATGATGAAAGTTTTTGATGAATTGAATTTTAAGCGAATTGAAAAAATATGACCCGAATTTCAAAGCAATTTAATTCAACTAAATCAAATGTTTGAAATAATTAGAAAGATGCATTATTATAGCACTTAACTTTAAGGATTTTAAAAATATTAACAACCTGAATAAAACTAATATGACATACAAAAAATCAATTGGGAGATTATTTTTAAACAATTAGATGTTTTATGTAACTTAAAAATATTGTTGCTTTAATTTATATTCTTTATATTTATAGTTTTGTAAATTCTATTTTTCTGTTATAAAAATGTCTCTAGGAGTATTAGTCCACAATCAATGCCGTTCTCTTTCATATTTTATTGCTTTATAATTATCTTTATTGTATTCATTGCAACATCATATTTATTACGGATTGTAAACCAGAGGACAATGCTACAAATACGATAACTAGCACGTTCCGTCGAGCCTTTCTCAGAAGACAGACCAGTGTTGGAGACCGAGAAAGGCAACGGCAAATCTGGATTTTCCATTATGCAGAAAGTGCTACTATTACCAGCATTATCGATCCCCCTCAGTATCCGTCAACCAATGACGTGAAAGGTTCGAATGCAAATCCCCCATTTTTCAGACCAGGTACTAGGCTTATTAAAAGAAGCATAGGCCAGTACAAAACACCAAGCTAGTTAGTCGAGTATGTTAAGTACGCTGGCTAGTATTTGGGAGGTCTCGGGTTCAAACCCCGGGGCCGACTGGTCTGCCATGAGTTTTTCTCAGAGGTTTCCTCATGGTAATGTAGGTCACTGCTTGCAAACTTATAAGGCGAATGCTGGGCCAGTATTAATCCTCTGAACCCTACCCACACTTCCTATGTTCCATAAATATCCCGTCTCACCTATCCTTAATGCACTTGTACATACAAGTGTATCCTCTGATCTGGCTGAAGGAGTTAATCCCAAACTCAAGCTGCCCGCCTCCCTGACACATACTTCAGGGAGGAATGAAACACGTGTGTTTCCTTTTTTTCCAGTACAAAACAGTTTTTCTTATGAACGATACCATAAAACTTATTTTAATGTATATACCGATACATTCTTTTCTCGAATTTGTAGATATTGTGTAAATATATCAATAGTTTGAAAATACGAACATTTTTTCAAACCTCGACACTGTGTCCATTTCTATCAACTCACTAGCTGCACAATATTACTTGGCGTGTTGCACGAGGTTCAGTCAACAACGACGTGCACCTCAACAAATTTGATAGAAAATATAGCTTCGAAAAGCTTTTATTTATAACTTTAGTAAGTTTTCTCGAAAATTGAGAATTATTAGTAAAACAATTATTTTGATTTAAAATGGAATTTAATTTTATTAATATCAGTTTTTACAAATATTTTAATTATTATGCATGACGCAAGTACTACCTTTTCGTTAGATGCTTCATCTGAGTAAAATACGAAGTTCTACTTGGAACTGCATTGTTGAACCAGTAAGAGATTACTTGTGAAGTATACCTGTCCATTGAGAAGACTTGAATAGTTGAACTTATTGATATGTACAGATTCTAGGAAATCTAGTAATATGCCTATATTCTCCCTGTTTAATATTTCGAACTTTAAGATGAATGAGTGTTTTTATTAATAAGATCATTTATGTACTGAAAATTCGATTTATCATGCCTACTTGATGTCCTGAAATTCTAATTTGAAAATTTTTGAATGTTCTACCAATGTAAAATTTTTCACAATTTTAGCAATTAATTTTTTGATTTATCATTCTTGATATATTCTCCAATGTTATTACCGGTTCGGAACGAAACGTTGGCGTTGTTTCGCGAAAGAAATAATTTGATCTTTCTGCTAGGAATGCTAATATGAGATAAACAACTATCTTTCACTTCTGAAATTTCGTTTTTGCTTTCTTCTTCAAATATCTGTGAAAATTTTATCAACAGTGTTTCATTAAGTAAATTAATTTTTACCAAAAATCAACCTCATCAACTGATAATTTGAAAAGCAATATCTAGTACTAACTTAATAATTGAATCGATATAAATATACTCTGATTTCTTTCTGATTTTGATACGTTTTTTCTGGAATATTTTCAGGAACCAAAATACAACATGGAAAATGAAATCTTGAATTTTTCGATGGCTGAAGAGGATCCTTTCGCAGACATAAACCAGGATAAGTCAAATATAACAGAAGTGGTGAACGAGTGGAATACTTGGCAACCAACAACTCTCCAACGGATAGTGAATTACGCATACATCGTTTTGTTTCTAACGAAATTCTTTCTAGACATCGCAGTCGTCTTAACAGATATTTTAATAGTATATTTAATACTTAGGTACAAGCGACTCAGAAAAAATTTCAATCTCTACATTTTACACTATGCTGTAATGAATTCTTCTTACTATGTTATTGCACCAATTCTTCTTATAGCACATTTGTTATTGAGCATTGGTTTCAAATCCTTCTTTCATGTCTATTGTTATATGAGAATGCTTGAAGGTGCTTTCCTGTTCATGTCTATCCTCTTTGCTATTACTCTTGGTATCGACTGGACCATTTCTTATTACAAGCCACATTACCTCAGACAAATTCAGGTTGCTTGTAAGCGAAAATTTGTTATCTTTTATGTTTTATTAGTATTGTTATCAACTATCAACTGTTTACTCTGTAATGTGGGCTTTCATCTATTTACTCCTGAATTATTATTTTACTCTATGCCCTTTTTTATAATTGTACTATTAGGAATGCATTATATAAGAAAAAGAAAAACTCTTAGTAATGAACATCTCAAAACTGAACATTATCTGTGGATTTGTACCATCGCTGTTGGGTTGTACATTCCGGAGTATGTTGTTCATGTTTTATCTCTCATCTTGGATAGCACCTCACATATGGAAATAACAATGGCCATCCTATTTCTGTTTGAGCAAGTATGTTCCTTTTGTTCAGCAATCACGCCTATCTATATTTTGATCTATCTGATGAAATGGGACAAACACGTCAGAATGGCATTTGATATTACTTTCAGAAAAACTGTTAGGTCATATGGATCAGATAATTTGGATGACGCTTCTGATAATGAGGAAATAATTGAAGAGGACGTCGAAAAGAATACACAGAGAGTTACGAATGGCGCTGGTACTCAAGATATTATGGTACCTTGATTAATTGACATTATGTTACCTTGGCCATAGTACGAGAGGCCATGACCAAAACCATGATCCACAGCATCCGGGCTAAAATCGTATAAAATTGAAAGATAAGATGACCCTTGACTCAACTAGGTGGGTAGGAACCGTCAGAAAAGTAGCAGCTTCGTGGGGGGGCATTTCTGCTATGTCGAAAAAAATGGGTAGGCGGATGTATTACATCCCATCTGATATTGAAAATATACATAGATTTTGTTATTCTATTGCTGAAATTTCTGTTTCAGACATTTCGCGCGTAGTGTCTGACCTGGGGGAATTTTCAAAAATGTCAACAAATTTAGCCAACCTGTTCCATAGCATCTTGGTTAAATTTTGTTTTAAACTTTTTGTATAAATGCCGACATTACGATAATACGAGACATTTTTAATGTCGCTTATGACTCCCAAATGAAAAAAGAACGTCTCGGATTCGCGCGGCAAACGCCCCAGCACTCCGCTACCACGGTCCTCGAAATAGGCTGTTCTGTGACCGTTCAAACGACACTCAAATAAAATAATTTTTTACAATCGAAAAGTTGTCTGAAAGGTTAGCTGCTACACCCAATTTGTCTGATAACAATTTCTTCGACATTAATGCAACTGACTTCATCGTTTCAAACAGTTTTCTGAAAGAATGCTATGGAACAGGTTTATTCGACATTAAGGCAACTGACTTCATCATTTCAAACAGTTTTCAGACGGAATGCTATGAAACAGGTTAGCTAAATTTGTTGACATTTTCAAACAATGTTGTCAAAATGTGAGGCAGTCCGGTTTTTTTCTGAAAATTGATTATTTCGCATCAACTGATCTCAATTTGATTATAAAAATGATTTTCGGACGGGATGCTACACATCACCTTTTTTGTACCATTTTTTCTTCAAAATGGTCTCCCGGACACGCGCTACACTATCGACGTCTGAAAAACGTGTTGTTGGTATCTCAGGACAATAATCTGACTACATTCCAGAAATCAGACAGGTTGCTGTGGATCGCTTCGACTCAATTTGTTGACATTTTTAAAAATTCGCACAGGTCAGACACTACGCGCAAAATGTCTGAAATTCGCATTTTTGGGTTCAGGGTCACATAATCTATCGATTTTATACGGTTTTGGCCGGGATGCTATGGATCAAATCGTGGTCGTCGCCTCTCGTACTACCATATGCAGATGGTTCACTTCATTTAACCATAAGCAACAGATTAATTTTCTTCCTATTGAAACAATTCTTCAAATTAATGCATTGATCTATTATGTATTCGATATGAATGTCTGTGATTAAAGCATATAAATTATTAGTGTTTATAATTATCAATATAAATTCGTTTTTCCTATATGAAACTTTTCATCATTATTAATTATATTTCATCATTGCAAGATATAAGAATGATACAGTTTCCGATATGAAAATTGTGAAGATTTGCTAATTGAGTATTCTTGAAATTATTGAATTTGTATTAAGTCAATAATTTTTAACTTCTTACATTCTGTTAAATATGTTAAAATTCGTATTTATTTAAATAATGAATGTAACAACTGTTTTTTCTGATGTTCTCCAATTTATCACATTTTTCTGATAGTAAATGATGTTCGGAATTTGGAATGAATATGAAAAATATTGTCAATTACTCAAAATATTGATAATTATTGAATTGAACAACAATGGAGTAATATTCTGTATTGTAGGATATTAATAATTTCTAACATTACCTTGTAATTATTGTGATAATAATACTGACTACCCGATAACTAACGGGGTTGGAAAAAACTTCAAATTATATTTGATACTTACTTATATTGTACTTACAGTAATGTTCATAGAATATTCATTGAATAAATATTATTTCCCAAATTTGTATAAATAATAATTTGAATATATATATATATATATATATATATATATATATATATATATATATATATATATATATATATATATATATATATATATATATACAGGGCTATTCAAATTCGAGTATATGCATGGGGATTTCGATAACGGTAAGAGATAGAGCGAAGGTTAAATGAGGGCAAAGTAGCATATTTCAGAGGTCAGTTATATGGATAAAAAAAATCTAATCTAGCTCCTTTAGTTCTGGAGTTATATAGGAAAAATCGAAAATTTCGAAATCCTTTTTTTGCCTATATCTTTTTATTTAATGAATTGTTTTCAAAAAAATTGTCACTTTGCCGTTGCCACTTTTTGTAGGCTATCTAAATATCTGAATAAAAATTATATACAGGGTGTCGTATAAATAGGGCCACCCTCAACTTTCAATTTTCAAATACGGACCTGTATTTTTTATTGCATTTTTTTGAATGCCAAGAGTCATGTTATATATTCACGTAGTATTTCCATCTGAATTACAGAGTGTTCTGGAAATATTGAACTATTGCCAGTAAAATTTCAACATTTTTTTAAAACTTCAGCTCTAATTAAAAAAATATCATAGGATAAGGTATAGAACGCCTAGGATTTGGAAGATAATCAACATTATTCGAAGAAGAATGTCTTCTTCAAAAATTCATCCACATTTCGGTTCACGCAACCCATGATCAATGTACGAAAATGCGAAATTCTTCCTAGTACGTGTGTGTGCACATAATCATTGCCCAAACAAAAAAACGTTCGACTGGCAATCTTTATATTACAGACACCAATTTCGAAATATTTCATTGATACTCACTTTCCGAACTACCTACATTTTTCAGCAAATTCATGGGCATTCTGTTGCTATATACAACAATTATGATTAAACTATTTGAATTCTCATAGCATGCTTTGGAAAATAAATATTTAGTTCGCCTCACTTGTCATTATTTTGACAGTTTCTTGGAAATTATCGTTAGTATTTAATGAAAAATCTGATAGTACTGAAAATGGGTTTCCCCATAGAGCAGAAAAGAGATATGATTAACATTTTCTACGGAAATAATAGGAGCATTCGTCTTTCCGCTTGACATTTTCTTATGGGGTACACTAAAAAATAGAATATATCAAAACGAAATTGAAAATATAGAAGATTTAAGAATTAAAATCATGAACGCTTTCGCATCACTACGCCGAAGAGATATTTTCATAACTTAAAACACGACTCCGTAAATGTCTGAAACGAGAAGATCGTCAATTCAAACATTTATTTCGATTATGATTACTTATAATGACTTATTTCAATTCTAGATAATAACTAAACATGTTCTTGTGCGATAAGTTATAAAATATAAAAACCTATATGATCAATAATATGTGTCAATGTGATCAATAATGTTTGTGACAGATTATGTTTGTGAGTTCTCAGCAGAATACATACAGCAGAGCTTCCTCATACCTACTGAGGTGAATCGACATTGGGATCAATAATTATTCTACCAATGCTACATTATGGTAAAGAAATAAAATGTCTCTCGGGAATGTTGATTTTATTCTATTGTTATTCCGAACAAGTAGTGACTAGATAATCTGGAAATTCTGAAATTGATTTTTCTTAAGGAATCAATTTGTCTGATTCACCTCTCATTCTCTGATATTATTCAATTAGAGTTGTTATGGAATTAAAAAAATGATGAGATATCACTAGTATCAGTTCAATATTCCCAAAACACTTTATGATTTATATAAAAATAAAACGCCAATATGAAACATATATAGGTAGTTCGAAAAGTGAATAAGAATGAAATATTTCCAAATTGGTGTCTGGAGTATGAAGATTTCTATTGGAAGATTATTTTGTTTGGGCATTGATTATATGCACATACATGTACGTACTGGGAAGAATTTCACATTTTCGTACATTGATCATGGGTTGCGTAAACTGAAATGTGGTTGAATTCTTGAAGAAGACATTCTTCGTCGAATAATGTTAATTATCTTCCAAATCCTAGGCATTTTATACCTTATTCTATGAAATTTTTTATGTAGAGCTGCAATTTTTAAAAAATTTTGAAATTTTACTGGTAATAGTTCAATATTTCCAGAACACTCTGTAATTTAGATGAAAATGCTACGTCAATATAAAACATGACTTTTGGCATTCAAAAAAATGCAATAAAAAATACAGGTCCGTATTTGAAAATTGAAAGTTGAGGGTGGCCCAATTTATACGACACCCTGTATATAATTTTTATTCAGATATTTAGATAGCCTACAAAAAGCGGCAATGGCGAAGTGACAATTGTTTTGAAAACAACTCATTAAATAAAAAGATATAGGCAAAAAAAGGATTTCGAAATTTTCGATTTTTCCTATATAACTCCAGAACTAAAGGAGCTAGATCAGATTTTTTGTATCCATATAACTGACCTCTGGAATATGCTACTTTGCCCATATTTAACCATCGCTCTATCTCTTACCGTTATCGATATCCCCATGCATATACTCGAATTTGAATAGCCCTGTATATATATATATATATATATATATATATATATATATATATATATATATATTATATGTATATATATATATATATATATATATATATATACATATATATATATATATATATATATATATATATATATATATATATATATATATATATATATATATATATATATATATAGGTATATATCAGTGGCGGCTCGTGAGGTTTTGGTTTGAGAAGGCTACAAGAGGTGTTAAAAAATACACCATAGGCGAAAATTTTTAGGATTTCAAGGTCAACCGCCTTATAATTTAAAGAAAATCAAAGTAAAACAACCACCCCAAGCTATTAATTTGTTTTCACTTTCGAGTGTCTACCTTGAGACCTACAACTTCTATTTACAATATTTACAAAAACTCTTCTCAGCCAATTAATCAATTCATCTATTCATCAAATTTTTTTTTCTTTCACAAAATAGGTACCTACCTACCTACTCAACGAATTTGTTAACAGGTGGTGAGAGCAAATAAAAAGTTATTATATATTTTTGAAGATTAGCGGGATTCTGCGATCTTTAACGTTAGCAAAATGATCTATAATATCCTCATAAAATTTTTTGTCTTTCGCCAAAAATTTTACCAATTCCTTTTCAATAGACAACAAACTAATATTATTCAAACGATCCTGGCTCATTGAATTTCGTAAATAAGTTTTAATTCTCTTGAGAGTGGAGAACGAGCGCTTTGCGGAAGCCGATGTCACCGGGATAGAAACAATTAGACATAAGAATTTATAAACTTGGGGTAAATCTTGATTCAAATCATTATCAAAAAGGTATTTGATAGTCCTCACATGATTTTCATTTTGCCCCAAAATTTCATTGTCATTATAAACAACACACAGTTCACTTTTTATGGCCACCTTATCAAAAAAAGTGTTTTGGATTGATTGGGCCGATACTTGGTGTAAATTAATAAACATATTAAAACAATGGTTAAAAAGAACAATTTACACATTTATTATAAAAAATAACGCATGAAACGTGCGTCATGCGTTATTTTTTATAATAAATGTGTAAATTGTTATTTTGAACCATTGTTTTAATACAAAAAGAGTGTATTTTTGACATAAATTTTCCAAAAGGTTATCTGGAAAATTAGACGAAAATCCGGTTAACAAATTTTTATTGAGTAAGTCGAAGAAATGCAGTTCTTTCAAATCAGAGAAACTTATTTCTATCTAACCCCTAATAGTATCCAAAATTTCATAAAATATTTGCTTATAGTGAAGCTCCATATCTGCGTAACTGAATTTCTTTCGTATCATCAGTAGTTTGAAATACAGAAAATAGTTTTCTAAAATAAACTTCTGCACGAAATTCTGAAATTTTTTCCAAAATAAACTTGAGCAGATTTCGTGAGTAAATTACATCTGAAAACTTGTGCTGTAAGATTTGAAAAACTATTTCTGTTTGTTCAAAAATTAATTTAAAGATATTTAAAAAATATATAAATTCCTTATCTTGTAAGTAAGATATTAATCCGCGTGCTGTATTTAAAGTTACTTTATCGGTGAAAAATTCCTCACTTTCAACTAGGTATAGAATTAAATCCTCAAATCCTAAGCGGCCCCAAACAGAGACATTTTCACTAGTAAAAAGTAAACACTGCCAACAAAATAATTTATTTTTTACCTGTGATCCGGTTAGGCAAGGATGTCTCTCATAATTCCTTGTATTAAAACCGCGGTTTTGTTGTCTGTTACACTGCACCAAATTGTTTAATTCAGGGGTAGGTCGCAATGTTTTTATCAAAACTTTATCCTCATAACTTAGTGCACTAAAGTTATGGGATAACAGATATTCCACTAAGTCACCATTGAAAATTTTGAAATTAACTTCAGTAACCAAACTCATTTTAAAACAATACGCAAGCAATATAAGTAAACACGCTGCCATTAGTATCTACGATCACACTACGATTCAATTAATGCTTTCCAACGAATTCACTCGATGTCACGCGAAATTCTATAGTTGTGATTGGTCGACATTGTATGAATCTGGGTCTCTATCGGTGTTGCCATTTACATGTGTTTTGCTTTTCTATTGCAATGAAGTATTCATTCGGAGTATTTGCACCGTTGTTTGCTTTTCTGTGGCAGGCATAATGAACGCTGAGAATATACCTTTCTAAGCCTCCGCAGCGTTGCCACAAATCTTGAAATGAATGAAGTGCAGTAAATGTAAATACCCTCTATCTTAATTAATAAATTATATTATATAATGTAGGTTGAAAGGAAGGTAGGTGCATAAAATAATATGATTTTGATTAATATGACTATGCTGAATGCTGACTATTCAATATAATAATAATAATAATAATCGTATGGCATTATTGCCAGGGAGTCTACACACATTATGTGAGATGTTCCGGCGCCGATTGCCTCTTCAACCCTGTTTTAGGTAATTAGTACCGAGGCGTACTAACCCAGGGGGACCGACGGCTTAACGTGTCCTCCGAAACACGGTAGCGATTGTATTGAAAATTTGTTGGTTTTTCGTGGGAGTCGAACCCACGTCTTCTCGGTTGTCAGCCGAGAGCGATGCCACCTGAGCCATCACCGCTACAATATAATATATTAGTGATACACGGAATATTATTGAGGAGGCTTAGCCTCCTTAGCCTCCTTTGACTAGCCGCCCCTGGTATATATATATATATATATATATATATATATATATATATATATATATATATAAATTCATATATAAATATATAACACCCAGTTTCCACTAGAGTTATAAATATAATTCATTAACGTTAAACACTTTAGAAAAATCAAACAAACAAAATGATAATGAAAAATATTCCATTACCTCATATTCCACAATTAGCTGATGAAATATCATATATGTTAACATACAATAATATCTAAATTGAAAAGTGGAATACCCCATTTTAGAAAATCTTATGTAGTTTATAGTATGCAAATATTGTGATAAATCATATATCGGAAAAAATTCCTCAAAATAAGAGGAAAGATTTGAAGTACACAAATATGGAAAGACACAAACTAAATAAGTAATCAAACTTACATTCAATGAGAATCATAATTTTAACTTTAATAGAACAACAATTTCAGAAAGAGAAGAAGATATACAATGCCGAGAAATATTGCGAAATTCGATATAATTCGAATAAATTCATGAATGATACTGATACAAATCACTTGAGTATAATATATACAGATTCGATGTTTCTAACAAAATATATAATTATTAACACAACAGTCAATCTAACAAACACAAGCGACCCAAATTCTTCGAAAACATCCTCTCAATTAACCACCCCTTTCTCTGGAAGATCAAATATAAATTTAATTTTTTCAACACCATCTATATCTTCAGAACCCCCAACCAAACGCCAATCACATCCACAACTCTAATTTTTTTTAAGAAAAGATTTTGATATTGACTATAGTCGTAATTACTAATGTAGATATGTCCTCTCAAAGACAACTCCTTGAATTAAATTATTAAGTACCTATTTTGTACATTACGTGGGTAAGAGTTTCTGTGGTTTCCCTTATACCATCTACTATTAATAGATCTGACTGCTGATATTGGACTAAATAGCACTTAATTATTCACTAAAAATGACCTCAGCCACAAGAAATCCTACTGCTATCGGTTTAATAACTTAAATGGCCTGTTATTGCTGAGAAAAAACAAATAAGTATATCTAATATATAAAATTCTCGTGTCACGGTGTTAGAAGTTAAACTCCTCCGAGATGGCTTGACAGATTCTCATGAAATTTTGTGTGCATATCGGGTAGGTCTGAAAATCGGCCAACATTTATTTTTCATCCCCCTGAATGTTAAGGGTCCACCCCTTAATTTTTATTTATATTTTTCAAATAAAATATTTTGTTCTATTTTTTGTATGATACAGCATTCAAAAATACATACAACCCTGAATTTTCACCCCTCTACGATCAACCCCTATTTTTTATTTGTTTCACTCTTCCGAAATGGCTCTACCGATTCTTATGAAATTTTGTGTGCATATCAGTTAGGTCTAAGAATCGGACAAAATATATTTTTCATCCCCCTACATGTTGAGGGTCCACCCCTTAATTTTTTTTTCAGACAAAATTTTCTGTTCTATTTTTTTATGATACAGCATTCATAAATACATACAACCCTGAATTTTCACCCCTCTACGATCAACCCCTATTTTCATTTGTTGATTATAAACTTTAATTTTATTGGCAAGATTTTTATTTTTATTTTGTCACGACTTAGAATCAAAATTCCATCGCGATTTTAATTTTTTCAAACTTTATCCACAGATCCACAATAGGGTTTCACGATGGCAATCGAAAATAACAATAGTCGGTCTGAGAATAGGTCACCCTAAGTGATTAGGGTGGTCCACCCCAAACATTTTTATAAATTTTTTGAACAAAATTTTTTATTTTAATTTTTGTATGATATTGCATTAAAAAATACATACAACTCTAAATTTTCACCCTTCTATCAACAACCCATGTTTTTTAATAGCCATTTTAGTAATTTAAACAACGTTTGCCGGGTCATATAGATTCATAGATAGATATAATGATAGATAGATTGTTAAATAGATAGATAGATAGATAGATAGATAGAAAGATAGATAACTATCTAGATGAATAGATAGATAGTTAGATAGATAGAGATACATCGGCAGATAGATGAATAGATAGAAAGATAGATAGATGAAAATAATTTATATGGCAGAACAACGTTTGCCGGGTCAGATAAATTGATAGATATGTAGATAAATAGAATGATAGATACATAAATAGATGATAGATAGAAAGATAGATAACTATCTAGATAGATAGATAGATAAAAATACATCGGCAGATAGATGAATAGATAGAAGGATAGATAGATAAAAATAGATTATATGGCAGAACAACGTTTGCTGGGTCAGCTAGTATATATATATATATATATATATATATATATATATATATATATATATATATATATATATATATTTAAAACAGAATTCTTTGTGTTATCGAGACACGTCCGTGGCAATAAAATGAAGTAAACTAGGACATTCATTTGAAATTAATCATATTTGTTTTATATTCATTTGCTGCATCTATAGGAGGATAAAATTCGGAGCGATTGTTACTGGCGGTGTGTAAATGTTGCATTACATCGAATGGATATAGCAACAACCTTACTCTAGCTTAGCGAATAACCACCTTCGGGTGTCAGGACGTACGAATTATCGTTGCCGAAAAGTTTCATCTATCTGTAAGATGTGGTTCATTTGTTTCCGACTGGTGGCGCTGTGTCATATTTATATGCCATTGTGTTACTAGAACGAAAATATAAGAACGTTTGAAATATTTGGTAGGTTATCACTTTCGATGGATGGATGCTACTGATGAGTCTGTCTATCATTTCCGTTGATTGCGATAAACAACTTAATATTTCTAACATTTACATCTATATATATATATATATATAAATATATATATATATATATATATATATATATATATATATATATATAAACCAATTACGCTATTGTTTCTATATCATTTATTCTACTATATATTTTTTTTTCTGTTTCTCAATCTTCCTCCGGTAGGACCGTAGCTATATATTTATTCGTTTTTGTACATCACTGTACACTGAAAATCTGCGACACGAATGTTTACTAGTTGCGTTCTCGATACGTTTCCACTGCGATAGCAACACGGATTTGTTTACATATGTTTCTTAATTTCTTTTGAAGTTTACCGCTCAAAATGGAAACCGGCGACAAGTAGGAACAGTCAACATTTGTTGCCGAAAAATAAAGAAATTAGGAACATTTCGGAACATTTACGGATACACGCAATAGCAACAGAAATGTTTCTCCGGTGGACTCGTAGCTTGAAGGGTGACAAGTAAAAACAGTCAAGATTTGTTGCCGAAACATAAAGAAATTTTAAGAAACATTTTTGGAATAACGCAACAGCAACGAAAATGTTCCTCAATGTTCCGCGGTGGAAGCATAGCTTTAGGTTTACAAAACATGAAGTAGTAAAACCTACAAGAGTAAAAAATTTGCAATCTTTGAAAATGTAATTCATATGAAAAGGACGTTAAAAGGCTCAGTGTATCATCATATAAACAATTTTTTTTCAATTTTGCCTTATGGATTAGAGGTTAAGTGACTGTCTGTAAAGCAGGTGTGATGGGTTCGAATCCTGGGTTAGGTATGGATGTTTGTGTTTGTCAGTTTAAGTAGTTCAATTAATTAAATTAATAGTTTGGTAATGTACATTGTTTACAAGTACTTAAGCCGCTCGGAACCGGCGATAAACTGAAGGTCGTTCATAGATTTAAAAAAAGTTTTTTCTTGTATATGGTAAATGTTTTCTGATCATCAAAAGAAAGAAT
>JARQZK010000733.1:242500-312500 GCA_030704885.1 Cynegetis impunctata
CTAAATATATTTTAAGGTGCACAAGAAATATAGACATTTACCAAAATTTTCATAAATTTGGAAAAAAGTAGCAGATATATGTATAGATATTTTAAAAATAGAAATTATATTTGTAAATAATTGAATGAGAAATATTTGAAATATGCTCTATGATTGAGTGAATGAAAATTGTTATCCTGTACAATTAGGAGAAGATAAATACCAAAATATCGAAGTTGTTAGCTATTTCTAAAAATGTAATCATTTTTCGGTAGGTACTCAATTTTTTCTGTAAATATAAAATGTCAAGCAAAAATTAGATTACTTATTATTATTGCCTTTATTATCTGTACTTGTTTTAACTGAAATTATATAAATTTCATTGAATTTTTTTATTCTACAGTGAAAATAGTAACAAATCTCCAGTTTCACTATTGAAAACAAAGACTATATGAAATTTTCAGAAAAACTCACATAAAAATACCAATATATTTTATTAATAATTTGTATAAAAATTTTCAAATCATCGACTACAAAAAAATTTATTTGAATATTGTTAACCTTAAGAGTATATGCTATATAGATCCATAAAGATTGTAGAAGAAACAATACTATATAGGGAAATTTGCTCAAGTTCCTCGGGGTCATGGTATAACAGTACATAAATGAACACTAAAATAATCACTAGTTTTGTAGTTTATTTTTCAAATTATATCCTTGGCTTTGAGATCTTCTGTTCTAAATGAGTTTTGTCAATTGGTTCTTATCAAGTAGATTGTGTTAAATTTGTATGCGATTTTTTAGGATACTACCTACATGGTTTCATTTGAGCTTTTCCATTCAATAGTTCAAGTCGGATGAATCTTGCTATGTTTGTTATGAGCAAAAATATGTAATTTTGAAAACTTCTCATGTCTCAATATGAGGTAACATACACTGCACTATACTGGTTAAGTGCATTTTGTGGTTATTGATAAACATTTTTATATTGGAACAAATCATGAATCACTTCTTTCTTATTCCGAATGAGGATAATAATGGAAAATACAGTAAGAGTAATAAATCAAAAATTTACACAAACAGAATGTACATCCTTATAACTTAAAACAATTGTCAAATTAAAATGTCGGAACATAAACGGACTGGTTTTTGTAATAAAAAGGTAGATTCTCATTAGGCAAGTCGATTAATTATTGAGAACCACTCATTCAGTTCAGACTTTGAAACAGTAAATAAAAAGAATTAAGGAATTTGAATTGAATTTTTTAGAATCTTGACAAATCAATAAATTCAAATACTCAGGTATTCTCCTTAATATTCAGGTAAAACTCACAAATGGCCCTTTATTCAACTTGCAGTCCCTGGTAATGGTTCGGTTTGAATTTCTTAAATAATTCACATAAACTCCCATACGATTGATATTAGAAGAACACCACTATATCTGTAAAATTCAACGTTGTTAGTTGGCATCTGACAAAGAAGTTGTACGCGCAGGGCCGTAGCCAAGGGGGCGCGAGAGGGGGCTGAGCCCCCTCTAGAATTGTTCAAGCCCCCTCTAGAAAAGATACCAGAATTATTAGAAACCAAAAATGTTTAAATCTGCGTTGAAACATAAAACTAGCCTAGTTACAAACAAATCTACCTAATTGTAAAACGGACCTAAAATTATTTATTTGCTGCATCTTTTAACCTGAAAAACATGTTCACCTTTTTATTCTAAAATAAAATAGCAACAAACGAGCGGCTACAAGCAGGGTTGCCAGAGTTTTCAGAGCCGTGTCGTACTTTAGACGCTGATTTTTCGCCCAAAAGCGCAACCGTGGTTGCGACATGTTAACGGGGAAACATTGGTAACAAGTATTTTTGCATATAAAATTCACTCATTCTAGCAGTTATTTCATACGTGTTTTGCTGCTAATTTGTCGCCTAAAATCGCAATCATGATTTTTTCGCAACCGCACGAAAAAATAGTGCACCCAACACGACTGAATTTAACATTTTTAATATCATTTCGTTTCGAATTTTACATTCAACAATATGCATCAGTGAAAATATCCTCTCCACGAATGCATTTGATGACGTTGAGCATAGACGAGTAAATGCAAATAGAGCTAAATCTTCAAACATGAATTGGTAGGTCGCAGTTTTTAAATCTATAACCTTCCTCCAAAAAATAATAGGGTTATCAGGGACTGTTCACCAAACATCTCCTTCCAATCGACATTTAACAAGTTTATATATTGTATCTCTATGTCAGATATTCTATTGGGAGTTACAAAAGTAAGTGGCAGCTCAGAAAATTTTGGTCTTTGGACTGGATTTAAAATTATAGCAGGACAAAAACTTCTTAGCTGCCGAAAAATATTTAAATGCGAGGTCATGTGTTTGATTAATTCAAGTAAAAGTACTTCAATACAATCCACACATTTTCCTTTAACTTCTTTATTCTCTTCAGATAAAATATCATTAGCCGTTATTTCATTTTCAAACTTAGAATATTTCATTTTATGTAAGTGGAAATAGAAACACAACTAAAAACGATTAAGCGCAAACAAGTGACGAACAAGAGAGAGAATATTAACTTGGTTGTCTATTTGTAAGCTATTTGTTTTATATTTTTTTTTTATTTAGATTTTTCTATGAAAGAAAAGAAAATGTTTTTCAATGAATATTTGTTTTGGGACCGTTCAAGTAATACGTAACGCAATTTTTAAAGATTTTTGACCCTCCCTCCCCCCTATGTAACGCTTCGTAACGTTTTCATGAACCCCTCCTCCCCCCTATAAACGTTACGTAACACCCAAGTGACCATTTTTACCTTAAAGTCACAAATATGTTGCGCTAAGTACCGGAAAGTTGCTAAAATACCGTTTTTATTGTTTTAATCGTGTTTTCGTTAATAATAAACAAAACAAGAGATTATTATTTAATAAACAATCATACATAATGTGATATGTTGAAAAGGGCTCAAATTTGTCCTAATAAACTTTTACTACTAATCTTACATTTAATTATGCCGTTTTCCTGACTTAGCCCTGTCGTTGCATACATTTTTAGCTAACTTCATCCACCATTATTTTTCTTATGCATTATTCAATTTTCGCTTATTAGCAGGTTTTCACTTTGAAAACCTGCTTATTGAAATGGGTGCGATTAGCAAAGTTGGACCTAGGCCCAAGATAGTTTTTCGTTTCATGACATTTCAGGATGCTTGGCATCAAAAACCCAATTTCAAAAGTCTCTCTTTCTCTACATATATACATATATATATATATATATATATATATATATATATATATATATATAATGTTTCGTATCATATCTTGAATGTGATGGCTTTTAGTACGAATTGGTTGGGGGGTTGGATAATAATAAATAATATATCTTGTTTACACGATGAAGGGCGCTATTTTGGAGCAATAGGGTTGAAACCTCGTGAGTAGGTAGTTTCGAATGATATTTTGGATTATACTGGTTTTGGTGGTTTGATTGGGAAGTTGAATTCCCTCAAAGGTAGAAAATGGTTCTCGTTTACGCGATACATGGCTCATTTTTGCAATAGGTTTGAAAGTTGGTAGTTAGATAGTTTCTTATGTCATTTTAGTACGAATCTGTCACGGGGTTGAGCATCAAGTTGGTGATCTAAATAGAAGGAAGGCTGCTTCGAATTTGCAAAAAAAATCAATTGAATAAGTAGATTTTTCGAATTAGATACGGTATAAAAACCTGCGTTCTTAATGCAGCTTGCTGCGATAAAGTCTTTTTTTCATTTAAAAACTCTGAAATAAAATAACATATTTATTTTCTTTGGCAATGCAATTAGAAACGGAACCTAAAAAATGAAGTCGAATTGTACTGATGGCCAAAAGAAATCGTACGGCATCTGCCTGAACCCTTATAGAGGAGGCGACAGATAAACGGACAACCCCACAAGAAGTAGTGAATGCTTGCATGATCCTTTGTTTAGCTGACTAGGTACCGTGAGCTTGCTTGGGGTCTGAAGGATTTGGCATGGGCACGGTGGCGGCAGGAAGTATTATTTGGAAAGGATGATTTCAATGCACTCCTCGAGACGAAACAGCAGGATTCCTACGCGCATTTAATTACTTGCAAAAAATGTTGCGAGTCACGGACTTGAGCGCTTTACCATTTTTATTTATTCTTTAGCCGTTTTCTAAATTTCGTTCTCATTTTATGGCACAGTTGCGGCAGCAAGGAAAAAAAAGGAAACACACGTGTTTCATTCCTACCTGAAGTATGTGTCAGGGAGGCGGGCAGCTTGAGTTTGGGATTAACTCCTTCAGCCAGATCAGAGGATACACTTGTATGTACAAGTACATTAAGGATAGGTGAGACGGGATATTTATGGAACATAGGAAGTGTGGGTAGGGTTCAGAGGATTGATACTGGCCCAGCATTCGCCTTGTAAGTTTGCAAGCAGTGACTTACATTACCATGAGGAAACCTCTGAAAAAAAACTCATGGCAGACCAGTCGGCCCTGGGGTTTGAACCCGAGACCTCCCAAATACTAGCCAGCGTACCTAACGTACTCAACTAACTAGCTTGGTAACGGCAGCAAGTCAGCATGAGAGCCTTTATAGTCCAAAAACAGCTGATGGTGCAAATCTCTTTTGCGGACATTACAGTATGAAGTCACTTCTACAACACTGACTACAGCAATGTGCTCCTGTGTATTACGTGTTCAAAACACTTAGTGAAAACTGGCAACGGAAACAAAATATAAATGACGAAGAATACAGTAGAGGTATTCCCCATAAAACATAAACGGATAGAGTTGCCAACTTGGGACAACAAAATAAAACTGACTTACAATGCAATCGAGGGATTCCCCGTAAAACATAAACGAAAAGAGTTAACAACTTCGGAGATTCAAATTCTCTAGTTTTTTATTTCAATAAAAATCAATGTTACGTAACGCGTTGTTCGAACCCCCCTCCCGCCCCTGTAACGCATCGTAACGTTTTACAAAACCCCCCTCCCCCAAATTGCGTTACGTAATACTTGAACGCCCCCTTTCCAGCATACTTTTCTAGGTAAAAAGACAGAAAAAGCTGTATATTCCTGCATTTTTCTCACGTATATTTATTTTAGTACTGCGTAAAAACCAAGCCCCCTCTAGAATTTGTTCAGCCCCCTCTAGAAAGCAGTGCTGGCTACGGCCTTGTATACGCGCGTTATTATTAAACGCGCGTTATTATTAAACGCGCGTTATTATTAAACGCGCGTTATTATTAAAAACTATTCATGAAAATTGTTATAATAATGTTTCATTATGAATATAAATTTTCACCAAGTATCGGCCCCACGAATGAATAATTATCTTAGTGCTGTTCTGAGTATTCTTTTCATTAGTTATATTTCACTATTTTCATTGAATAACCGAAAAAGATTTTCTCAAAATAGAATCTTTAGTAAAGTTTAGTTCAGTGCCTATATCTTCGACTAATTATTTTGGAGTTTGTTATCTTTCGCTGCTTTCCATTTAGTTACTTATAGTTGTTGGTTCACGTCATTCGTGTTCTCGACCAGTCAAAACTGTTTTCATGCCAGGAACATGCTACGGTGCAATTTGAGTTGTGACTTCTATCTATTAATCAAGTTAAATGTGCCCGACGTCAGCCCGGGAAGTTAGTCGACAGTTAAATATAACTTTGATCTTATACGATCTCGTGAATCTGTAGACATATTGGATATGTTTAAGGAGAATAGGGGCATATAGTTTGACGATTGTCATATCAAACGTGCCGGTAAGAATAAGAATGAAAGCTTTGAAACAGATCTGGAAAGTTTAATCCCCACTATATAAATACCTTCTATATAATAAAACCGGCCAAGTGCTAGTCGGACTCGCGCACGAAGGGTTCCTTACTTTCGAGTATGCCCCCTCAAATATTTATTTTATTTTAATTTTATTATTTATTATTAAAGTAAAAACACAACTGAGTATTTTGTGAATAATTGAAGTGCCTACCTGTTGCCATTATTGATATCGAGCAAAAAAGGGCTAAAAAATCGCGTTGTATGGAAAAAATGTTGTATGGGAGCCCCCTTAAATATCTATTTCATTTTGTTTTTAGTATTTATTGTTATAGCGGCAACAGAAATACATAATTTATGAAAACTTCAACTCTCTAATCGCGGTTCTTGAGATACAGCCTGGTGACAGACAGACGGACAGACAGCGAAGTCTTAGTAAATTGGGTTCCGTTCTTACCCTTTGGGTACGAAATCCTAAAAATGAGCCACCCGTAGTAGATTATTTCCGATATAATAATGAGAACCAAGTTTCTGTGGGAAAATATATGGCGAATGAAAGCTAGATTGAAAACTGTGTCCGACACGACATTATTGGTAGGTAAGCACGTTAAGGTTGACAAGCCGTGTCAGTCATAAGACTGATGAGCTCACTTTTTCATTTAATTACCCTCAAACGTTGTTGTTGCTTCGCTGATAAAGAATGAACTTCAGTAGAAGTGGAGGATAGTGATGATTATGTCGGGTAATTAACAGTGTTTGTAAACTGTAGTAAGATATTTATATGAAAATTACGATATGAATAGAGTATATGATCATAGATAACGAGTGATTTTTTCAAATAATCTAATATCTATTAGTATAATCAGGAATCGAAATGAATAATTTGAGGAAACATATTTAATATTTTTTATTAAACATCAATTTTTCTGATTTGAACTCAACTCCCTTTCTTCAATTTCTTTCGGATGAATTATCATATCGAAAGTATCTTCTAAGCCTCAACTACGCAGTGAATATATCACAGGTTCCCAATCATCACCACAGATCATTGATTTCACTAAACTATCCTCTAATCAAATACCAAAGTAATAAAAACATTTTATACCCCTTTAACACCAGATTCATTCAATTACTCGAGAAATATGAAATATCCTTCCCAAACTTTCCGCCATTGATGTTCAGTGGGTTTCCCCCTTGGATACTGGTAGACCCCATATCATCACTAGTCACGCTACATATAGGAAAGAAGATACTCCACTAGATATGATAAGAAACCACTTCAACAAGGAAAATTTAAGGAAGATATATTTATATTTACAGATGCATCACGAAACGTAATAGCTAATTCTGCGATTTTTACTGGGAATTCCATCGAGTAAATTTCACATATTTATTCAGAACATGAATCGTAGGGCCTTCATGTGAGTCTGAAGAAAACCGAGTACTTGGTGATAAACTCGGATGCTCGATTCCAAGTAGGGGAGGGGCCGGCAACAGTGGCCATGCAGGAACAGTGGCCACCATCACGCGAATTTCTCATTTGGAAAGATTAGGTACTGCCATCTAGTACAGTGTTTGCCAGCGATGCACTTGCAATGCTTGCAAAGTTATCTGCCTGAATTTGAAGATTTTCTGTTTAAAATCAACTCAACCTCAAATTGTGCATGTGCGGTAAAAAACAGCAAGCAAGTGGATTTATGGTTAGTGACAAAATAAATTCTCATCGGAGTGATCGGGTGTTGACAGATTATACCTAATACATGTAAGTATATATTTATATAATAAGCTTTTGATTGAATGCGGTAGTTTTTTTTTTCTTCACTCTTTAAATACATGTGCTGGTTGGTACAGTGGCCATGTTAAATGTAGGTACAGTGGTCACTACTTTATTCTTTCAATAAGGGATGGCCACTGTACCTTGACTAAAAAATTATTATTTAGTACAATATTGTAAATTTAGATCTCATTTATTTCAGATATTATTTTGGAAAATGCCTCGCCGAAAAGAAACAGATGTCGAGATTGGAAAAACTTTGGCGGAAACTATGGGCAACGCAATTCGCGATATAATGAATGGTGTATTATCAGTTAAATCTGCAGCTATCAGGTACAGCATTCCACGTACTACACTTAGGCGTTATATTAAGGAATGCAACGATCAAGAAGAAGAAATTGACTGGAACTCGCCAATTTTGGAAGGAGTACCAAGACTAACTCCAAATTACCGTGTCAATCAGATATTTTCTCTCGAAGGAGCGATTACTTCCAAACTATGGCAAAGCTGCATCATGGTATGAATCCTGAATGTGCGCGAAAATTAGCATACGACGTAGCAATGGCCAATGATAAAAAAATACCCGCCTCTTGGAGAAAAAATTGTACTGCTGGAAGATTATGGTTTAACGACTTCATGAAAAGGAGAAATGATTTGTCCATAAGAGCAGCAGAAGCTACATCTTTGTTATAGAAATCATTTTGTTATTCTAAAACAAACCATTAGGTATTCTAGCAAATGTCTATTTTGTATTCCTTTTTCAATTCCTAAACAGAAGTGGCCACAGTATCATATTCTAGTGGCCACTGTACCATCATTGCATGTACAGTGGCCACTTTGCAACACATTCTTGCAACTCCAAATTTTTGGATAAAAATAATTTTTTTCAGCTACATAATGAAATGCTATAGAGGTTAATATAGTGATTGCTGTTTAGAGGTATCAAATTCTATACAAAAAAATTATTATGGTTTTTATTGATTTTTTTAGAAAAAGGTGGCCACTGTTCCAGACTCTCCCCTACTGATTAACGATGATGCGGAAGCCACACGAGTCGAGAAATTTAAAATATCTGGGGGCCATAGTCGATAAATCAGGAATAGGAAAAACTGAAATCAGACAGAGAATACACCAAAGGCGGAAAATAGTGGGTGCACTAAACTCTCTTTGGTGGTATAAGAACATTTCGAATAAAAACAAAAAGCGAATCGGGTAGGTTATGGTGGAGTCAGTCTTGTGCTATGGTTCTGAGATCTGGACTGTCAATGATGACCTGAGGAGGAGAATCACAGATGTTGAAATGGACTACCTTCCCAGAAGCGCTGGGATTTTCCGAACCGAAAGGAAGACCCAACGAATTTGTCAGAGGAAAAATGGATGCAAGAGACAATAATAGAGCGCATAGAAAAACGGTCGCTAAAATGGTTTGGATATGTACTAAGGACGCCAGATGATAGGTGGTCTAAGAAAGTGTACCAATGAAGACCACCAGGTAGAAGAAAAAGAAGAAGACCCCAAATATCATGGAATGAAGGCGTGAGGCAGGCCATGGAGGATAGAGGCCTGGAAGAGGAAGATGCATCAGATCGAGACGTATGGAGTAGAAGAACGGGATTACCGCTATAAGCAGTACTTATGAATTTTAATGTATTTATACATGTATTCTATACCCGAATATATATATATATATATATATATATATATATATATATATATATATATTCGGGTAAAGAATACATGTATATATGTATATATATATATATATATATATATATATATATATATATATATATATATATATATATATATATATATATATACAAGGTGAGTCAGTTTTTTGTAGCAGGACTTTACCATCTTGTGAAATACATTTTTTTATGATGAAAATCTCATATAAACATATATGCTTAGGAGCTTCGTTTCCGATATACAGAGTGCCAAAGTTTTATATTTTTCTGTTTTTTCTAAGTTTCCTTCTATAAATTTCAATATAATTGAATGAAATTTGGCACACCCATTTCACGTCAATAGCTCAATATTTGGGGCAGTTAAGCATTTTTGAATACCTACAGGGTGATACACTTTTGGGGGTCGTACCCAATTCAACCCTATCGAGCTTTTATGCGAGCCGCCTCTGCTTCCAATGAATCATCAATTTTAATTCTCTCCGTAATTTGGATAATTTTTGCTCTCTTGTATGTTTTTCTAAAACTGCATGGATGTCGAGATAAATGCCAAAAATCAGAAGAAAGTGCCGAATTTTTTTCGGTTCATTCAATATGGCGGCGGGCACAGAGCGAGAAAAATTGTCCATTTTGCATTTCAAATACCTACTAACTAACCATCCTAGACGCCATATCAAAAATTCAGAACAAATCATCCATGTCGAAAACAGTGGGAGTCAGCAATGAAGGAAGAATTGGAGTCACTTCATGAAAATGAAACATGGACACTTGTTCCAAAACCAGAAGAAAGAAAGATAGTTGACTGTAGATGGGTCTTCACGATTAAAAATGTAGACTCCAACAAAAATCAAATTGGGTATAAGGCAAAGTTAGTTGCAAAGGATTACAGCCAGAAATATGGTTATGATTATCATGAGACCTATGCTCCTGTAGCAAATATAATTACCAATCGAATTTTTTTGGTTTTGGCTATTCAGAAAAATCTTTCCATTTTCCAACTGGATGTAAAAACCGCCTTTCTTCATGGTAAATTAGAAGAAGACATTTATATGTGTCAACCTCCTGGTTTCACTGATAATTCTGGCATCGTATGTATATTGAATAAATCCTTATATGGATTGAAACAATCGCCTCGTTGTTGGTATAAATGTTTTGATTGTGTGATGTTGAGAAAGAATTTTCGTAGGTGTGAATCTGATGATTGTCTATATATTAAGATTTTTGGCAACATCACTTTATATCTTTTACTCTTTGTAGATGATATTCTTCTGGCCATAAATTCTACTAAGGATATGAATGAAATGAAGAATATTCTTAACAACGAGTTCAAAATGAAACATTTGGAAAACATTGATATTTTCCTGGGTATCAAAATTACATATGATAGGGAGAATCAATTGATTAAAATGAATCAAAGTCATTATATTTCTAAACTTCTACAAAAATTCAATATGATGAATTGTAATCCTGTGAAAACACCAATAGAGGTCAATTTGAGACTAGAAAAAGAAATGGGACCATCAACTAAATATCCGTATAGGGAAGTTGTAGGGTGTTTAATGTATTTGATGGTAAATTCTAGACCTGATCTTTGTTTTTCGGTTAATTTCCTCAGTCGTTTCCAATCGAAGGCACCAGATCAACATTGGTCTCATTTGAAAAGAGTTTTAAGATATCTTAAACGTTCGAAAGATCTCAGTCTTACTTTCATCAAAAACGAATGTGATGTTCTTATAGGTTTTTGTGATGCAGATTTCGCAAATGATATACAAGATCGGAAATCTACTTCCGGATATATTTTCAAATTTTTTGGTTCTACTGTTTCTTGGTCTACCAGAAGACAATCAACAGTTGCACTCTCTACTGCTGAGGCAGAATATAATGCTCTTGCAGCAGCAATAAGTGAATGTCTTTGGTTGAGAGGATTGTTGAATGAGATGAATGTTGTATTATCTGAAGCAACAATAATTTATGAAGATAATCAGTCATGTATCAAAATTGCTACTGAACACAGAAAACATCAAAGAAACATATAGATGTGAAATATAATTTCATTCGAGAGGCTTTTGATTCAAGTCAAATCATGTTGAGATATATTTCGTCGCAAAACCAACTTGCTGACATTTTCACTAAGGCACTACCTTTACATTCTTTTGAAAGTTTTTCACTACAGTTGGGTTTATCATGAACATGGATTAAGTGGGAGTGTTGATATATGCTTTATATAAATCATGTAATCCATTTTCATGACAGATGTTCTTTTGTAAAAACAAAATAATTAGAACTGTCAGTGTTGATGAAATAAAAGTATGTTGAATATCTTAGTTCATTTAAAATCATTTCTCTAATTCAATTTAACCATTGTTTGTAATTACAGGCAAATAAAGGCAATTTATTATTATTATTATTATTCAATATATTGCTGTCAAGTCCCTAAATTGTTCCGTAGTGCAAATGGTCTTTGTAATCGAAGTACATGTCTTTTTAAAATTTGAAGAAAAATATCAATGATCAAAAAAATCTACAAGACACGATACCAGTTTTTTCGAGAGAGCAAAAAATTGAATCACAAATATTTGTTCCAATTTAGTTACTATAAACCTATCATTACTGAGATTGAGTATACTGATGAAGTTCATAATTAGTTCATATTTCTATAATAATTAAATGTTTAATTTCATACATATTTGAGAAAAATTATAAACTATAATTTTTTACCATTTCTTAATTTTTGTCATTTAATTACTACCTTGTTAATTTACTTTATTGTGCCTGCTATTTAATATATAATTAAAAGCCTATAACCACTACACCTCTGGTATTTATTAAATTTTATCATTCTGCAAAAGAAAGTCGAGGTGGCTGAGATAAAAATTCATGAAAATTCTTCTAAAGATAATCCGCACAAAAAAATTTTATATCAACATTTTCCCAACTAGAAGAATTTCAATTTATTTCCATTTCAATTACGAATGATCCTCAGCCGCGAAAAACTCAGTTTTTCTTCCAAATTCTCGCTGGAAAATTAGGGTATCTAAAATTATTTCAGATGAGAATTATGACTGAATTAATACAGAGATTCATTCCAGGACTTATTTCTTCTGTTAAACGGAATATTCAATCGATCTTCTCTTGTAAATCTCTGCTCCCTTTCATTTTATTCCTGCATCTGTTTGTTCTTCTATCTCTTTCTCCATCTGAGGCAGAGAAAATTAACTCAATTCTTCAATTAGTTAATCTCAAATAACTGTCCTACTGGCTCTTCAATATAGATGACTGAAAATCATCTCATTCGAATTGCTGAGTGAAGTTGAGATTGGTTCTGAGAGAATATTTTCTTCTGCAGTTTATATTTCAATGGATTGTAAGTATCTTGTAAGATATAATTAGTTTAATTAAGCGCCTTATTAAACATCGTGCCTATTGAATTTTCTGAACTATGAATATTAATTTTATGGTACCTAAATAAAATTTCAAATATAGGTACTTTGATTCGAAATTAGCCTGCATGTTGATTTTTCGTGAACAGACTCTGAATAGTATTGTTTTTGGAAAAATGAGATGTTTGTTTGAAATAAATAATAATTTGAAAATATATTCTAAGAAAATCTACATATATTCAATGCAATAATATCAGTTAAAAATATCGAATAATTAATATATAGGTTTTAATTTAAACATCACATGAGAACTTCACTCTGTAACAAATCATGCTATTACAAAATTTGAATTTATTCAAGGTCAATTGATGTTGGTAATATGAATATATAGAAACAGATGAAGACTGTATTAATTGAGTTCTCACCTGAAAGAATGTACACATGAAGTGACAAATTTGATACCTTATGAAAAAATCAATTCATTGTCGAAAATTGCGTTCTGATGTTTCAGAGCAGGAAACAGATGGATGGTTATTTTCAATAGGTTCAACACTTTCCTGAAACACACGTAAGTAAATATTTATAATATCCATTCGAACGAGAAATATATATTTATATATATATATATATTTATATATATATATATATATATATATATATATATATATATATATATATATATATATATATATATATATATATATATATATATATATATATATATATATATATATATATATATTCATATATATATATATATATATATATATAAATATATATATGAATATATATATATATATATTATATATATATATATATATATATTCATATAAATATAAATATTTAAATATATATATATATATATATATATATATATATATATATATATATATATATATATATATATATATATATATATATATATATATATATATATATATATATATATATATATATATATACAGGGCCGCAGCCAGCACTGCTTTCTAAAGGGGACTAAACAAATTCTTGAGGGGGCTTGTTTTTTACAAAGTATTAAAATAAATATACCTGAAAAAAAGACAGGCATATACAGCTTTTTCTGACTTTTCACCTAGAAAAGTATACTGGAAAACGATTATTCATTAAAAAACATTTTGGAAAAAAAAAAAAATTATTCTAATAAAAATAATAAATAAGTTTAAATTTTCTCTTTTGCTTCTTCACTTGTTTGCGCCTAATCGCATCTAGTTATGTTTCTATTTCCACTTACGTAGAAAATAATATTCTGAGTTTGAAAATAAATTAGAGGCTAATAATATTTTATCTGAAGAGGTAGAAGAAATTGAAGGAAAATTTGTGGATTTTATTGAAGTATTTTTACTTGAATTAATCAAACGCATGCCCTCGCATTTAAATGTTTTTCGGAAAATAAGAAGTTTTTGTCCAGCTATAATTTTAAATCCAGTCCAAAGACCAAAATTTTCTGAGCTGCCGCTTACTTTTGTAACTCCCAATAGCACATCGGACATAGAGATACAATATAGAAACTTGTTAAATGTCGATTGGAAGGAGATGTTTGGTGAATCAGTCCCTGATAACACTATTATTTTTTGGATTAAGGTTATAGATTTAAAAATGCGACCTACCAATTCATGTTTAATGATTTAGCTCTATTTGCATTTACTTGTCTAAGCTTAACGTCATCCAATGCATTCGTGGAGAGAATATTTTCACTAATGAATATTGTTGAATGTAAAATTCGAAACGAAATGATATTAAAAATGTTAAATTCAGTTGTGTCTATTTGATCTCACTTTGCAATAAATGAGATTTGCTGTAAATAATTTGAGTCCAGCAAAGCTATGTATGCTAAATTTAATTCCGATATGTACCTATCAATAGCAAAAACAATCCACAACTTCACCTACAGACAAAGATGATGATGCTGTAATGATGTTTTGTGAACAGTAGATTTGCTTGTAATTGGGCTAGTTTTATGTTTCAACACAGATATAAACATTTTTGGTATGTAATAATCCTGGTATGATCTCTTCTAGAGGGGCCTTAAACAATTCCAGAAGGGGCTTTGCCCCCTCTGGCGCCCCCTTGGTTACGGTCCTCTATATATATATATATATATATATATATATATTCATATATAGATAATATATATATAATAACTATATATATATATATATATATATCATATATATATATATATATACTATATATATATATATTATATATTATTATTCATATATATATATATATATATATATATATAATATATATATATATTATATATATATATATATATATATATATATATTATATATATATATATATATATATATATATATATATATATATTATATATATTTTTTGTAGAGACAAAATATTTCCAAGTTCATGAACGTCATAGAAAAAGTAGTGTAAGCATTAAGATTATTAATCTTACTCGAAAGCCTTATTTAAGAGACACCTATAGAAAAATATTAATCATATTCAAATCGTTAAATCCACAGCTTTCTACCTACTAAACGTTCTCAGATTTTATATAGAGAAAATAAACTTATTTCTCAAATGTATGGCTTCTATAGCGCACGAAAGAGAGTAGAGAAAAGAGGTTGAATGAAATATTTATATAATTAAAATATATGTGCTTTATTATTGAACCATTCCGTTCAACTATTGTATTTTTTAAATTATTTATGAACTAAAGATTTTTTCGTATTTATGTCATTCAAACAAATACTAGTTTGATTGTTTCTTATTTAATTTTGTAGCAGGTCATAATTCAATATAATGTGGTTATGCTTAAATTTTAGGATATTATGGAGGATATGGATAACATTCGAAATACATCTGCGAATGTGACATTGGATGTCCAAATAAAGTATTTCACTGGAAGGTATTTTGTTATCAATATAGCACTTCTAATGGTGTCAGTTATGGGAGTTGTAGCGGATGTACTTATCATCTTTACTGTGGGGAAATACAATACGCTGCATACCAGGAGAAATACGTATTTAGTAAATTTTTGTTTGTTAAATTCAATATTTCTCTCACTTTCTCCAGCAGTAATGCACACAGCTGTAAAAATAATCGAAACTTATTCCTTATGTTTTTTAGATGAAGCTTTTTTGATACTAATGCTATCAAATCATTGGTTGATTTGTATAATTATAACAGACTGGTACATCACTACTTATAAGTCAATTAATTTAGCAGCAAAATGTAGAGGAAGTTATAAAATGGTAATGGCGACAGTTTGGCTAATAATATTATTATTGTTACTCACGGTTATTTTCCAGTGTCTAACTGGAATAGCTATTTATCCGTTACTATTTTATGCCTGCTTGGTTTGCTATTTTATTTGTATAATTTTCTTGGCCTTCTTTCATATCATGAAATTCGTCAATGAAGAAACTTCAAGCGTAATAGGTGTAAAATGGAACGTAGAAGTTCTGTCGACAACTTTATATCTTGTTTGTTGGTCGCCAAATTGGTTTTATGTATTTTTTGTTAATGTTTTTAGAATAATTACCAATAATTCAATAAGGATAGGCATGATTACCTTCATTATTGGAAATTTGTATCCCACGTTGCTACTATCTCTGTTATATTTCAAAGACTGGCGATTTAGAATATGTTTGGATAAATTAATAAATAAAAAAGAAATTCTGGAAACTGCTGAGGAACCACTGAAAGACGAAATATCCATTTCGCTTCTATAAGACTGAGGGTTACAACATAACCTTATTCCAAATCGAATGGTCTTGACTGTAATTATATATAAACTGTTTGATTATAAGCATGCCGTTCTCTGTTTCTTTTCGAAATAAAATTTGAATTAACACCTATGCCATTTTTGTGTGAAGGACTCTTTCAACTGAGAATTTGTTTTAATGCGAATGATTATTTTATTAATATATACATATATATATATATATATATATATATATATATATATATAAGTATATGATATATATAAATATATATATATATATATATATATATATATATATATATATATATATATATATATTTATTTTATGTTATAAATATAAATATATATATATATATATATAAATATATAAAATAAATATATATATATATATATATATATATATATATATATATATATATATATATATATATATATATATATATATATATATATATATATATATATATATATATATATATATATATATATATATATATATATATATGCATTATTCTTACCAGTGTTATGATGTTATTTATTTTTAATATTTTAGTGATAACAGACCACATGAGTTTTGAAACCTATTTAATTAAACAGTTAATTTTTAGTCACAAAATTCATGAATTTCTCAAAAATTTTGAAAGCTTGAAATTAATTTGGCGTTAAGGAGTGTGGCCGTTTTCCGTTACTAATTACTTGATTTTCAGTTCAATATCAGCAGGCTAATCCTAGAAGGTAAGGGAAACCATATAATGTTCAAAACATGTTCTTAATTATATTGTTTGAGGTGGAATTTTTGAAAAATTTAAAAATCAAAATAAACTATACCAATGTTTTATTAGCACAGAAACCCGTATCCACGTAAATTTTCTGTGGTTTCCCTTACCATCTAATATTAGCAGATCTGACTCCTAATATTTGACTGAATAGCACCTAATTAGTAACTAAAAACAGACACATCCGAAAGAAATGGTACATAGATAGATTTTCCTCTTGATTTAAAAATTCATATATTTCTTCATAAAATAAATATTTAAGAATCTATTTTATACATTATGTGGGTGAGGGTTTCTATGGTTTTGCTTAGGTACCATAAATACACACACACACACACACATATATATATATATATATATTATATATATATATTATTTATATATATATATATATATATATATATATATATATATATACTATATATTATATATTATATATATATATATATATATATATATATATATATAATAATATTTATATTATATATATTATTATATATATATATATATATATATATATATATATATATATATATATATATATATATATATATATATATATATATATATATATATATATATATATATATATATATGTATATATCGTATCTAAGTTCAAGAATAATGATATTTTGTTTTACAAAATATTCATGTTATACGTAAGAACGTAAGAGAATAGTCACTAGGATTATAGTGCGACTATGGATTTAACCTTAAATATAACAAGAGTTATTATTCACTTTATTTAATTGAATGATTTTATTCGAGTGTGGCTCACAGTCATCTGAAATTGTCGGAGATTGTATACAACATCAAAATTGACATTTGAAATGGAGATTGTACTTGAAATGGTTTTATGAAGTGATATCTGTTTTTCTGTGATAGGTAAGTAGAATTTTCGTAAATTCAACTGTTCTTATGACCTTAGTTCATGAAAAAAGCACGCTTTAGAACAGGATAAATTAGACAAACTGTTTAAAAAAAAATTTATCTAAAATGGTTACAAAAATTGTGAATTTCAAGAGCGGTGTATGTAACATGTAACAGCATCTCATATTTAGAAAAGTTCAGGTAATATCACGTTAAATATTTTACCCCTTCTCTTAATAAATTTGATAATTAGTAGTTAGTTCTTGCGTTACATAGCTACTTTTTAGTCTTAGTTAACCTAAACGTAATACAACATAACCTAAAAATTACATGACAGTTTCATTTGTGTACGAATACAGCGCCTTTAAAATAAGTGTGGAGTCAATGTGTGAACTGATTTTGAAATTTCTGTTTCCTGCTTGTTCTAAAGATTGATAGATACATGAGCAGAAATTAATCTGAAGAATATGTCTTCTTAAGAAAAAACGAAAACCATCAATATAATTTTTTCTAAATAATTTTTGGTGAAAACTATTTTTATTTTGAAAAATATTTCTGTTTTATTGGAAGTATTATCAAACTTGTTGAGTTAATAACAAATAAATTCTTATCTATTTCTTAAATAAAATCATCAAAAATTAAAGGAATACTAATATATATATATATATATATATATATATATATATATATATATATATATATATATATATACTTAAAAATATTGGAATTCACATAGTCAGATATTAATGATAAAATATGATCAGGTAAAAACTAACGAAAAATATTTACTATTCTTGATAAAATGTGAGTACCTATACTAACTGTTGTATTAAGCAATTATTCAGGTTATATTTTTCATATATTAAAATTATGCAATATTTATATAGTTGAACAGAAAAGTTCTTTCAAATTTGACTGAACTTTCAAATAATTCTCATTTATTTCAAGTAGAACTTGTTTTTTATTGAGAAATTAAAAAAGTTAGTTTCTACCCTTGGCATGATTTATCTAATTCAACGCTCAAATGAAAGTTTTAATTGGCACATCTCAAATAATTTCAATTAGGACTTACTCATGAATTTAATATCATCGAGGAAAATATAAAACTACAAATTTTCACTTAACACAAAATTTATTTACTTCGCAGAATTTTCACATCTGAATTCATAAATAGCATCAACAATCTTGATAATACACTGTTCCGCGTTGACTGGAGACATATCTTTCAAACTTTGCACTACAAACCCACCAAATCTATCAATATCTCTAGAATTCAACATGTCTTCTTCTAGTTCTCCTTCCAGCTTATTTTTTTCATCTTTTTCACGTTTAGAGTGATGTCTGCATTCGACAAAATCATCCAATTTAAATTCTGAAGGTGATGTTGCATTGACGTTTAGTTTTTGCTGCTTACTATTTTCAGGCAAATTTTCAAGAATAACGAACTCGCCTATGCCTACACTAGTTAGATTTTCATCTTCGGAAGTGCTTCTATCTGAGATTTGGTTGATTTTAGTGTTTGAATTTGTAATTTGCTTTTCAGCCATGATGATGAACAGGCAAAGGCTCTGATAATTTCAAGAAAGAAAAAGCCGACTGAACTGAAAGGGTATTTATACTCTCAGGTCAATGCATAGAAATTTCAAACCTATTATCCGAATTCTTATTTAGGCTGTAAACTTTACAGGGAAGCAATTTGAACTTTAATCCTCTTTATCTTCTCCTTTTTGTTAGATGTATTTACCTAAATGAGTTCTTTTGTACTCGTTATACCCTATATTATATTGTCTATAAATATCTTATCTTTTACTCGTTCTCACAAGTATATCGACCTCTGTTGAGAATTTGTTGCCAGAAGACAAATAAGTCTACTAGTAAACGATTTTTTGATGATATCCAGAAAATCAATGACCTACATGGAAATATTTGAAAAGAATATTTGCTCATCTCTTATAAGAATCTATAAAATTGATTATCAAAATAAATAATTATTTCATAAGATAAATGAAAACCTTGATAAAAGATGATAAATCAAATATATTTCAAATTTGCGAACCTTTCAAATTGCAGCAATCACGGTTAAGATGAAGTTACTAATACCTTGAACTATACAAGTTTTTCAAAATTGCAATAATCACGCTTAACATGAAGTTACTAATGCTTTGTACTATTCCTTACAAATCATAAGTTATTAATTCAGTATTTTTTATTTAGAAAGACATGTGCTTCGATTACAAAGACCATTTGCACAACGGAACAATTTAGAGACTTAACAGAAATATACTGAATTTATGTTTATAACATATCATACACTTTTATATCCTTTAGGAATCTTGCGGTGTTTCTCAAGTCATCATTGAATTGGAGACCGTTACTTGATTTAATTCCATTTCAAATAGAAATGATGTTGAAACAATTATTTTTAGATACTCCCGCGTAATATAAATTATATTTTAAAATATTGCTCCTATCTTATTTAGTTTTGGCTTCTTTGGAATTTCAGATATTTAAACGGAAATAGCAATCTTCAACTAGAAGCTTGGGATTTCAAAAGATATGAGATATATTAGATGAATTATACGAGGTCTGTCCGGAAAAAATCCGACCATAGTTCAAATCTCCCGCCAAAAGTAACCGAAACGCGACTACGCGGCAGTATGTTGCGTACTGACTCGTTATGAAGTTCCCTGCATAGCGACAAGGCCGGCCGGTTCATAGTTGGTGCGTCATCTGTGTTTATCTTTGCGATGTGTTTTTCTCTCGTCGCATTTTGATAACAGTAAAAATGACAGAAAGGTTGGAACAACGTTATTGCATTAAATTTTGCGTTCGAAATGAATTTTCGCGAGCCAAAACGTATGAAATGATGAGGAAAGCCTTCGGTAGTGAATGTATGGGTCTTACCCAGATAAAGGAGTGGTATAATCGATTTCAGAAAGCACGTCAGAGCAGAAGCAATGTGAAGTCAACGTTGATCGCCTTTTTCGACCACCGAGGCGTTGTTCACCACGAATTCGCTCCTCAAGGCCAGACTATTAATAAGGTGTACTACGTAGAAATTTTGAAGCGATTGCGTGACTCAATCAAAAGAAAACGACCAGATCTTTGGCGCAGCGGTGACTGGCTTCTCCATCACGACAACGCTCCGGCGCACTGCTCGCAGCTTGTGCAGCAATTTTTGGAAAAACACGGCATCCAGCAGCTCCGTCAACCACCTACATTCCAGACATAACCCCCTGCGACTTCTGGCTATTTCCTAAACTGAAATTACCCCTAAAGGGGCAGAGATTTGACGACATTCCGACGATACAACAGAATGCGACGCGCGAACTCAAGACGATTCCAAAAACTGGATTTTCAAATTGCTTCCAAAACTGGAAAAAACGGTGGCAGCAGGTCGTGGAGTTCAAGGGGGAGTACTTTGAAGGGTGCACTGCACCGGATGTAAAAAAACGAAAAATAAATTGATTTTTTCTAATGTGGTCGGATTTTTTCCGGACAGACCTCGCAATCATACTTATGATAAAACAGGGATGAACGTTCGCTAATAAAATGTATTGTAGTCAATAACTCCCATAAAATTTATAATTGTATTTCAATTAAAACTCATGAAATATTAAAAATACATCTACTCAAATAATGAAAGTTATTACTGACACGGAAATTCAGTTAAACTGAATTGAAATAGTTTAGTTATATATTTCATTCCCTTTATTAATTTATATTTTCTTTGAAATATTTTTCATTAATGCCTAGAGGATACTCATCACAGGTTTCTGGTAATAATAAGAATTTAAAGATATAATCGTCACTTTGCCTTCTGGCACATCCATTCAAAACGGTGTCACACTGTTGAGCCCTTTTAATTGAACTTTAGTTTATGCCCCTTAATCATATATAACAGTTGGGCCACATATACAGGTATAAACTTAATGAGTTTATTTAATGTTCATGTTTAGATATACGCTGTGAATAAAAAAACTATGAATTATTTCATTTTACATTTTTCTTCCCAAACGAGTAAAATACATACATACACATTAATTTAAACTTACAAATCTATATATGAAAATGATAAATAAGATAAAAACTCTAAAAGTACTACTTATAAACTATTCAACTTGGCGCATACTTCAACCTAATACATATATAAAATTTATTCTGTCAATTTTCTATATTCTTTTATTTTGCTTTCTAAAAATTTCTTTTCACATCAGCTCTCATAGCTTTTGGAAATTTGTTAGCAGTTACAATTTTAATATATATTTCACCTAGACAATTTATCAGCATATCTACAAATTTGGATATGTTGGGATGCTAATGATTTAAACTGTCATTAAACTTTGAATGAAATGATTCACATGCATTCGTCGTTCGAAGCAATGAAGATGAAAGGTTTGCCCAAAAGTCTGGGGGAAATTACAAAATAATCACAAAATTTTGTTAATCTTTCATCTTCCGGTAAATCAATGACTAAATAAAAAATGAAACAATCACCACTGCAGAATGTTCTGAAAATTGAAGGCCCAGAAAGTACTTAATAGGCTCTTGCACCGTGTATTTTAAACTGAGTTTGATTATAAACCAAGTTTAATTTGACATTTTCGCTTGTCAAATGTCAAATTAAACTCCGTTTATGATTAAACTTAGTTTAATAATATACGATGCAAGGCTCTTGCACCGTGTATTTTAAACTTAGTTCAATTATAAACCAAATTTAATTTGACATTTTCGCTTGTCAAATGTCAAATTAAACTCCGTTTATGATTAAACTTAGTTTAATAATATACGGTGCAAGGCTCTTGCACCGTGTATTTTAAACTGAGTTCAATTACAAACCAAATTTAATTTGACATTTTCGCTTGTCAAATGTCAAATTAAACTCCGTTTATGGTTAAACTTAGTTTAATAATATACGGTGCAAGAGCCTATAAGTCTTTTGCCAATTTCAGTATTATCTTTATATTCGTTACTTAATCAAAGATACTGCAATTTTCTGAACTATGCCTGTGATAGATTAAATCGGCAAACAATAATTACCGACTCAGGCCAAGTAACAGAAACAGCATTATGAATTGCTATTTAGAAATCTATTTCTAAATGTTTTGGGGTCAATATCAAGTTATTTTCGACACATTTTTCAGTCAAAATACTAAATAAGGTTTCGTATATAAATTGTTTCTTACTCGGGAACAAAAAGAAATTCTAAAGTGGTACATAATGACTATTCTTGCACTCATGAAGAGTAAAGAATTCGCAAAAGGTTTTTGCCACAAAAATTAAAGGTTACTTCCATAAAAATAGTTTCTACAGAGCACAGAAAACGCAGATTTGTATAACAAGAAAATATCACTATGTTATGTTGTTCACTATTTATCATTAAAAATGATTCGTTCTTGCACGCACCCTGTATAGGTACCTGAGGCTCCTTCCTTTCGAATTTCCAGGAAAAAATTTTAATAGTTTATACACTCATTTACATATCAGGGCTCAACTGTTGGGTGTAACTAGCAGGTTATTACCTGTAAAAGGGCCCAACTCAATATAGTATCAGTAATAATGAAAAATAAACAAAATTTTTCTTTACAGATCAATAATGGAATTGGATGTAATGAAAAATATATCTTCAAATGAAACATTCGACCCGAAAATTCAGCATTATTTCCATGGCAGACATTACTATTTGGACGCCTTATTAGCAATTCTGGGAATCGGATCAATAGCTAGTTGCATTTTGATTATCATTATAATTAGAAAATATGAAATCTTGCACACTAGATGTAATGCTTATGTGATTAATTTATGTGTTTCGAACATTCTATATCTTACATTCTCTCCTTTATTTCTGAATTTATTCGATACAATGGAAAAAATATCATACAATGAAATATGTATTTTAGATGAGAGCTTAATGTTACTTTTTCTAGCAATTTTTGTATTTGCCTGCGTTATTCTTGCGGACTGGTACATAATTACTTATAAATCTATAAATGTATCAGTTAGATGTAGAGCTAGTTATAATTTTATTTCATTTACAATCTGGTTAGTTATTCTCTCGCTTTTTCTCTCAATTTGCATTCAGTGCGCTTCCGGAATATCCATTTTTCCGGTAATCACACTCACTGCTATTATTGTTTTCGTATTTTCTTTTATATTTGTCATTATAATTCATATTATGAAATGTGTGAAAAGTATATTTTCAAGTATCGTTGTGGTAAAATCAAACTTGGAGCTTAACATAGCAACTTGTTATTTTTTGTGTTGGTTACCTAATTGTCTCTATACGTTTACCTTTATTTTTGGAAGTGGTAGTTCGTCAATGGAAGCTGAATTATCAACTTTCACTATTGCTCATAGTTATTCAATTGTATTGCTTGTATTATTGTATTATAAAGATAGGGATTTTATGCTTTGCTGTAATAATTTTCTGAAAGGTGAAAGGTTGGAAATGAATGCAGATGTGGAATGTAGAAGATATTCCAAAGATCACCTTACTGTGCTCATTTGAGATTATTTTAAAAATTTCTCATTTTTCGTTCAAATTATTATGAATTAATCTTGATACGATGAACAAAAACAAAACTTGAATTTTCTACGTTTATTATCACAAAAATACTTTGAAAAATATAACACTGCGATTGCAATTTCGGTCACTAGACCATCATCGGGCAGATTGAGTTTTTTTTTTTTGAAATACCGTTTATTCAAACAACATTAATTACAATACATGTACCAATGTAAAATTTCTCAAATCAGTGCTTTTAGGCACTGGCCTCGAGAATAACAAAATCTACGATAAATACAGTGATATACAATATAGTCAATTAACATTTATATAAACATTTAATTTTCTAACAAAACTCTTATAATTATTTGAATCTTTTATAAATTTTGGTAAATTATTGAATGTTTTAATTGCATCTATAATTGGATTGTTTAAACCGATATTAGTCCTTGTATATGCTTGATGGATGTTATTATGGGATCTTTTTTGGTAATCATGCAAATCAAAGCAAAATTCAATATTTATGTTACATTTTTGATGGTTATTAATTATTTTATAAACAAGTTTGCACTGCTCTTTATCTAGAATTTCCTTTAACCGACTTAAATTCAGTTCTGAATATATTATGTTAGTGCTAGTGAGCCAATCATACTTGAACAATATTTTAAGTATTTTATTTTGTAATTTCTGTGCTTTATCAAAATTAACTTCACCACACATACCCCACACAGGCAAGAGATACCTAAAATGTGCTAAAAAAAATGCATTATAGACCTGAAATTTACTTTCCATAGACAAATAATCTCTACTTTTATATAAAGCGGGTAACATTGAAACTATTTTTTCAGACATTTTAGTAATGTGTGATGACCAGTTCAAATTTTCATCTACAATTAATCCTAAATATTTCATACACAATACTTTCTCTACAGGAACACCGTTTATGCTAATATGTAGTTCATTAATTATTTTATTTTTCTGCTTAAATACAATATATTTGGTCTTATCAATATTAATTTTCAATTTATTTGAATGCAACCATTTGAGATAAGCATCAAGATCATTATTCACTTGTTTATTGAGGGTGATTTCATCTGATCCGGCGTATAGCAAAACAGTATCATCTGCAAAGGTGAAATATCTGGCCTCCAGATTGGCAAGCTTAAGATTGAGTACATATAGGGAGTACAACAGTGGTCCAAGAACCGACCCCTGTGGCACCCCGTAAGCACTAGACAACCACGCACTACTTGTATCCTGAAGCTTTACATATTGATTTCTTTGAAGTAAATATGTTTTGATCAAGCTGTGCATAATACCCCCAAATCCCATTCTCAATAATTTACTTAACAAAATATCTATGCTTACCACGTCAAAAGCTTTTTTCAAGTCGACGAACACTGCTATTACAACTTCTTTCCTATCTAACGCTCTTGAGACATAGTCTATGAAATCAACAGCAGCACCAAGTGTGCTACTATTTTTTATAAAACCATACTGAAATTTATCGGTCAATTTGTGGATATCTATGAAAGATAACATTATTTTTTTTATTAATTTTTCTAGGATTTTAGAGAATACACTCAATACCGCAATAGGTCTGTAATTGTTCATGAATTTTTTATCCCCCGACTTAAAGAGTGGAATAATTTTACTAATTTTTAATTCCTGTGGAAAAATTCCACTTTGGATAGTTTTGTTAATCAGATGTACTAGAATTAGTAGTATGCATTCTCCAAGATTATTTATATCCCTAACTGTAATTTCGTCATGACCGGGAGCTGTGTTTTGTCATAGTTCCTTAATGATATCTAACAACTCATGTTCATTAATTAAAGGTACGGATATTGAGCTATTGTTATATAGTTCACTGACAATAAAATTACCATTCAATTGATTAATTTCAGTTTCTAAATCTTTTACAATCGATTCTCCAACCTGAGAAAAATACTCATTCAATTTATTTACTATATCTAGTTGACTATCTACAGTATTATTCTCTATCAATAGTGAATCAATAGCAACTTCATCTTTTTTGTTTTTTATGAAGCTATTAATAAATGCCCATTGTTTCTTCACATTATTTCCGGCCACTTTCCATTTTTCTCGAAAGTATCGATTTTTCAAAGCACTTATCTTATTATTTATCTGATTTTTAATGTGTTTAAACTCGGAGACTAAATGTGCGTTCTCAGGTTCGTTAACCTTTTTTTTATAAATTTTATCTCGCTTCTTTATCATCTCAAGTACTTCATTATTCATCCAGGTGTTATTTGAACGAATTCTTAATTTTTTACTATACTCTGACTTCTTTTTACATTCACTAACTAACACGATTAATTGTTGAAACGTTGCCACATTCATACCAGAAACTTTTTCCCTAAATAAATTCACAAACTTATTATAATTCACAGATTTGACCTCATAATCTACCTTTGGCTTATGAATTTGTATATGAGTTTTAATATCTATCAACAGTAATTCATGATCAGAAAGTGCATTCTCCCTAACAGTAACTTTACAATCTATCTTACCACTATAGTCACTAAGAACATGGTCTATAAGTGACTTCGACACTCTGGTAACTCTGGTTGCAAATTCATCACTGATTATATTATTTATTTTAAAGTTGCTTCCTGCTACCAAGTCACTGTAATCTTTGGTTACTTGCGAATCATTCAACAAATTAATATTCATATCACCTATTATTATATGTTTTTTAGAGTGCTCTAGCATTACAGATTCCAAAAACGGAAGGAAATGACAATTATTAAGGGAGGGAGGTTTATATATAACACTTATTTTTAAGTTATGCATACCTAAGCTAATACATATCCAGTTTATTGGCTCCTCTTTGCTTGATGTCTCAATTACACGATATTTGATTGATTTTCGTACATAGATAGCTACCCCACCCCCTATACCAGCTCTGCAGGCATGTACAGCAGAGAAGTCATTTAATTGAAAAAAGAGTATTTCATTCTCTTCCAACCATGTTTCAGTACCCACCAGTATATCACAATCTTCTTTCACAACAAAGCACTGCACAAGATCCAGTTTGTTTCTAATACTTTGTAAATTCAAGTATGCAATCTTAAGTTGTTCCCGAGGCCTTTCTAGTTTTCCAACTGACTCTTTTCCTCTAAAAGAATGACTTTTGAGTGCTCATCCTTTCTCAAGAAAACATTCCCGTTTCCAATCCAGAGAAATTTGTAGTTATGATATTTTTAAAAGGTTCTTGCTGCCATGTATAAATCAAAGTTTGTTTTTGTAAGCTCATGATTTAAAAATATTTTACTCTCTTTTGTATGTCCTATGTCCGTGCTTTTTATCTCAAATTTTTTCTTTGATTTTAAAAATTTCATTTTTGTTGTTTCATCCTCGAAGATTACTTTAGCCTTGCCATTATCTTTGCCCAAACGAAAAGCTGTAAATTTATTATCATTTTTTACCCCGAGGTAATCTCCAATTTTATTTATTATCTCTGGTACATTTTCATTGTCTTTGTAGGGTACTCCCTGTACCAACAAATTGTTTTTTAAATCCTTTTGCTCATTTTTGTTTAATTGTCGTTTTATTTGACATAGCTCTTCTTGTAATTTTTCATTTACTTTTATTTGTTCATTATATTTTAAAAATAAAGATTTATATTTCGCATCCATCTCCTCCAGTTTTGCCATGACATCGGCCAAAGTGTAGTTTTTTCCTTGTGGTGTTGGGTGAGGGTGATTGGAAGCATCCTTTGCACCATTGCATGAACTACATAGCCAATCTTCGTTGGATTTACTCAATTTCTGATATGTTTTTTGTGACATGGTCAAGCATTCTCTATGTTTCCATATGTTACACTTGTCACACAACAATGCCTGGTGATCATCCAGAACACTTTTATTGCATATATCGCAAATTGCCGTTCTTATTCGAGGCATGTTGGCAACAACGCCACGCGTACTAGTCCGCTTTTTGCGTAAGCAGACAATTACAAATCAAAAGTAGATTTCACTATAATTCAATGAGCATATATACAATGACACTCAATGACTACTTTTCACAAACTTTGAATTTTTAAATTTTTTAATAAACCTTGCAAACAACACTATATTTTCGCAGAAGTAAACAACAGAACGTTTCCGTTCGGCATCTGCATCATTATCGAGTTAAGAACTGAATACATAATTATAGATTTGCGCTCACGGGTGGAAAAGAATTATTGCAGCTACCTACCTAAATAGACAAGAGGAACATATTTCAAGAAGGATTAATCGAGTGGATTACCCAAATTGGTACAATAAAATGTTCTTAGAAAAATCATTATTGTTTGAATACACTAAATATTGGAGAATATATTAAGTCAACCTGGTCGTTCAGCAAGATATCTTTTGCATTATGATTGAGTTTAAAAATTTCTAAGTAAGTTTGGCTCGTTTCGGTAATTTGTGCATAATAATAAGTTATCTTTTTTGGAAACGGGTGGTGGTTTTTACGGCAATGATTTGAAAACGTTGAATCCGTTTTATTTCTCAAAAAAGATTGTTGGTGTTCTTTAAATCTTGTCTTGAACGATCGACCAGTTTGACCTATATACACTCCTTTACATACAGGACAAATTAACCTATAAACTCCTGAACTTTCAAATTTTGAAGTGATATCTTTGGCATTGAATAAAAATCCTGAGAGTTTTGTCTTAGGTTTGAAAGCAATTTTAATCTTACATTTAGGTATGACATTAGCAACTTTTTCTGTTAGAAGACCAAAATATGTTAAAGATGTGTATTTTTCCGATTTTTATACTTTCGATTGAGGATATATGCTGTTGTACGCTAGTTGACTACGTTTCTTGTTTATCATTTCACCTATCAAACTTGTATGAAAACCATTATTTGAAGCAATTATTTTTATAGTCGAAATTTCTTTTGCTAAATTTTTTATAATGTACGTAGTATTGTAACAATAAAAATAAAGGTAGTAAATTCAAGTTTTGTTTGTGTTCATCATGTTAAATTATCACGTAGTAACGACGGATTCCATCAACTATTTAATCTTGTTACATTCGAATAACAAATCTCTAGTGCTCTAGGACAGCGATTCTCAATATGTGGGAGGCGCCCCCTTCAGGTAGTGCGAGCACACAAGGGGAGGCACGAGCTTATCCAAGAGAAAATATAATTTAAAAATTTCTGTATTCTTGGTAATCCATTAATTACGTGGGGTGTTTTAGGAAGGAGGGGGTCAAGCAAAATCTCACTCACTCTCACGTGAGGGAGGGGGTGGTCTTGGCAAATATCACGTATTTTTTTTCCGCAAGAAACAGTATAATGGCGAAAAAACTGGGTTAAATTAAGTGAAGAATGTTTATCCACTAAAATATGGCTGAATCATACATAATAATATTCACCGCGGTTTAATTATGCACTGACAGAATAATTTATTAGCTATAAATAAATTCTTCATTTGTTTGGAAACAATTTAGTTATTCATTAAATATGAACAAGTTAAGTCAAAGCGAGGTTGAAGGAGAAGATGAATTCACTGAAAAATACATAGACATGTGTTGCTTCCAGTAGTCACTCTTGAGATCATACATGAGTCTCCGTGGATTGAATTATATTGAATATTTTAGTATTTCCTATTTAAGTATTTTTTCAGTAAATTTCATTGTGATTCGATGCTACGTCATTAAAAATCTGAAATACTAGTTTCAAATAAAAAAAAAATTTAAGAAAATTGGCTTTTTGAATAAATCTGATATAATCGAGCACATATTAACTCATTTATATAACAAATACTTCTTCTTCAAGTCCCTTACCCGGTTTCGCGTGTAGGCTACCTCTCTACATCTATTCGTGTTGTGCGTGATACAAAGATACACGAGAAGGGACCTACAGTTTTACGACGGTTCCGAACGTCTTTATATATTATATAGAGGCTTGACATGGCAGAATACTTCTCGGTGGTTTGCCATTGCCTTCCGAGAGGTGGCTCCGCATTAATTCGTTGGTCCGGCCAGGATACGATCCGCCAACCTTCTGCTCAGTAGTCCTACGCTCTGTGTACACTGATCTACGGTGCCACATAATAAATACGCAATATAAAAATCTCACGTGATATTCGGGGAGAGGAGGGGGTTGAGCAAAATCTCACGAAATATCACCAAGGGGGGAAAGCCAAAATTCTCTCACGTGATTAATGGATGCCCCCTAATTTGTAAGGTATAACATTAAGATCGTAGTGTAGGTTTAGAGCCGAAAAACTCAAAATACATTATAATTGTATACATTTCATTGTATGTGGTTGCGCAATGAAAATTGTGGTTGGACATTGGGCCGTAAATACAGAAAGGTTGAGAAACGCTGTTATAGGACATCACAAGATACACTTTATTTCTGCTAGGTGTGCGAGTGAGCTGGATTCGTATATGCATATACGTTTAACAAACCGTGTGAGCCATATTACCCATATATATTTTTTTTCATTTAGATACTCTATAATGTTATTTATTGCATTATGCCTGTTATTTATTATATAATTTGAACCAAGAGTGACTTCGTTTCAATAAGATGCCCCACGACACCTATCGTTTTTTTAAAATTGCCATTTCATGATTTTATAATCTGGTAAAAATTTAACTGAATAATCGTGGAAAAAAGAAATTATTAAAGTATTCTAATATAATTTTATATATTCAACTTGCTCGAAAAGCATATATTAACCAAACTTGTAAGATGGATTATATTTCTTCGATAATCCTAAATGAGATAATTATGAGAAATTATGTGAGCAGTTTGAATATTATAAAAATAGTTTTTTATTCGGAAAATAGTGGAAGACTCCTTCAATTAAGAAGTCTTCCATTATTTTTCGAATAAAAAACTAATCTAATAATCATTAAAAACAGTAAATATTCACACATTTAGTCTCATTCGACTTACGACTATGACTCCAATATCAAGTTTCCTAGAATTTAAGATCTTATATCCGCTATCACGATAAAATATTCATCTCTTGATTCTGTTTAAGTCATATTTTAGCTACATATCCTATTCGAGAGATTGAAATCTTTATCTCCAGAATTAGTAATGTTTCAGTTTCCAAGAATCCGACACGGAATTCAACTTAGTTCGCGGAAATTTATAATTTACCAATTACTTAGTGAACCGAGAAAAGTTTTCCACAGTCGCGGCTTGAAAATAAGGAGTTTTGATTGGATAATGTAAGCCACACAGAAATAGTTCGTATTTTTCCTGAAATAGCATTTTGAATTGATTGCATGATTGAAGTCCATAGCACTATTTTATTATGAAAACATATGATTGATTTTATTGATTACTATAATAGAATCTAACACATGTGTTTTCATCATACCTTGCAGTTCGGAAGATATGATAATCTCCATAAGAAACAATCACTTCATAGATTTTGAATCTGCGAAATTATTACATGCTGGTAATGAAGAAAAGAATTGGGACCTTCCTGAAGCAATAGAAATATTAGACTCAAACTACTGAAATGTCCCATTCATAATAGACTGAGAGCCAGCATTCCGCAGACTTACGGTATGGTAGCAAAGTCCTTATTAATGCTAGATATACTATTTCACGTGCCGTAGGTGACATGGGGATTCACTATTCCCATCAAGGGTTCCTTTGGGCGTGTCCAGAAGTCGAAAGACATCAAAATTGACTTTGAAAACGTGATCGTAGCATGTCTGCCGTTTTGATATCTTAAAATATATAATTTTTTTCATGTAAAAACTTAATGGCAGACACTTCTTCCGGTTCCTACTATCAGCACGACTGAAAAATTATTATGTGTCTGCCTGGATGTCAGAACCGACCTATCTGTCTGTTTTTTTTTTGAATAGGTGTATGTAATAATATAAATGACATGCGTCATTTTCGGCTTAGCTGAAATAACGCAAGGTTGTCAAAATTTTCGCAGCTTTGAAATTCTATAAATTATAGTAGAAATCGAAAGAAGTGCCTGACATTAAGCTTTTACATAAAATAGTTATTTATGTACCAAGTGCGTTATATCACTTATATCCCCCATCGGGCGTAAGGATCTAGTAACGCACGCGGTGCATACAAGATTTTATTTTTCACGAAAAAATTATTATATTACGATGAAAAATCGATTTTAAAATAGGGTCATTGCTTCTATACTTTCCATTTTCCTTCTCATAGTAGGCATGTCATTTGTTGATATTTTGACGTTTGTGAATATTTTTGTCATCATATTCAGTGAATGTCATGCTGCTTTCTTTCTGTAGTCTTATAGAATTAATGAAAATGAAAATGAATTTACCCAAGAATATCATAGCAAATGCAGCCAAAGCTGCGAATAATTTATTGCTGGAGAAATCCAGAGTCGTATACGACAAGGATTATGAAGTATTTAATCAATGAAATTTGCTTCATTTCTCCTAGTACAAAAAGCGGGCGTTTTAAATCTATTATGCTCGCAAATGCGGGCGTTACGGCCTAGGGCATAATGAGTGTGTTTATAGCAACCGTATTCAAGGTGAAATAAACATATAATATACAAGTGAAAAATAAAAAATTTTATTTTAAAAGATATCAAAACAGCAGCCATGCTGCGATCACGTTTTCAGAGTCAATTTTGATGTCTTTCGACTTCTGAACACGCCCAAAGGAACCCTTGATGGGAATTGTGAATCCCCACTTCACCTACGGCAGGTGAAATAGTATACCTAGCATTAATAAGGACTTTGCTACTATACCGTAAGTCTGCGGAACGCTGCTTCTTAGACTACAATGATTTAATATGTCGCCTCAATCAGCGATAGAGCTAAGGTGTCTACCTGAAACAAAATATCGAGATAAGTCTTAAAGAGTTGTCCACTTAAGATTGCTTTCGATCTCGAGACAGATTCGTGAGACTCAAGAGCCACAGCTTTCTCGAGATCTGGATTATTTCATTTAAACCTGAGAGTCTGTGCGATGGTTGTTGTACTTGTGTGATAATTTATGAAGTTTCTTTGCTGAAATGGATTCGTGGCAAGCCTTTGCTCCCAGAATAGCCAACAAAATTGCTAAACAACGGAAAATGAAAAAAGGGGGTGTAGGGTTATGAAAAATGGGAGGGAATGAATTCGGAACTTGTTCCACACTCCTCGTAGAGGAGTGTCGGTTAGAAGATGCACAACAGTTTAGAAATTTCATTCCGATATCTACATTGCAATTTGATCTGCTTCTAGATTTAGTGAAATACCAGATGAATCAACTTCATCGTCACCAAGCTAGTTAGTCGAGTACTTAGCGTACGCTGGCTAGTATTTGGGAGGTCTCGGGTTCAAACCCCGGGGCCGACTGGTCTGCCATGAGTTCTTTCAGAGGTTTCCTCATAGTAATGTAAGTCACTGCTTGCAAACTTATGAGGCGAATGCTGGGCCAGTATTAATCCTCTGAACCCTATCCACACTTCCTATGTTCTATAAATATCCCGTCTCACCTATTCTTAATGCACTTGTACATACAAGTGTATCCTTTGATCTGGCTGAAGGAGTTAATCCCAAACTCAAGCTGTCCGCCTCCCTGACACATACATCAGGGAGGAATGAAACACGTGTGTTTCCTTTTTTTCCTTATCAGGCCACTCTCTTTATTCCTTGGACTAATTTTGATTGAAATCAAAATAAATGAAGATATACCAAAAAAATGAGAGCTGGAGGAATCTTAAAACGGACTGAAGACTAGAGACCTAGTCGCGAAAGATGGAATGTGCGTGTCCACTTGTGATTGGAGCACTCTTGGAGATTTGTTTCCGATACTGCTCTCAGGACCAGACCCTGCGAGTTGACTACTTTCGATTCTGTTTTGTCTCAGGTGGATACTTACCTTAAGAACGACACTCTAAATTTTACCATACTACTTCCACAACCATTTTCACGATTCCACAAAATATAAATACGAATTTTGGGCATATTTGTAGAACTCTGGACTTCCATTGTCTATAAAATATCTGAAACAAAAATAAAAGAAAGAAATTGGATTAGTAAATGGCAAGTTCAACAAAAATGAAAATAGCTGAAAAAATTAAATTCAATGAATTTGTAGGATTGAATGGAAGTATCTGATAAATAATGAAATGAAATTAGTAAATAATAGGTTGGAAAATAGTGAAAAAATTAAATTATACAATTGAAATACTCGACGTTTCGGGTAGTTAGGTATGTCTAACCGTTCTCAAATGTAAACTGCGTATATGCGCATGTGTTTAACCGTGTGAGTCATATAACCCATCAATTTTTCTTTCATTTACTCTCAAATGTAATTTATTTCATTGTGCCTGTTATTTAATATATAATATAAACCAAGTGTGCCCAACGAAACCTATCGTTTTTTCAAATTGCCATTTCATGATTTGATAACTTGGTAAAAATTTAACAGAATAGTCGTGGAAAAAGGAACTTAGTAAACACTTGAGAACGTCGTGTATATTAATTGTATAATTTTATTTTTTCACTTTTTTCCAACTTATTATTTACTAATCTCATTTCATTCTTTTTCAGATACTTCTATTCAATACTACTAATTCATTGAATTTAATTTTTTCAGGTATTTTCCTTTTTGTTGAACTTGCCATTTAGTAATCAAATTTCTTTCTTTTATTTCTGTTTCAGATATTTTATAGACAATGGAAGTCCAGAATTGGATACAACAGAAACATTGTCCAAACCATTCAAACTAACAATTTTGGGCATGTTACGATTATATAAACATTAGACTTGAGAAAGTAGTGCACTCTTGAAAGAATTTCTGATAATGGGTTATTAACCTGAAAATATTGCGAAGTTAATTTTTTATTATATCGGGAAATTTTTTCAAATATTCAATTTGAAAATATCTTTTTTAATACATGTTGAAACATGTTTCACCAAGAGTTAAGCCAAAAATTAATTTACAATATTATAATATCAATATCGCATAACGTAGGAACAACTCTTCAGCCCAATATATGAAAAATAATATATTAAACCCATGAATTCTGAAATTCGGGTGTCTATAGATCATCATGAGGTGATGTCTATCAATAGAAAACATACATAGAAACTTCGTTAAAGGAATAAAAGTACATAACTGCTGTTCCAAAACTTTAAGAGGGACTCTAATTATTCCTATCATCTGTTAGATGACATCATTTACTCAATACAGATTTCCATATTATACCTACATAGAGTAAGAATAGAAACTGAACTTTTAGGAAGCCCTAGAAATTAACAGGTATAAGAATTAAAACAGGTATAAAAATTATAATAAACTTATTGAACGAACAAATAGACTTAAATAATTGCCCCCTGATGAATTTATTCTCGGAAGGTTTACCTACTAACGACCCGACTATTTAATTTTTTTAATCGGTTCTTTTAGGTACTGAAATTCATGTAAATTAGGATACTAATATTTCTGTATTCATTTATTTCCGATGAAGCCATCGTGCGATGAAACACTGTACACTGCGTCATAGATTCAATTATAGTAAATCCAATATTTGGTTTTCTAATAATATAGCTATACTTTATTCAGTTACCACCAGTTCGACAGAGGTTTCTACTTAGTTTTTTGATATTTCAATGAAGTGAAACTTGAAATTTGTAACTTATTTTACCAGTTACTCAGTGAATCGACAAACGTTTTCCACAGTAATGCCAAGTTGTGTTTCTGATTATACAATGTAAAACAATAAGAAATAGTTTGTATTTTTACTGAAATGAGAATATTTTTAATATTAAAATGTTCAACTTTTCTGCAGTGTTATTTATTACTCGGACAATATAAATAAGGATTAATTATTCAATAACCTTTTACATAAATTTTAGGCATTGGATGCGTACGAATCTTTTGCGTTGGAGACCAAATTGGACGAAATTGTATAAGTAATTTTCTACTTGCTTCATGAATGTTTTATTTGAGTAAGTTCTTTCTGTCGCTAAGTTACATACGTGAATAGATTTCATTCTTTTAAATAACGGCATATATCTAGATTATGGTATTCGAAATTCGTTCAGGTTTATAAAATAAATTTGGTAAGTAATGATTAAAAAATGATAATTACAAAGATGTACTTGTAACAAAATATCAGTTATAATATCACAAGAGCATCGAAAATAATCGATTTTACTTTCGAGTCACGAGACGTATTTTGCGAAACAAATTTTGCTTAAAACAAATTTTGTTTTAAGAAAATACGTCGAGTTACGAGGTCAGTATAATCGATTATTTTCGATTGCTCGAGTGGTATTCGTTACGATTATATAACTCATGTAAGAATGAGCCAATAGAATCCATGAATTTTCCATAACTACTGCGTAGTGATAAGTGAATATACCCTTGACGACGTGATATAATCCTTTTGGTGTTTCGCCTCGTATCAAAATGTGAATGTTGTCATATTGACGATTTTCTGACGTTTGTCAAAAAAAATTGATATTTTTTATTCGTTATATAATCGTAACGAATACCACTCGAGCAATCGAAAATAATCGTTATACTGACCTCGTACCTCGACGTATTTTCTTGAAACACCACTCGAGCTGAGCTCTCGTGGATGTTTCGCAAAATACGCTTCATGACTCGGAAGTATAATCGATTATTTTCGATGCTCTTGTGATATTATAAATGATTATACAATGAATAAAAACAACGTCAATATGAAAACATTCACCTTTTGACTCGAGGCGAAACACCAAAATGATTATATCACGTCGTCAAGGGTATATTTATCAATACGCAGGAGTTATGCAAAATTCACGGATTCTTTTGGCTCATTCATACATGAGTTATATAATATTCAATATCAAACATGTGAATTTGATATCACAAATACGATAAAAAAATATCTCTCTTTTAGAAACTATTTAAATATCAAATACCTCACAAAAGCATAGATTTTTGAAAGAAGATTATTTGCAGTATTGAACAATAATTCAAATATCTATGACTGTTTGAAGTACTTAATACCTACAGTAATTTAATCACCTAATTTGAAGTACATAATTGATTATTTCAATTCAATGCGAATATTTGAAGTAGTCGGATATAGATTTGTGTGATACAATGTACTTTAAATGATTTGAATCATTTGATATGCCGTATGTGTATTTCAAGTATTCAAATGTGGATATTGCATGCAGTTTAAAATCTGAGACACAAGAATATTATCTGCAGTATGTATGTCAAACGGAACATATAATGAACATAAGCACAGTAGTAAAGGAGCTTGAAGCTATGAAAGCCTTAGCTAGGTATTTTACTATAGAACAGCAAAAAATCATACACATTTTCAGTGGAATAATAATGATTAACATTCGAAATTTTATTTAGTTTACATAGTGTCCCAAAAAAAATTTGTGTTTATTGAAAACTCACAATATATATATATATATATATATATATATATATATATATATATATATATATATATATATATATATATATATATATATATATATATATATATATATATATATATATATATATATATGTTCAGATTTCAGCGGTCGGAAGTATTTGAAAAACTTGGTTCTCGGAATGAACCGCGTAAAAGATTTGAAATTATTTTCCTTCCAATTTTCCTGAAGATGGCTTCGCAAAAGGAGCCGAAACGTCGAGATTTTTCAAATCTTTTACGCGGTTCATTCCGAGAAGCAAGTTTTTCATATATATATATATATATATATATATATATATAATTCCTAAATTGAACGAACAAACGAAAAGGGGAGATTCCTTAATTAAGTTTGAGAAAAAAAAGTACCGTAAACATGGGGTCGCAAACGTTTCGTTTTCGAGAGTTTTTTTCTTATAGTATCTACACTTTATAAGATATTCAACTGAAATTTGGCATAGATATTACATTTGAGAGTTCTCACCACGTAACATGGCAATTTTGATAGCAGATCTACAGGGTGATATTTTTTCTGGAACACTGTCACCTGTTTTCCTCAAGAACTTTTTCTTGGTGAGCAACTGTTAATTTGAAAAAATGTAAAAAGAAGCTTTGTTGTTATACTAAACTTTTCGTTTTCTTGTAGTTTTGTCGTATGTGCTACCGATTTCGAGAATAAAAATTTTGAACGATTCTCTCGAAATCCTTGGAAAAATCCAAATTATCATAAAATCAAGTTAGTAAGCTGTGGTGATTGTATTCAGTGTCAGTTTTGACACATCAAATTATTGAACGTTTGTGTTTTGAAAAGTAAAGGTGGTTGCATTTGTGGCTATTTATTTTTTTTGATGTAGACTACTATTTTCATGATTTCTATGACTGTCACAACAATATTTGATCAGAAAATATAAACCTCTACACATTTTAATATCAAAACATGCCGAATTTCACGAATTCCGAAATGACTGACATGCATTTCATGTATGGTCTTGCAAATGGAAATTCAAGAGAAGCTAAGCGTCTTTACATGGAACGATATCCCAATAGCGGGATACCAGATCATCGAATGTTCTCTGATATTCATAGGCGTCTTTCAGAAGCTGGATCTTTTTCCACGAAAAAAATTAATGCCGGTAGACCACGCAGTGTGAGAACACCACAACTCGAAAGGCAGTAATGAACGAAATAGAACATCCTAGAACCAGAATAAAATAAATTAGTGTACTTTTGAATGCAAGTTGTAATGCCTGGTCCTGGGTGTTAAATGAAACACAGGTTCATACTATACTTTTAGTATTTATTTGTATAGTATTATAGAATATAGGCTTAGCGCTAACCTCTCGGGCAGCGTGACGAGTCTATATCTCAGTCTTACTTCTTACTCTCTATCTCCCCGATCTTCCATCGGGTCTTATATGTATGTTTATACAATAAACTGCTGATGTGCGACCTTGGCCAAGCATGTACAGTTTACAACAATATATCTATAACTAAACATTCTTGTTTACTATGTAGTAACGAATCGAGACACTGACCTACTTATCTACTCACCACACCTCTCGGGCTAATTGAAAGAATTTTATTGAGGTTACTCGAGAAAATTCTGTCTCGTTTAAATGTATGATAATTTAAAATTTTCCTTTCAATTTCCTATGCATGGTTTAATTACCATATCCCTTCCTGGAGGTGTGCTGGAAGTAGTTATAATTACAATGACAATTTTTAAAACAATTTATTCTACGTATAATTTTGTTCTATTTTTATGAACAGTTTCGGGTTTTTCGTCTTTACGGATTACTACATTAGGTTCGCAGTCCTCAATCACTATATAGGGGCCTACATACACTTCACTGAGTTTATTGCCACTCTCGTTTCTTAACAATAACTTATCACCTATTTTATAATTTATGGGTTTTAGTTTCTTGTCATGATTTGCCTTTCTTAATTCTTTGCTCCTTACCAAGTTCTGCCGAGCCTCCGTTTGCGCTTTTTGTAGCCGATATTTCAGTTCAATTGGATAATCGTAAGGATTATAAACAGGCTCGACTTCTCTCGTCAGGTTGGTTGGCAATCTACATGTCTTCCCAAAAACTAATTCAAAAGGGCTGTACTGTGTTTCACAATGCACAGCATTGTTGAAAAGAAAAACACCAGTATTGAACCCAGCTACTCCAAGAAGAGCTTTGTTCTGCCGTTAGCGCCCTCATCTGTATGTATTTAATACTTTATGCGTATTCTCTAATGCACCTATGCTCTCGTGATGATACGCTGTACTACATAATTCGATATATTTAACAATTTACATACCTCGGTCATGGTATTCGATATGAATTCCGTTCCCCTATCCGCTGTGCGATTTTCTTTAGGTATTCCAAAACGTAATATAAATTATTCACGGAACGCCTTTGCAACTGATACCGAATCTTTTGTCCTCAGCGGGTAAAGCTTCCACAAATTTTGTCAATTCACATTGTGCAGTTAGAAGGTACGCAATCCGTCATTATCTACTTTTAATGGACCGACAATATCAAGAAAAATTTTTTTCGAAAGCCGCATTGGCCGTGGGTGGTCACGACCATCGGTACCTTGGTATGTTTTACTGTGCTTTTCCTTTGACACGAATCGCATCTATTTATTAAACCTTGTTATGTCAACCAGCATACTTGGCCAGTAATAATATTTTTTACATTGTTAAACATCCGCTTGATGCCGTGCGTGCCCCACTAGTAGGCAGCAAATGGAAATCATTTAATATTAGCTTCTTCTCTCTTCATTGCTTACAATTTTCTTTACCTCTTTTTATAATATTAATAATTGGACCATTCCATGTGTCTAATTCATTAATTGCCATTGCTAAATCCTAATACTGTCTATATTCCGCTCTGTTTTAGTAATTAATATCTCCTTTTATTTCATTTTCTCTACAGATGCTTTCCAAATTTTCTCAACATTTTCGTCTCGCGCGCAATGTCGATCGAATATTTGGGATACTGTAGATTGTTGCAACGGCTTTATCGTAATATATATATTTTCAAAGTTATATTTATTAGAGGTATATCATTTATTATTGCGTTAGGGATTTCTTTACTTACAAAACATAATTCTGTAAAATTGGGGGGTGACTTAAAGAATCTCCCCTATTCTTGGTTGATCCGGCCTAAATTCCTTAGGCGCTTTCGAGCCCTGGTCGATTTCTTCACTCCTACCTCTCCTATTCTGTGCCCTAGTCATAACTGCAATAACACTTTCATTCATTTTTTGGAGCTCGTTTGACGTAACAATTATTCTTGACAATGCATCCGCTGCACAATTGTCTTTGCCTCTGACATACTCGACTGTAAAGTCGTATTCCTCTAGACACAACCTAAACTTTGTTAAGCGACTAGATGGGTTACAATGACTGAATAAATACATCAGTGGTTTATGGTCCGAAAAAATTCTAAAAGGTCTGTTCCATAAGTATGGGCGGAAATACTTAACGGACCATACGATGGCCAATAGTTCCTTTTCAATCGTTGAATAATTGCGTTCAGCTCTATTCAATCCCCTACTCGCATAGGCTATGGGTCTGTTGTCGCTATTAGAAAGTATAGCTGAAATGGCTATACCCGAAGCGTCCGTTTGTAGTCTAAACTCGTTCTTCTCTGAAAAATCTGGATACTGCAAAATTGGTTTGGTGAGGAGTGCTTTTTTCAGCTTCAAAAATGACTGTTGGCATTCATCCGACCAGACGAAGGGTACGGACTTCTGACTTAATTTATTTAGAGGTGCCGCTATTTGGGCAAAATAAGGAATATATTTCCTGTAATAGTTTGCAAACGCAACAAATCTTTTAACTTCCTCTGCGTTAGTTGGTAACGGATAGTTTTCCAGTGCCCTAGTCTTCTCAGGATCGGGAAGTATTCCTTCTGGGGTGATAATGTGCCCCAAGTACAGCAGTTCCCTTTTTAGAAAATTGCATTTTGCAGGGTTTAATTTCAAGTTATATTTACGGAGCCTCTCCAATACTTGAACCAAGTTATAATTATGTTCATTTAAGTTACGACCGAAAATTATTAAATCATCTAAGTAGACTATGCAACGGTGCCCTAGGCCCGACATTGCCACTGTCATTAATCTTGAAAATATATTCGGTGATACTTTTAATCCCATTGGCAGGCGACGCATTCTGAACTGCCCTTTTCCGTTAACCACGAAACTAGTGCAAGGTCTACTTCCCTCATTCAGCTCGACCTGATGGTATCCCTGACTTAAGTCGAGGGTACTGAAATACATCGCTCCACCTAGAGAGTCAAGAATATCTGTAATATTTGGCAGAGGGAATTTGTCATCCTTTATCTGCGTGTTGAGTGCACGATAATCGATAACAGTCCTCCACCTCTTTTTCCCTGAACTGTCCGCTTTCTTGGGCACAATAAGTAAGGGAGAGCTCCATTCGCATGACGTTTCCTCGATTATGCCATCTTTTAACATGACGTCTACCTGCCTACTTATTTCCTCTTTGGCACTGTGGGGCAACCTGTATGGTTTTTTGTACACTGGTACCGCATTTTCCTTTAATGTTATATTTGCTTGTCCTAAATTTGTTGTCGTTAACTTGTCATTTTCCAAATGAAAAATGTCGGCATACTTTGCGCAAATATTTTCTATGGATACCTGTTCTTTCTTACCCATATCCTTGAACGGTATACGTTTGAATATTTCTTTCACTCTCTCTACCGAGTTAGTCTTATTTTCAAATGTGCAACACTCAAATTCATTCACACTACGTAGTTCTGGGACAAAATTTCTAATATTCACCTCATTCTCCCTTGTATTCATCAGTCGTATGGGTATCTTGCCATTACGAACAGTCACTACTGCCCCTGCTACAAATACCCCTTGACTTAATTCATTCGCTACAATCACACAATCGCCTTCTGCTTCAGTTGGTACTAAATGTATCACCTCACATCTAGCCGGGATATTGACTACATTATGCGTAGGAGTCTGTCTCGCCCTCAGGTCTATTATTACGGCTTTACCATTGCGTTTGAGAGCCAGACAGCCCCTTTCGTAGTCTATTGAAGCTTTATACTTCGAAAAGAAGTTCTCTCCCAAAATAGCATCCGTTGCGCACGAAAGATTATCTAATACAAAAAAATTTTCTTCAAAAAATTCGTTATTAACATACAATTTTAATTTTACATACCCCACTGAGACTAAATTTCCCCCGATTCCTTTTATTTCTATGTTGTGTTTAAAAATAGGAATACTAGGATGTACCTTTTCGAGTTTAATCACGCACAATGATGCTCCCGTGTCTACTAAACATTTTAAATCTACCCCATTTACTGTAAACGATACTTCATTCATACCAGAACCCGTAAAAATCCCATGCATACTAATCCTCTCGAAAAAACTGATTAAGTTGATTCACCTCTAATTCACTGTCCACTGACTCAACAACATTCACGCTACGGTCATTCTCTTGGCCGTTTATTGCTTGCACCCTTCTAGCCGTACCTCTATAATTATTGTAATTTTTCCCTTGTCCTCTATAGGGTTGTCTCCTGTAGCTACCCCTCGAATTTCCATAGTTATAGTTTCTGAATTCCCTATTACTATTTTGATCTCTACCGTTTCCGTCAAAGTTTTGGTTCCTGAAATTACCCCTGTTTCGACGGAAACCTCTATTGACGAATTGTCTGCCATTCGCCTCCCGACTGTCATATGTCATTACCGCTCGTTCCTCAGACCTTTCGGTATCCTCGCCTTCAGCTATCGAAATAGCATCGCGAAGGGAGTCAAAATGACGGGCTGCAATTACCGTACTTAACCTCTGGTCGCTAAGTCCATCAGCAAATCTCTTAATGGCTTGTTTCTCATTAATTGGTCTCAGGATACTATAAGCGTTAGGATTTCCTTCTGCTTGCGATATTGTTAGATTAACAAACAGATCTTCGACTTCCTTCCCAAAGTCCACCACTGATTTACTGCCTTGCCTAACGCTACACAATTTTGTTTGCAAGGCCGTATACGATTTTTTCGGAATAAGATATTTTTTTCATATCTAAAAGCAAAAGTTCCACTGTACCATAACTCTGGTCGAGTCTCATTATTGCGGCTGTTGACAACCTGGATTTCAAAACGAGATGTATTAGATGATTCCGATTTGCTGTTGGGCTTAACATGGAATCGTACAACTCTATACCGTCGATTAATTTACTAACGCTTTCTACTGTACTATCCATTGTTGGCAGAAGACTGCAGGCTATTTTCAAATCGAACTCCATGACCGCAGTTTTGTATTTTGTTGTCTCTACTACAATATCAGAAGCACTTTTTCCACTATTCGTATCATCAAAAGAGCAAAGGCTACAATTTCTCGGAAAATACTGTTGATTCTTGCTTTCTTATCTATAACTAATTGAAGGTCAGATGGCTCTACTCTCCTAGTATCGAAAGATCTAAAATATTTTATTGCACTCTTCATAAATTTTATTTGATTCGTTTAATTTAGTTTCAACAATGTCTCTACTTTCAATCCGTCCGTTTTGGTCCAATTTTATTAAATAAGTTCTTATTTCCTTCAATTTGTTACACAATAGATCGCAAGATTCCAAAATCCATTCAATAAACCAATTACTCATAAAAAACAATAGTAACTCGATAGTGAGTCCAAATGGCCGGTCAGTGTCATCAAGATTACCCATGTTATCAAAATAGCAATGTTATAATAATAATAATGTCAATGTCACACAATTCATATTCATTTCAATGGCCACAGAACGAGTGATAGAAAAAAATTTCCAATAATCTTAACTAAGAATGGCTCCAACAAAAAATAATAGTAATAATTATCTACAGCAAAAAAAAAAATTTCCCATTTAAACTTAAATTATGGTTATTGCACACGAACGAGGAAACTATTAACACACTACAATTGAAAATAATAAACTAGTGCTAAATAACCAAAAAATATATATATATATATATGAAAAGGGGTCATCCTATTCATAATTAAATTTAAGAAAGAAGAAAAAAAAATTATTAATAGTGTCTTTTCAACTAGGGTAGATCCTACCTCAAACCTGCAAACAGCGATGCTTGTGATTTTTTGTAGCTCTGCTCGCTGAATTCCTGTCTTGCCAGCTTCCTCATGTGGGCCAGGAACTTCTTCACTATTATCACAATAATTGCCAGCAAAATTATTATCAGAATTACCCCTAGCATCCCTTCGGTCCTTGTGATGGCCTGGGTTGCCGTCGCCGAATTGCCTGCTCCATTCTGGGCAATTATGATTTCTTCCCTGTCTGGTTTACTTGAAGAACCTCCCATTTATGCCACACAATCACCACAATTTTCCACAACTTTTCTTAAACTGGCAGGATCGCCATGTAATGCCTGGTCCTGGGTATTAAATGAAACACAGGTTCATACTATACTTTTAGTATTTATTTGTATAGTATTATAGAATATAGGCTTAGCGCTAACCTCTCGGGCAGCGTGACGAGTCTATATCTCAGTCTTACTTCTTACTCTCTATCTCCCCGATCTTCCATCGGGTCTTATATGTATGTTTATACAATAAACTGCTGATGTGCGACCTTGGCCAAGCATGTACAGTTTACAACAATATATCTATAACTAAACATTCTTGTTTACTATGTAGTAACGAATCGAGACACTGACCTACTTATCTACTCACCACAAACTCATCAAGCTGTTTGGAGGATCTTGCGGGATTCTCTGCTATATCCTTATCACATTCAGAGGGTGCAAGCTCTTCTGCCTCGAAATTTTCATCCGAGGATTGATTTTTGTCAGTGGTACCTCAATAGACTACTGAACAATCCTCAATTTGATTGCCAAATTCTATTCACTAATGAAGCCTGCTTCCCAAGGACTTCAATTATAAATTTTCATAATGAACACATATGGGCTGAGGAGAATCCGCATGGATATGTAGAAACCCATTTTCAAAAGCAATTTTCACTGAATGTGTGGGGTGGTAATATTGGCGATCATTTGATTGGTCCTTCCTTCTTGCCAGGTCGACTAACAGGTCAATCATATAGACATTTTTTAGAAAACGATTTGCCTTGTTATTGGAAGATATACCTCTTATGCTACGACGAGAAATGTGGTTCATGCATGACGGTGCTCCTGCTCATTTTTCGGTTTTGGTAAGGGAGTATTTGGACGACAATTATTAAAACAGGTGGATCGGACGGGGGTGGACCTCAGTCATGGCCCGCCAGATCGCCAGACTTAAATAGTTTAGATTTCTTTTTATGGGGCCACCTGAAATCTCTAGTATACTCGACGCCAGTGAACACCGTAGATGAACTGAGAAATCGTATAATAGGCGCGTTTGATACAGTTAGGAATACTCCGTGTGTTTGAGTGTTTGAAAGAGTTCGATCGTCTATGAGACGAAGAACAGAAGCTTGTATAAGAGTTGGGGGAGGACATTTTCAACATTTGCTGTAGTTCAGTCCTTTGCGGTTACTTAGTTTTCTTGTTATGTTTTTTTTTTTTGAGTTTTACGTTTCTTGTAGTAGGTAATACATTTTTTGTAATGATTATACGAGTTTATTAAATCTTTATGAATCATCGCAACAGAAAATTTCCATAAAAACTAATAATTAATTCATTCACCACAGCTTACAAACTTGCCTCCTTATCATAATTTGGATTTTTCAGAGGAATTCGAGAGAATCGTTCAAATTTTTTTTTCTCGAAATCAGTAGCAGATACGACAAAACTACAAGAAAACAAAAAGTTCAGTATAATAACAAAGATTCTTTTTACATTCTTTTCAAATTAACAGTTGCACACCAAAAAAAAGTTCTTGAGGAAAACAGGTGACAGTGTTCCAGAAAAAATATCACCCTGTAGAGCTGCTATCGAAATTGCCATGTCACGTTGTGAGAACTCTCAAATGTAATATCTATGCTAAATTTCAGTTGAATATCTTGTAAAGTGTGGATACTATGAGAAAAAAACTTGAAAAAAATTCAAACTTCAACACTCTGTATTTCGAAAACGAAACTCTGGAAACGTTTGCGGCCCCCCCATGTTTAATAAATTTTTTTCTTAACTTACTTAAGGAATCTCCCCTTTTCCGTATGTACGTTCAAATTTGGAGCACCCTGTAATATATTATATATATAATATATATTAATGTATATATATAATATATATATATATATATATATATATATATTATATATATATATATATATATATATATATATATAATATATATATATATATATATATATATATAATATATATAATATATATATTATATATATATATAATATATATAATATATATATATAGTATTATTTATATATATATATATATTATATATATATATATATATAATATATATACTATATATATAATATATATATATATATATATATATATATATATATATATATATATATATATATATATATATATAAATATGTATATATACCTAGATATATCTATATCAAAATGTGCTGGATATCCGTATCTGTGTCCGTTATCAAATTCCATTCAGATTATTTTTATTTTTTGAAATCAAATATATTGCATTTAATCGTAGTGAAATACCATAGCAAATACCAATAGTACATAACATAACTAAAAGGTAACCTTAATAAAATATTTGAATATTATAGAAAATTTTACTAAATTAATACTGCATGACAAATAAAGTATTAACATTAGATTAAAAACACAGTGAAAAATCACTGTGTTATAAAAACACAGTGAAAAATCACTGTGTTTTTAATGTAATGGCAATACTTTATACTGTCTTGTAAAACACTATAAGTCATTATTGAAACTAATTAATAATAAATTGTACCTCTAAAAGAGTTACTGTGTAGCTTTGTCTCCCAAAAGTCTGTAAGGGTACGAAAGCAGGTTGTCTGCTTACTGGCAATCGGCGTCTAAAAGCGCCAATAATACGCTTGCTACACTTTCTAAAGACGCAATTTTTCTTAATAAAAATATCACTGAAAAATCTTTCTTTGTACAGTGAGTCTGAAAATGTGGCAACTTGAGGCAATAAATTTAAAGTTAAGATCAGTATCCGTATCTGTATCCACGGATCTTTACACCAAATATACGTGTGAAATATATATATATATATATATATATATATATATATATATATATATATATATATATATATATATATGTACTAATATATATATACTATATATATATATTAATATATATATATATATATATATATATACTATATATATATATATATATATATATATATATATATAGGGTGTCCCATAAATAACACGCCAGAATGGCGCTGGAGCTAGGCTGACTTCAGGTCAATCAGATAACACAACATGACCTCAGTTAAAGTTTTCTGGTTTTCGAGATATTGCCACTCTTATGTTTTTTTTTAAATCTATACTTTTTGGTCTTTTTTTCGCCTGTTTTGAAAATCAATTACTTCTAACTTATAGTTTTTTTTCTTGTGCTCTCACCAATAGTTGGTTGAGATAGTCGACCCATCATTCCATCAAAAACTAGCTCGGTAACCTCAAAAAAAATTAAGTGGTTTCAATTTAATTTAAATTCGAAAACCTTAACTAAAGTTTGACTAATCACTGCGAAAAAATATTGTACCGGACTAAATCAGCAAATGATCTTAAAAACTAGCCTATTTAATGCTCTTTCGAAATTAGTATAAAATTTGTGATTTTTTTTGTTGAAAGCCTAAAAATTCCAATTTTTGTCATTGAAGTCGTACTACTTGCGAAATACTTCAAATAAAAAATAATACTTAGTAAAAGGTGCAGGCGTTTTTTGTCGGAAAATTACAACATGGTAGTTGCAGAAAATATCTGAAACCGCTATTCATTACTCTTCTTTATTCATTGTTGTAGGTAGGAGTCCAAATAATGAACATGAGGTCGTATTAATTATTTCAATAGATTGTTGCTTCGTTAAAAGCAAATAAGGAATTTTGATCTGAAATTTAAATCATTATTTTCACAATGGATTTTCGAAATGTCTACCACCGACTCTTGAACACAACCTGCACCTTCTCAAAAATTATCCTTTTAAAGACCTTGAGCTGAAATTATTTATTTCACGTGCTGCTTGCTTGATTAAGAAGAAGGACGTGGTTACAAAATGATGGGTGCACTGTAAACTCCATGCTCGTACAGTAAGGGCGCAACTTGATCAAACATTCCCAAGAAGATGGATTGACCGGCTAGGACCAATTGTGTGGCACCCGCGCTCCCCAGACCTCAATCCTCTCGATTTTTTTATTGGAGTTGTTTAAAATATAAGGTCTATGGAGTATCAATTCGATACTCAAAAGAATTGCGTCAACGAATCGATCAAGCAGCACGTATAATAAATGATTTGAGTTCAAGGCGTTTGAGAGGAAAATTTTTGAGAAGATGCAGGTTGTATTTGAGAGTCGGTGGTGGACATCATGTTGATGTTATCTGATTGACCTGAAGTCAGTCTATCTCCAGTGTCACTCTGGCGTGTTATTTACGGGACACCCTATATATATATATATATATATATATAGATATATATATATATATATATATATATATATATATATATATATATATATATATGTATATATATATATATATATATATATAATATATATATATATATATATATATATATATATATATATATATATATATATATATATATATATATATATATATATATATATATATATATATATATATATAGATATATTTATATATTTTGCAGTTTCTAGCATGCAATGACATATTGTTTAATTTGAATTGAGCAACATAATGAGATAGGTTGAATTCAACTGGAGAAACAAGTCCAGAAGATTAATTGAACATTAATATTATCATAATGTATTTTTTTTCAGATATATGGATATCGAACCAGAAAGGAGTATCACGGAAAATACTGATTTGAAAAAATGTGTCGACAGAAATTTAACTTACGACAGCACAATATCCATTATTCAACTTGTCGCGCTTCTCATCAATATTTTAATATTAATTATCATGACAAAATATAGAATTTCTCATGAAATTTCGAAAGTTTACATAACGAGTGTGTGTATTACAAGCAGTTTATTCATTTTACTTTCTCCAATTTTCCTGAATTTATTTGGGATAGCAAGTAAAACGCCTGCTGTGCTGGAATGTGGTCTTTCAGAGGCACCTTTGTTATTCATTATTTGCAATAATATTTTCATATTTATTCTTCTCATTGACTGGTATAAATGTTTTTTCAAATCTAAAATAACATCCGATAAATGTAGAAAACGTTGGATGTGGTATATTTGGACCTTTTTTACTGCATCTTATATTATAGTGGTTTATTTCAAGTGCAGCCAAGGTTTCTCACTTAAAAGGGTATTACATGTTGTAGACGTTTTGACCTTTTCGGGTTTTTGTTTATTCACCTTTTTAGCTCACAGAAAACAAAGATCTAATGCTGAAATTTATAATGCATGGAAAAGCGAATCAGATTTTGAATTGATGATAGTCACTCTTTATCTAACATTTTGGTTTCCTGATTTCATTCATAATCTTTTATCGTCTGTTTTTACTGAACATGCATGTTTATTTTGGCATTCTATCACATTTTCAATAGGGCACATCTATGTTTCAGGTTTATTTATACTTATGTATCAGAAAGATATAGAGTTCAAAATAGCATGCTGTAAATTATTCAAAAGGAATTCCAATATTGTAATATAATTTAAAAAATTTTATGTTGTTTTTCAGAATTATTATACTTCGATCAATTGTATTAAAAACCAATAAATTTCAATTCTTAGAATAATATCAGTGCTTTTCAAATATTTTTATATTCAAAGCCATTTCCATTTTCTATTTTACAATTTGCGATGTCGGTTGATTGAATATACAATTTATTTAAAGATTGAATTGCAATATATAAAAAAAATATTTAATGAAATGTTTTCTTTCATTCTCAGATGTTTGATTCAGTCTTATTTCTATGAAATTTCGATAAAGCATAAAAGCAAATCAAGGATAATGAAATCATTCAAAATTTATTCCCTCAAAATAGGTTTGTTTGCTTCAGAATTGGCAAATAAATTATAAATTTTAATCTATTCAGTGATTCGCAAGATGGAACCGATGATATTGTATTTGCAAGCAACAAACAAATTATAAATCAAACACAGGCTTGTAATTCCTTGGGTGAAAAACTTCTGATTTATATTTTAATCATCTAAGAAGGGATATTAATTCTGAATTTCTATTTAATGAAACCTTCTCGTTCCTTATCCTTTAATTATGTTATGTCAGATTTAATCGTAATCTCATAACCGTATCGTATTTCTCCTAAAATATATGTCGTTGATGAAGTGAATAGCGCAAGTTGATAGGTTTTCAAGGAGAAAACAAAAAGGATTTTAATTTTGTGGTTATTTAGTTATAAAAATTTTTAAATATTGGTAGACACTCACAAGGTAATAACATCATTCAATTCTGACTTTAATATCCTACAGCTTAAATTTCTATTATATTTTTATATGATACGAGAGTTAATTGATTCCACTTTTTTCAATCTGCATTTTTTAGTTTCACATGAGATATTAAAGAAACATAGCACGTACTTGCATTATTCTTTTAGCTTTCATGAAAGCAAAATGAATCGAAAGTATTTTTTAATTTTTCAGTAAGATACTCTATATAAGTATATAAATATTAGCATAATATCATTTTGTTTTTATAGAAGTGGGGAATTGATGATAATTATCACAAATTATCTGTTCATATCATGATAATCAGTAATATGAATGAATTAAAGAAAACAAATTTTGTAACACCTTAAATTTTTGTTCTTACAAAAAAGAGCGATTTCAACATCAACGTTACCGATTTCAAAATCAATAATTCTTAAGCAAAATCTACAAGATACAATACCACTATAAATACAGTTTTTCTGACATACTAATACAAAATTAAATCACAAAGATATAATATGCCCAACTTCAGTTACTACAAACCAATTATAACTCTGAGTGAATATACTGATTGAGTTTATAATTAGTTTATATCGTTATAATACTTTATAATAAAATGTTTATTTTCATAAGTTTTAAAAAGAAAATATTCATTTACTATTTTATAACCACTCCTTAATTTACTAATTTTATGCCAATTACTCCCTAACGTTTTTTCATTTACTTACTTTAAATTATCGTTAACTTATTTTATTGTACCTTTTATTTAATACATAATATATAGCGAATTTTTTTTCTCGATCTTTCTTCTATCAACTTTACAAGTTACACCCTTTCAATCTCTCCAATTTTTCGTACTAGTTTATCAGTATTTAAAATTCCACTTAACATTTCATTATAACTAAAAGCAATAGTATGTTTACGTAAAGATGAAATCTATATATATTCTTCATGAAAATTTTGTGAATGATTTTGAATACTTATTATACATTCCCGATTATATGACATAGCTTCTTGTATATTTGCATCAATTCTTCCAATATCACCCTTACTTTAGCACGCACTTTCTTTGTATAGAATAAATAGTCCTTGATAATATATGAATTACGTTTCCCTTTCTCTCTGTTACAATATTTTTGAGATTTTAAAGAGCATTCGTGAGGATAAGGCTCAAATAACGAGCACTGAAAATAATATATCGTTGCTTTGTATATATTTCTGTTTATTTCAACGTATATCAAGGCTTGTTGCTTCATTTCGACAAGAAAATAGGACATGTAACCTTTATTATTCATTTCTTTCGCAGCCGGGTAGGAAACCCTTATAACGCTTTTGTTAGCTGCTGCGATTGGGGCTGAACAAAAGATCATATCGTACAAATGCCCATTCATTTCTCATTTTTCTTCTGATTTTACTCGGCGTTGTTTCGTTTGTGTGGATTTTGATTTATTTCGAGAATCTTACATTGGTTTGTGGTGTGGTGTTCTCATTGACGGGGAAATGAAAATAAGACATTATATTTCTGATTAAATTCATTCGAGAAAAAACAATTTGATATGCGATAGCAAAAACATTGCAGATTCCTTGAGTTTCATGTTAAAAATAAGTATTAAATGAAGAATAAATACAGAGAAGATAAAATATCGTCTTAGAAATGGGAATTTTTAGGAAACTATCGTATTACTTTCATGAAAATAAATGCAAGTAGAGATACACAAAAGTTATGAAATACTGAATGAAGCAATAATAGTATATTGTGTGTCAATAACGTGACTTAAATTGATTTCATCATGCTGGGTGTAAGATAATCTTCTGTTGCACGTGTTTCGTACAAAAGTTTTTCTGTGTCTTTTATTAACTTGAGAATATGTTGCCTTTCCAAAACACGTGATTTTCACATATCTTTCGTTTTTTCTCTTACAAAGCGTAAACTTTCGAATATTCACTGATGTTGATAGTATGTTTGATGATGATGGTTCTCTTCAAAATGGAATAGCGAATACAAACTTACTTGCTACGTTTACCTCAACCGTTATTAAGGTAGGCGGCTTTTTTGAATTCGACTGCATAATTATAACAAAATAACCAAAGAAGCGAATTATTTTATCTGATAGGAAATTTGTCTTTAAGACACATCTATTTATAAATAGCTGTGTAATTTATAAAGCTATACTTTACTAACATGAGTAGGAAATATAACATTATCTAAGTATCATTTTATAATTTACAAACAATGAATTGTTAAAGTGTTTTAGGAGAAGTTTTGGGAAGCGTTAATAAAGCTCAGGAAGGATGTACCAATGTTTGCAAATTTTAGTAAGATATTTTAAATAAATACAAGAATATCAAATATTAATTACAAATTGATTTTTTTTCATTTGAATACTCCCAAACGATGTAGATTTATTTCATTATGTCAACTACTCAATATATAATATATAGTCATAAAATTTAGATTATATCTATATATATATATATTGTCTTTTTCTTTGCTGTTCATACTTTATCTTTTAGTATGGATAAAATATTTTTTCCATAAATTCTTAAATTCAAATATCTCATTTAATTTAAAGTCGCTGAGATTCAATTAATCGAGAAAGTTATTGAAAAATGGTTAGATAAAAAGGCGATATAGAAAATCATGCTTCTCATGTATTTTCACGACGCGATATGAAAAATACTGAAAAGTACAATTTCTCTTACTCCTCATTTTCACGTTTATATCCTCCTCATTCAAATACTTCAAGAGAAAAATTCTCCGGTAATGAAATTTGAAGAAAAATTCTTCATAGTCTACTAAACTTAATGTTGAAAAGTATGGAAAAAATTCTTTTCAAAGTGCGTTAAACCATAAGTTTCCAGTGGATTTCTTCAAGAATTTCCGAACTACAAAGAAATGAAATTACTGCCTTTGAGGCATCTAGGGAAAGAAGTTGAAATGGAAATATTATATTCTGTTGTGAGAATGATCAGAACTAAGTTTAATACCGAAACTTCTCCAGAGATGAATTTATTATTTAATGAAATTTTATGAATATTGTCGTACAGAAATTTCTGAGAAATCATTGGATATTGTTCTGTCTTTTGTGAATAATTTTCATTCAATCAATTAACTGAAAGAGAAAAAATTGAAGTGGTTCTTGTTTCTGAGGAATGAAATACTAATCGATGGATCGGCAGATCTGGTCTTGTAAACCGGCCAGCCAGATTGCCAGATCTCACTCCATCCGATAATTTTGTGTGAGGTTACCTGAAAGAAAAAAAATTTCGGGAAGTGCCAACTACTCAGGAAGATATGATAGTGCACATCCAAAATGCCTGTGCTCAAATTGCACCAGACCAACTTTCAGCTTGTGTGAATTCATTCAAAGCGCGAATCGATAAATGCATCGAAGTTGAGGGTCACGATTTTGGAAATTTAGGTGATATGTTTTGAGTTTTTTATAATTTTTATGAGAAGATTCCTACTACATTCCAAATAGAAGAGATTTATATCGATTTTTATTTTATCAGTTGATAAATCCTTTTGAGTTATGGAACAACAAGAACATATGCTCAGTGACAGTACATGTTCTGAAGACCAACAGTTCAGCAGGAAACGTCAGAATAAGTCAAGGTCGTTCAGACGAAAAATTCAAATTCGATTATAGATTCGTATTCTACGGCAAAAAAAAACTAAAGTTTTATACGGACAATTTTTTGTAAATAGTTACAGATGTAACTATTCGTAATAAATTGTCCATACAAAACTTTTGTATCTTTTGCCGTAAAATACGAATCTGCAATGAAAAATAAAGGTTTTCATTTGAAATTTCGAAGTTGATCCCTTCCACACACTCAAGGGTGAAGAAAATGGAAGAGGTTTTTTAGCATAAGTGGACTTCACCCTCAGAACCGTCAACTTCTCATTCAAAACGTTTTCCCGTGAGATATTTTTTCGAGATTTTCAACTGATTCAACTTAAAATATGCACCCTATATATATATATATATATATATATATATATATATATATATATATATATATATATATATATATATATATATATATATATATATATATATATATATATTGTTAGAAATTAGCCGATGGAGAATTGAAAGTCTCTTGTTTTGGTTAATTTCAACATTATTATGAAAGCCGCTGCCGGTCAAAGGGAGTATCGAATGACGACGTGGTGAGAGGTTCTTGTGCGTTGTTTAGTCTGGAGTGCAGAGTATTTCTTTATTTGATTTATTAAGTACTTGAGCCACGTAAATTATTATTGGGCCGCACAAGAATGAAAATAACAAGGGTTACGTCGACATTCTGATAATCTCTCTGCTCGGGCCAACTTGCCGCTTTCGCTGTGTTGTATTTCTTTTGAATTTCGAATGATTGAAAAGTGAATGATATTGGCTATAAGTGAATTTAATTTCTTATCTTCCTAATCATTTTAATTTCTAACAATATATATATATATATATATATATATATATATATATATATATATATATATATAATTTTAATTGACCAGAATACCTCCGTATTATGATAGTATGATAAGGTGATAACAGTTATAACTATGATTCTGTTCCTTGCCATGTTAGTTACTTATTAACCTAAACTATTTGTGTCCCGATGAAGATTGCGAAATTGTAGTCGAAACGTCGACAGGAATAAATGAAGTACACTCATTAAAAAGGCCTTTTTTATCCTTATCTTATATATATATATATATATATATATATATATATGTATATATATATATATATATATATATATATATATATATATATATATATATATATATATATATATATATATATATAGTATAAAAAGATATCGACCATGCGGTATGAAATAGTGAGGAGGTTTATCGGGTGTGCGGTCTGTTATATATAAAAAAACTCTACTTTTCCTAGCTACTCAATATTTCGTCAAACTTTATTGACATCATCAGGAGTCTAAGTTTAAGAGTAAAATTATACAAGGCATCACATCAACATATTGAACAGTTTTGAAAACAGAGTGTAATTATGGAAACCGTTTGTTCCTGGAAATGTGTTGCATAAAGAATGAGAAAAACACTATCAATTTTAAGTCCGATACAGGTCAGTTAAGCAGCATTTACTCTTAAACTTAGACTCCTGATGATGTCAATAAAGTTTGACGGAATATTGACTAGCTAGGAAAAGTAGAGTTTTCTTTTATATATAACAACCGCACACCCTCCTTACTATTATATATGTATATATATGTCACCGGAAAATAACAAGAACCGCAAGTTAATGAATTTCCTAGGAAATCTATAAACCTTCGTAGGATTCTAAACGAGAGATAAATTGCATTATTTTAAGCCCACATTTTCGCAAATTGATAAACTTACCGAACTCACGCGTAAAATAATAAGTAAGCAACAACCAAACGCCATGTGCGCTCTGATTGGTTGAATAAGTCACGTGTTCCTTTTCCTTCCTCTCTACCGCCACCACGGAACATAAACAAACCGGTTGCTCGTGTGTTTTTGTAAAGTTTTTAATATTGTAACTGTGTTGGAACTGTGAAATTATTTTTATTTTGCAAAGGTTACTAAACTATACCCATAATGAACGACCTAGAAGCTCCGGACAGCCAAAATGGCGAAGATAGTGAGGTAAATGCTAGGAAATTTGTTGACGAAGTGAAATTTACCACAGAGCTACGAAAGTTTTATAGTGGCCATGACCAAAATAGTAAGAAATCGGAATGTATAGAGGAAAAAATTAAAAATGCCATTAAAATGTTTTATGATTGTTATTTCTTTTTCAATAAACCTCTTTAATATCGTAGAACACGATTTCTGTTGTTTTATTTTGATAGAGTGAAGTAGGGGTCATTAGCATGTTATGTTAAAAAGTAACCCTGTATTATAGGTAACGATCTAGTTGAGTTCTAGAGTAAAAATACTGTTAGGAAGGTAATCGAAACTGATAAATTTATAGTTTGGCAAGTCTGATTGTACCTAAGTCTATGGACACAAGCTTTGCCACTGTCAATATCGACCAATCAGAGAGCATTGTGTTATTTGCCGTTTTTTAAAGAAGCGTAAAATTAAAAGTTCTTCTGTGATTGGTCGAACCGTTTAGAATCTTACGAATTGATATCCGTTAGTTTATAAACTTACCACGAGACATCGCAGATTGATAAGTTTCCGAGAATGTTGGCGTGAAATAATACAATTTATCTCTCGTTTAGAGTCCCACGAAAGTTTATAAATTTCCTAGGAAATTTATAAACTTGCGGATCTCGTTATCTTCCGGTGACATATATATATATATATATATATATATATATATATATATATATATATTTTTATATATATATCTATATATATATATACATATATATATATTATATATATATATATATATATATATATATATATATATATATACTATATATATATATATATATATATATATATATTATATATATATATATATATATATATATATATATATATATATATATATATATATAAATATATATATATACAAAAAAAGTAGACTTTCTAAAAGTTTCAGTAAAAGTTGATTGAAAATAAACTGATCAATTTATTCTAGGAATAATGAACTATGCCAGCTGTGGTTTAGTGAGAGCTGATTCAAAGATATTGCTCCGATTTTTGTGTATTTTGGACTGAAAAATTCGAGTACGAACTCAGATTTTGTCAGTAGAAAAACTTTTTTTTTCAAACAATTAAACTAACGTATGCTAACCTAATTTTACGATTCTAACCCCTGAATTCAAGAAAGAATCGAATTCATGAAATGAATGAGTTTATTTTTGAAACTGAATGATATCCTTACAATAAAATTAATTTATTTCATAAATTCCATACTTTCTTGAACTCTGAGGTTAGATAAATAAAGATAACTCTTTATCACAATATACGGAATAATCAGAATTTTTATCAAAATTGCTAATTCAAGGCAGTAAGAGTATACTTTTCCTAGATATAGTCAACTATGACTAGTAAATATTGATGAAAATTCATCATTTTTGGCTCAACTTTTACTAAATGACCAGTAAGAGTCAACTTTCCTGCAGAATTTTTTTTAACATATTTAATATATAGTTCCTTAGACCTTCGCTTCGGTTTGATACTGTACACATATTGAATTGACGAAATGCTGAGAAAATTATGGCCTTGCTCCATCTTGTTTCTAGAAAAAAGATTCAGTGTATTGGATTTTCCATGACATACAAAGAGTAATTGGCAATTTTCTCGCAGTGGAAATTATATGGCTGTATGCTGCTCTTTCCTAAACATCTGTATCGACACTTCAATTTTCTGAACAACGTTTTCTCTCAGTTTTTTGCCATTTCATTGGACAAGTGGAAATTGCATCTAGAGAAAAAACAGCTGTATTCATTTTCAGAGTGTTATAAGAATCCTCTGTTGCTGCCAAGTAGCAGGAACTGAATGACAGCTTATCTTAGAAGTAATCTAAGATTCAATGCATAGTTGCACTATAATATTTTTGAAAATATTAAACACTCGATATTTTAAAGATAGTTCTGTTTTTATAACTCTTCGATTTGATTTATATTTGAATAAACATTACATTTTCGAGAAGCCAGAAGTTGAAAAATGAGATATATCTTTGTTTTCAACTGTCGTGTTTTGTACTGGATTTAAAATTCTGTGAGTGATAGCAGACTGGAAATAATACTGGAGGTAAAGCAATTCATAGGTGCGCTGTTCGGTTTAGAAAGGCCTTCTGATAATTTGATGTTTTTTTTGTTGAGATGTGCACTGGAAATTGGTGTGCATTATCTGCATACTTCATGCCACGAGCAGCACCGTAGCAACCATCCTAAAGGCCGCGGTCTCGAGGCTATAAATGCGGGCCCCTATGAGATTGTTTTTTTAAATTTTGTTAATAAATTTTTTATACCTTCTTACATCAAAAACTTTGCTCGTAAGAAACAATTAGAGACTATATATTGACTATAAATTTTCAACCATAATAAATTTTAGCAAATCCTTTACTGACTTAATAATTTTATGTTCGTCAGAAAAACAGTTTTGGAAAGCTAACAATTATTAGGAAAGTGTGTCTGAAATATCACCATCGTATATTTTACGAATGTTTTCCGCCATTTTGTGAATTACTGTATCAGTAGAATTCAACAGAACTTCTGTGTCTAAAATATTAAAGTTAGTGGCCATTTGATGTAAACTGATTATCCTACTATCCTACTTTGTAACTGACTGATAATGATATCCAGGGTCTTTTGAAAATTATTTACAGTTTCGAAAATAAAGTCGATTTCAACTTCATAAAAAAAACGTTTGCATCTGCGAATACGTTCTCGGCAAAATTCTGGAATTATACCTCATTGCAAATGAACACTATTTTATTCCAATCGATATTAAGACTCAATATTTTTCCTAGTTCACCAGTTTCATCTAAAAAAATCCAAAACACAAATGAATAGAGAGAATGGATCCAACCAACCAATACAATATAGAAAATTTTTTCGTATGCAATATCAGGACATCTTGAACTTTCCAATATGGGGAATGAATCGGGTACCCATTTTCGTAGGCAAATATTACGAGTATGGTAGAATTCTCTAGTTCTGTTTATCGAGATGCCTTCTCCAGGAATCTGAAAATTTCAATATTGCACTGAAATGGGTACAATTTCGTTTTATCGTAAAGAGAGACAAGGTCAGAGGCGTTCTTCGAATAGGAAGAAATGACATCCAATGAAATATTTTAAACTTAGTAGTATAACTATATATTTTCAGATATTCGATGTGAAATGCTTAATTAATTAATCTTGTTTACGCTTCGTCGCGAAATAAGAAACCCATATTTCGAAAGGTACTATTTGGGATTTTTTTTCTCAAAAAATAATGATGGATCATAAATCAGGATCACTTGAAACATACCTGTACTAATTTTTGTCATCATAGTATACAGGGTGTCCGAAAAACGAATAATAATTTTTTTGAATGTCTTAAAAAAATTTATTAGTATAGTATTTTTGGGAATAAGAAATTATGGTTTCTTATTAAAGATTACTTTTTACATATCTGTACCAAAATTCATGATTTTGAAGGTAACTTATCTCTGAACAGGTTGCCCGAGAAAAAATAACATGAAAATGATGATAAACCCATTTATAATTACGTCAACAAGTTATTCTTAGTAAATATCGTAGTGAAAATCATTTTATACAAAAATCAAGAGAGGTAATTTTGTATTTATTAAGCTTATGGCTATATCACAGGTATATAACAAAAAATGGTGTCATTTTTCTTGAATCCTTTGTTGAGTCATACTCATAGGGACACTTTATTTATATCTGGCGGGATGTTTGACCCATACGATCAGTCTGCCTGCTTGCATGAGGTATTGAAATAGTTCCCCGAGTATCATATATAAAAATCAAGACTGAGAAAAAAAGAAAAGTGAGTTTTGAGTTTTTTTCCATCTTTAGCACCTGATACCTGGAAATTGGCCGTCGGCACAAGGTAGCAGATACCCATACACTGAAAGTACATAAGAACACTACTTCATCCCATAGATATTATTTCTGAGAGAATAAGTAAAGTCTGGCGGCTCTGAGATGTTGGACTATTACGATGCTGGTTTGGAAGTCTTTCTACTGTTCCCATGTTGATCAAAAAATCTGTTACATGGTTAATGTTACGTTCTGTATGACGTCTTTTGAATTCATTAGCAGCTTCACGAAAAGTACGCGTTCTATCATCACAACTAATCTTATTAATTCCACTCTTTCCCTTAAAGAATATAAAATTTTTCGTGTTTTCCACGCTTTCGAAACTACTAAACTATCATTAATTGACAGCTAATAAATAACAATATTTTTCACAGCACTCTTAGTGGAGTACCCGTTCATGATACTGTTACTGTGAGAACCTAAATTACTGGTCAATCATTTAACAAGAATAATTCTAATTTCTGGACGATTTCGATTCTACATATTTTTGGAGAGTTATCAAGTTGTTCTTTTCTACACAAAATCGTTATAACATAAAATCTCAAGGCCGATATAGGACATCCAATAATGTTCAACAGAAAATATGTTAGAGGTTCTAAGTATCAACAAAAATTGGACTGAATATAATCTAGGTTCATACTCTTATATGGAGTTGTAAGTTTTGACTAAGAATAACACTTATTGTTAAAAAAAGTATCATACAGAAAAAATATTGCCCACTTATCCTTTTTTTATTTTTTTTCTGTCAGACGAATTGTATATTTGAACGATAAAAATTGATACAGATATGTTCAAAGCAATCCTAAATAATATTTTGTCACTAGTTTTTTCCAAAACTACCATAATAATACATTTTTTGATGACATATTGAAAAAAATATAATAATTCGTTTTTTCGAAAACCCTGTATTTTATAATGATTGAAATCGGTATGGGTATGTTTCCAATGATTCTGATTCAGAATCCATCATTATTTTTTGTGAAAAAAAATCCCAAATAGAACTTCTTGAAATATGGGTCAATAAAAGTGGTCGCAGTTGGCCACGATAACAGTTCAAAAATATGATCACTTTCTTGTTGGATGTATATTTCTAATACCTATGTAACAAAAAAAAGTTTTTCAAAATCGATCGAATAATAACGATTTTACGATTTTTAGAGGTGGTAAGTCCTTATAGTGGACACACTATATATATATATATATATATATATATATATATATATATATATATATATATATATATATACTAGCTAACCCGGCAAACGTTGTTTTGCCATATAAATTATTACTATCTATCTATAGTGCTTTTCGCGAAAATATAAATCTGCGAACCCCGATGCGTGCTACGCTCATTCCTGCCCTTGTTGAACGGTACGTCCGCGTGGAAAAAGGAAACATACGTGTTTCATTCCTCCATGAAGTATGTGTCAGGGAGGAGGCAGCTTGAGTTTGGCATGAACTCCTTCAGCCAGATCAGAGGATAAACTTGTATATACAAGTGCATTAAAGATAGGTGAGACGGGAAATTTATGGAACACAGGAAATGTGGGTAGGGTTCAGAGGATTAATACTGGCCCAGGATTCGCCTTATAAGTTTGCAAGCAGTGACTTACATTACCATGAGGAAACCTCTGAAAAAAAAATCATGGCAGACAAGTCGGCCCCGGGGTTTGAAACCGAGACCTCTCAAATACTAGCCAGCGTAACATACTCGACTAACTAGCGTGGTCGTCCACATGGCCAGTGACGCTCTATTTATAGGCACACGGCACTGGCACACCCTGCACCTCCCGACCGCTGCCAACCGCGACTAGGGTTGCCATCACCTAAATTGCCGACGCCGGACAAAAATTTTAAAAACCCTGGAAATTTGGGTGAAATTTAGTTTTTACCGGGACACCCCGTAAAAAATATTTTTTTCGAATTAAATGAAACATCGTTTATATTTTAATTTTTTCAATTATTTAAACTTTAAACCGCTTGTTTGCAATACAAGCAATTTTCTCTTTTTTTTCGTATCATCAAACAAAAAACAACTTATAACGATAATTTTTGGTAGATCAAAAATCAAATAGACTACATTCTACATTGTAATAGCAAATTATAGGATAGGTCATCTAGTTCGGTTAGATAGGTTAGGTACCCAAAAGCCTAAATTATTTATTAACTATAAATTAAAAGTAAGTTACAAGTTTCAATTTTAAAGAGATCAAGTTCTTTTTACTAATTCAACTTGACATGGAATTTTTCAGACTTGCCAACTTTTGCCAAAATGTCTTTATTTTCAATCATGAATTTGTAATAGTCGGAGTAACTCAAGTTTTTAAAATTAGACTTTATTTTGATCAGAGAAGAAAGCGTCTGTGTATTTAGCAAGTTTCTCTCCTACCTCCATTGCTGCGACAACAGCGAAAAATACTCACTCCACATTCGCATTGTGAGCTAGTATACAAAAAAGATACTGTGCACTTTTGAGCAGTTCAGAATATTTTCAAAAAAATTCGGCAACAACTGGTTTGTATTCAATAGCATATCTCCGTCACTGAGACTCGAGCTTCACACACCCGGACACAAAATTTGTCCGAGTTTTACCCGGACATATTTTGAGAGCCCCGTCCGGACGACCCCCGGAGAAAGCCCCGTCCGGACGACCCCTACACTAGGACAAATCCGGGGAATCCCGGACGGAACGTACAGCCGACCTGCCGCTCTGCCTCTGTTTTCCAAATCTCTGACATCTAAGATATCCAGTTTAATGAAATACTGTTAAGGGCAGTTTTGATCTACATAAAATGTACAACTTACGTAATATATTTAATTGAATAAGGAATGATACTGTATTATATAAAATAGCTTGGTAATTAACACATTTTTTTTTATTATATGTAAAAGATAAAAATTGTTACTATGGGTTATCCTTAGGAGATAAATAATACCATCGCGGACTTTTTTAACGACCTTTTTAAGATTCACAATTCTGTAGTACATTAATTCGATTTATCTCGTAAGGTTTAGCCAGCGATTGCAATTTATGCGCTCAAAAATATATTTTTTGGCTTTTCTGTTTGTATTATACATATAAATCTTTCTTTTGAATCACTCTATTTATTGCTGAAAACTGCATTTTAATCCGTTGAAAAGTTCAAAAGATCTCTGTGAACAGACAGCGGAAGCAAATTCGTTTTATTCAATGTAAAGAATAATTATATATATATATATATATATATATATATATATATATATATATATATATATATATATATATATATATATATATATATTTATTAAATTAAGTGAACTAGGACATTTATTTGAAACTAATCAAACAAACCTCCTAGCGGAGCTGGTTATAAGAGTTCACGAAGCATCGAAATATCAACAAACTACCCTAGACGGTAATTGTTCGAAATGTTAATTTGATTATCACAACCGATGGAAATTGATAGACAGACTGTTTCGCCCTTATCGGGGCTCATCAGTATCATCCATCCACCGGGAGTGATAACCAAACCAACATTTCAAACGGTCCAATTGTTTCCGACTGGTGGCGCTGTGTCATATTTATATGTCATGGAGTTGCTAGAAGAAATATGTATGACCGTTTGAAATGTTGGTTTGGTTATCACTGCCGGTGGATGGATGTTACTGATGAGCCCCGATAAGGGCGAAACAGTCTGTCTATCAATTTCCATCGGTTGTGATAATCAAATTAACATTTCGAACAATTACCGTCTAGGGTAGTTTGTTGATATTTCGATGCTTCGTGAACTCTTATAACCAGCTCCGCTAGGAGGTTTGTTTGATTAGTTTCAAATAAATGTCCTAGTTCACTTAATTTTATAACCACGGGCGTGTTTTCCGTTTAACAGGAATAATTCTTACTTATATTCATTTGCCATTGCGATAAAACTCGGGGCGATTGCTGCCTGCGGTGTGTAATGTTGAATCACATCGAATTGATGTGTCAGCTTTACTCTTGCTTAGCGAATATGGTAGCCACCTTCGGGTGTTCCGGGCGTAATTGTTCTCGTGGCCGAAATGTTTTCTTCTGTTCTGAAAGACGTGGTTCAATTGTTTCCGACTGGTGGCGCTGTGTCATATTTATATGTCATGGAGTTGCTAGAAGAAATATGTATGACCGTTTGAAATGTTGGTTTGGTTATCACTCCCGGTGGATGGATGATACTGATGAGCCCCGATAAGGGCGAAACAGTCTGTCTATCAATTTCCATCGGTTGTGATAATCAAATTAACATTTCGAACAATTACCGTCTAGGGTAGTTTGTTGATATTTCGATGCTTCGTGAACTCTTATAACCAGCTCCGCTAGGAGGTTTGTTTGATTAGTTTCAAATAAATGTCCTAGTTCACTTAATTTTATAACCACGGGCGTGTTTTCCGTTTAACACGAATAATTCTTACTTATATATATATATATATATATTATATATATATATAATATATATATATATATATATATATATATATATATATATATATAATAATAATATATATTTATCCTTTCAGACATTACATAAATGTATAGGACACGTCACATACTAAATATACATATTGACCTAACAAGTAACAAATTAACTTACTAGAAGAAAGACTAACAGAATTCCACGGAAAAGTATTCTTTTAAGCTGTAAAAGCAGCGTTTGAATAGAATCTTCTTAATTTCCTTCTTGAAACATAATAAATCTAAAGACCTAATCCCTTGGGGTAGACGATAAAAAAAGTTTTATTCCTACATAACTAGGGGATAACTCAAACTTGGAGGTAGCATGCGTGGGAATACATAATGTGTCCTCATTCTGCGTATTATACTCGTGAAAACTAGTAAGTTTATTCAGATACAATAATCTATGCCGAACAAACAAGTGACAATGTAAAATATAGATACACGGCAATGGTAGAACTTTCTGCTGAATAAATGTCGGTCGGCAGGACTCCTGGGGTTTCAAATTATAAATGAGGCGTATAATCCTCATCTGTGTGAGAAAAACTATTCAACTTCCAGTCGAACCACCCCAAAAAACAACATTGTAACTCAGATGACTGTGAACGAGTGCATAATACACCGTGAGTAGGCTCTCCATTGGCAACGAGTGTTTAAGACGACTAAGCGCGTAAAATGATTTGTTTAACTTTTTACTAAGTTGATCCACGTGACAGTGCCATCTCAAATACTTGTCGACATGTACACCCAAAAATCTAACACTATCTGCGGATCGTAATTCATGGTTTTGAAAATCGATAACCAACGCTTCGTTCAGATTCGTTTCACGCAGTTGAAACTGCATAAATTCTGTTTTATCTAAGTTTAACATTAGAGAATTCTTGTGACACCAATCCGAGAATTCCCGGATGAGTCTCTCGCATTCTAACTTGAGTTCACCAGTGGTCTGAGCCGACACCGCCAAGGAAGTGTCATCAGCAAACAAGGTGTACAGCATTGATGTACTCGGGTACATCGTTTACAAATAACAAAAAAATCAGAGGTCCCAACACAGAGCCCTGGGGCACTCCCATAGTCTGAGCATAACATTTTGATTTAACTTCATTGTTCTCAACAAAAAAATTGCTGGCAGATAAAAAACTCTTGATCCAGTTCAGAAAAACTCGTCTAAATCCTAAACTATACATTTTGTTGGTTATGAAATGGAGCTGTAAGCAATCAAACGCTCGTGACTCGTCAAAAAATAAACCCGCCACATAGGAGCCATCGTCTTGGCAACCGTACACAAATTCAACAATTTATATATATATATATATATATATATATATATATATATTTATATATATATATATATATATATATATATATATATTTATATATATATATATATATAAATATATAGTATATATATTATTATATATATATATAATATATATATATATATATGTATATAATAATATATATTTTATATATATATATATATATATACATATATATATTTATATACATTTTTCACCTCATTTGAATATTTTCTTTTAAATTATTTAAGTTGTATTAGTCCCAACTGTGAATAACTTCACATGCCGCTTTATATGTGTATATATATTTCTGATCGTCTCATTATACAGCTATAAATCTGGAAGTGAGAGACGTCGTATATGTGCGCAGCTGTATCCGTGAAAATTTTACGCGTTTCCATCAGTTTTACAACTGTAATGATCCGTTTAAATCTCCAAGCAAAAAACACGGAATCTGGTTATCGGACATAAATTTTCGCTCAAGCTTTGGTCATCAAATAGCCATCAAATGCAATGTGGATGAAAGTGCTCTTTATACGGGCTAACTCGTCTTCATGATATAAAGGATTTAGAGTTTCGATAGAAAGGGGCCAACATTCGCTTCATTTATCAATTTATCGAAAATTGTGGTACGTTTTGAGTGAAGAATAAAGGGAAAATCTTTGAATATTTGCTTACATTATGTACAAGTATGTTCTAAAAGTTTTGGCACAAAATATTTATCGATGTTGCTTTTAACGAAGAAATTTATTTGAACACTAACTAGTTATCACAAATTACAACTCAATACTTAACTACACGACACTACCCAATTATGTGGAGTGGCCGATTCGGCCCTACCAGATGCAAATTTTTTCGAATGTCTCTCATGAGGCCCTGGACGAAATTCAGATCAATTTCTCTCAGTTTTTCGTAAATTCTCCGTCTTAATTGTTCATCTTGGTCTTTTCAGCCTCCATGATGAACTTTCCTAGACAGTAAAGCCTAAAGATCCTTTACTGAGAGAACCTGCGTCAAGTTTGGAGGATTATCGTTTTTGGGAACAAAAGGTGTTGTCGAAGCCTACTTTGGGTATCTTTTGAGTAATGGCATGATGCTAGGTCTGGCCAAAACATGATATTGTCATTAGCATGATGTTCTTGGAGAAACTGAAGTAATTTGGAAAGGCTGTTATCAATATAGCTCTCACTGTTCAAAGCTTCACCCACACTTTTCCCAAAAAAGGTCAGGTTACAACCCTTTTAGAAATTGCGCACCAGACAAGAATTTCATCTGCAAATTTCGCTTTTTGTTTGTATCTAACATTGTCAAAGCATTTTGCTACGTTGTCCGTATAAAATCCATCGTTTCCCTTTCTATCAGAATGACTCAAAGTGAAATACTTTTCGTCATCTGAAATAATGATTTTTTCATTAAAGAGTACCCGCCTCAGTTGACGACAGCATCTTGGTATACGAAGGAGTTGCGCTTAGAGTATTTGGGGCACTTACGTATCTTCCGATATTTAAGACCAATCCTCCTCAATTTCAACGATATCGTACTCTTAGAAGTCTCCTCGTTGACATTCCAACCTGTTTTTGCCCTTCCTACCAATCTCTTTGGCCTCTGTGCAGTAAACGCACGTGGTCTTCCACTTTTTGGGAGATTAAGACATGGTTTTCCCTGCTCGCAGTCCGCTGTTTTTGTTGAAACTGTTCTGTTTGAAATTAATTTCATTCTGGAATATTCGTCAGATTTTAGCTTTGCATACACGCCCAACCAACTTGTAGATACTTTTTCTTATTTCTAATTTATACATCATAAAACGAAAACTCCAAAATAAATAAATCTCAACTGACAGTAAACAAAGTAAACACATTTCTGTTTCCAAAGGCAACTTGATATTATTTTGATTTTGTTAAAATTGAAGCCAATGAATTTTGTGTCAAAACTTCTAGGACATGAGTTAAAGTTCCTTTTGACACTTAAAAATGAACATTAAACCGTATATGACCATATGTAAATTTCCTCAATAGGTTCACTTTGAGATGAAATACCAGTTTTCAAGAGATTCATATAACATTTATTACATTGTGACTTAAGATGTGATAAAATTTATATAATTCTCTTTGAAAAGGGTGTTTCTATTTATTTTCTCATTGGAATGGATTTATATTAACTAACAGACCACAACATTCTATTCAAGGCAAATTTTATTTAAGGATTTCACTGATATTTGATATTGACAAATATAGTTGTTGAATTTTTTTTCTCGAATAGATAAATATAGTAAAATGAACTTTTTTCAGTTTAAACTTTTTAGAGAAAAAACTCTAATCAATGTGAACTTGATTATGAACAACCTATCCGAAATTTAGTCTTCCATTATCTCTTTGAGTATGTATAGAGTTGAAAAAATGATTTTTGCTTCCTCAAACCCTCTCCAAATTGAGTTAGAAGGTTGAAAATTTGTACGTAGATTGAGTTAGTATTGAGGAAGTTTTTGCTGACTCCACTCTTCAACACGGGTTGACTGATAATTGCCAAACTTGGCATATTTGAGTATTTTTTCTTAAGAATGCTCTAACGTGATAGAATTATAAAAATCAGCCGTGCAAAAATCAATTTTGTGGAATGCATTCGCCAATTTGCATTCAAAAATTTTATATATATATATATATATATATATATATATATATATATATATATATATATATATATATATATATATATATATATATATATATATATATATATATATGTGTGAGTATGAAGTGAGAAATTTTTAATATATATATATATATATATATATATATATATATATATATATATATATATATATACTCACCGGCACGAAAACCGGAGCAGTGGAATATTTTCAAACAAACTTCAAATTTTAATGCTTTTTGATGTTTCATCATTATAATATTATACACACAAAGGAAACAACATATTATATGTATTATCCAACAACAATTTAACATATAATTGAAAAAAAAAGAGTGCACGCAACTACTGGTGTTTTGTTAAAAGTCCCTTAAATTAATCAAAACTGAAACGACTTGCTAGCAAAAACTGGGGAGCCGCATTCTTAATAATGGGTGTTGCCCCCACGTGCTCGAATTACTGCCTGTATCCTCCTTGGCATGCCTAAAATCAATTGGCGAATGTCCACTTGTGGAATAAGTTCCCATTCCTCTAGAAGAGCTTGTCGCAACTGATTTAAAGTTAAAGGAGCAGGAACACGACTTCGGATCCTTCGCCTAAGCATGTCCCAAACATGTTCTATGGTATTAACATCCGGACTCACCGCAGGCCACTCCATAACAGGAATGTTTACCTCGTTTAAGTACTGTTGAGTTATCATCGCGGTGTGAGGTCATTTGCAATGAAGCCAACATAAGGGACAACAAAATCTTGGAGAAC
>JARQZK010000733.1:317500-340000 GCA_030704885.1 Cynegetis impunctata
ACTCGGAGCAATTGTTAAAATTTTTTTAATGTTTCAGGTGTTAACATTAATCATGAAGAATCTACAACAAGATAAAATAACCACTTACGATGCAGTTTATTGAATACACTTACAAAAATTGAATCGCAATAATATGTGGTGTCCTACATTACTTTAACAAAATGAATACTAAGATTGAGTGTACTGATTAATTAAATATTTTAATAATAATTAATAATTGAATGTTTATCTTCATAACTTTTTGAAATGAAAGGAAAAATTCTCAATTACATGTTTATTAGTATTTTTTAATTTAGTTTTACTTCTATTGATTATCATCCTCTTAGACGTTTGTTCATATAATTACTGTCACATGTTCTTAATTTATTTGATTGTGCCTACCATTAAATCCATAATATAAAGCGAAAGTAACTTCGTTCACTGGAGGGTCCTACGACACCTCTCACCTCACCTCTCCTCACCTCTTGAAATCAGCTGAGATATATATCTTTCTGAAAAAACCTGAGACATCTCGAATTTGATTCGAGGGGCACATCCTATCATAAATGAAATATTCATTAAAAATTTTGTAATATTTTTTGTGCTGTTTCAAAAAATCAATTCACATGAGTTATTATTATTAATTTTGGTATAATGTTCATTATACGTATTTTAAACTTGCTCCTTCGCCATTTTGTACCGTAAAATAAGTTTTGAGATATTGTCATAAAAAAATTTCAATCAAATAAAAAACATCAAGATTAATTAAATGGAAAGTTTCATTCAGAGAATAATGAATAATATAAAATGGAGCCATGATATAGGCTCATACATTCTATCAAAATTAATTAGAAACTTATGATATCCTGCGATCAATAGTTACAGAAAAGTTATATTACAGTGAAAGTTTATAATTGAGTATGATACATCGTTCCTATTTAAACAAGGTTTTGAGTTATGATGCTAATGAATTAAATTTGTACAACAGGTAAACTGCTAATTGTAAGTATCCTATTCTCTGTGGTATAGGAATATAAAGCATTAATTAAAAACTGTTTCGAAATTCGAATTGAAATCCAAATTTTCCAGAATGAACTCTGTTGTTGATCAAACCCTCAAAAATGTTTTAGAAAGTTCAATTTTTTTAATGTTCACTAGAAAGAGAATGTATAGGTATATTATATATATATATATATTAAAAAAACTAAATAGCTACTTCCTAATGTAAAAAATCATTGTATAAATTTAAGGCCTTCTTATCACATTATTTTCAGTGGCTGTAAATATACCCACGCAATTCTCGAAAATCCTCAAAAACGCTCGAAATTTCAACATAAAAATTGCGGCAATAATAGAAATCAATCGAAACTAACAGTGTGCACATTCATAATAGAAACTCAATTATCTTAATAAATTCTAACACCTTAACTCAACCAGCAAAAGCCGAGGCAAAAGCTGAGGAGAAGCTTAACATTTCAAAAACCAAAAAAATTTTGATATTTCTGAATTACAATGGTAGCGGCTAGAGTGCTACTGTGCACTTCTTCAACAATCACTTAATCAAATTGAGAAGTTACAACCTCAATACTCAATCGGGATGAGCTGTGAACGTGAGCTTAACCCCACAAAAAAAAAGAAATCTCTCTATTCAAATAGCTACGTTTGGAGAGGGTATAGGAGTGAAAAAACCATCAAGAATCCGGTTATGGTATAAATAATCTAATTCCACATCTTTTGCTTCTAGTCTGAAAATTTTTTGCTAATACACTCTCTTGCTCAAAGTTTGAAAATGCAAACATTTCGACATAATGTACCCAAATTTCTATACTTTTGATCAAGAAAATGAATAAAAGTTCGGTTTTTGACTTTCACTATGATAAAGAGAAAATCAAAAATGGAAGTTTTATTCACATTATCAAAAAAACACCCAGGATACTAAATTTCAATTCATATATATATATATATATATATTATATATATATATATATATATATATATATATATATATATATATATATATATATATATATATATATATATATATATATATATATATATAAATATATATATATAGGCTGTCCCGTAAATAACACGCCAGAGTGACACTGGAGGTACCTTGGCTTCAGGTCAATCAGATAACATCAACATGACCTCAGTAAAAGTTTTTTGTTTTTCGAGATATTGCCACTCTTATGTTTTTTTCAAAAATCTATACTTTTTGGTCATTTTCTCGCCTGTTTTAAATATAAATGAGTTCTAACTCATAGTTTTTTTTTTCTTGTGCTATCATCAATATATGGTTGAGAAAATCGACCTATCATTTCATTAAAAACTAGCTCGCTATCCTCAAAAAAAAATTAAGTTGTTTCAATTTAATTTAAATCCGAAAACCTTAAGTAAAGTTTGACAAAATATTTCACCAGACAGAATCAGCAAATGATCTTAAAAACTAGCCTATTCAATACTCTTTTGAAAACGGTATAACATTTGTGGTTTTTTTCTTTCAAAAGTCTGAAAATTCCAACTTTTGTCATTGAAGTCGTGCTACTTGCGACATACCCATAACGCATAGCTTAAATATTTTCTAAGTTTTGACTGAATATTTTCTCAGGCGGTGATCAGATTTGAATAAATTTTTCACCGAATAGTAGCTCCGTTTTTTGAAAAAATGTAATAGTTATAAGATGATCACAAAAAATGAATAAACTTATTGTACAAGATGTTTGAATAGCGACATGTTTTGTTCGTCCAAGTTAACATCCTTCTGCAGGCAATATCGGGTAGTTCAGGCAGAAAAAAAATAGACGGTGTTATAATCGCATATCTTCTGAGTAGTTTGTATTTTCAATCGTTTGTTTATCTTGAGCCACTCGAAAGATATTCATGTTTTTATAACCGCTCACACTTTTCAAACGAAATGTTTTAAAATTTATTTGTTAACTTGTGTAGACGATTGTGCAAACGAAATTTCATTGAAATTTGACAACTTTGTTTATTTATTTATTTTAAATTGATTGGGCCGGTACATGATGTAAATTAATGAAGATATCAAAACAATGGTTTATAAAAACAATATACATATTCATTTATATACACAAAGTAAAATAACGCATGACCCTCGTTTCCGTGAAACTTCATCTTCTTCAGATGCTTGATGCTAACTAATAAATAGGTTTCTCCGTTATATCGAATACAAGAAATAAATAAATGGCAAATTGTGTAGAAAGGGTAAATAGCAAGATGGTTACAAATTAGTAAAGTAGGAAAACCCCATTTTAAACTGGTAGTCAGGTAGTTCGGTAATTTTGAAAATAATCGGAAGGGGCTTGTAGTATGGAGGGACATACAAAACCAAATAAACACTGTTTCTACTTGTAAAGAAATTTTGGATACACAGCCTTCTTCGCAAATTAACAAAAAAGTTTTAGAACTTTCGTTTGAAAAGTGTGAGTGGTTATAAAAACATGAATATCTTTCGAGTAGCTCAAGATGAACAGACGGTTGAAAAAACAAATTACTCAGAAGACATGCGATTATAACACCGTCTATTTTTTTCTGCCTGAGCTACACGATATTGCCCGCAGAAAGATGTAAACTTGGACGAAGAAAACATGTCGCTATTCAAACACCCTGTACAATAAGTTTATCCATTTTTTTTGATCAACTTATGAATATTTCATTTTCTCAAGGAACGGAGCTACAATTTGGTGAAAAATTTATTCAAATCCGATCACTGCTTGAGAAAATATTCAGTCAAAACTTAGGAAATATTTAAGCTATGCGTTAAATTTGCAGCTCAGTGTATTTCGCAAGTAGCACGACTTTAATGACAAAAATTGGTAAATTTTAGACTTTCAAAAGAATAAAACCACAAATGTTATACTGTTTTCGAAAGAGCATTAAATAGGCTAGTTTTCAAGATCATTTGCTGATTATTTCTGGTACAATATTTTTTCTCAGTAAATAGTCAAACTTCACTTATGGTTTTCGGATTTAAATTAAATTGAAACAACTTGATTTTTTTTTGAGGTTAACAGCTAGTTTTTGATGAAATGATAGGTCGATTGTCTCAACCATATATCGATGATAACACAAGAAAAAAAACCATGAGTTAGAACTCATTTATATTCAAAACAGGAGAGAAAATAACCAAATAGTATAGATTTTGGAAAAAAACATAAGAGTGGCAATATCTCGAAAACCAGAAAACTTTTACTAAGGTCATATTTATGTTATCTGATTGACCTGAAGCCAATCTACCTCCAGTTTCACTATGGCGTGTTATTTACGGGACACTCTATATATATATATATATATATATATATATATATATATATATATATATAGATATATATATAAAATTCTCGTGTCACGGTGTTAGAAGATAAACTCCTCATTCTCATGAAATTTTGTGTGCATATCGGGTAGATCTGAGAATCGGCCAACATCTATTTTTTATCCCCCTAAATGTTAAGGGTAGTCAACTACTTGATTTTATTTCAGACAAAATTTTCTGTTAATTTTTTTCATGATACAGCATTCAGAAATACATACAATCCCAAATTTTCACTTCTCTACAATCAACCCCTATTTTTTATTTGTTAAACTCCTCCAAAATGGCCCGACCGATTCTCATGAAAGTTTGTGTGCATATCGGCTGGATCTGAGAATCGGCCAATATCTATTTTTCATCGGCTATTTTATGATACAGCATTCAAAATTACATAAAACCCTAAATTTCCACCCCTCTACGATCAACCCCTATTTTTTTAGGGGGCGTTCAAGTATTACGTAACGCAATTTTTGAAGATTTTTGACCCTCCCTTCCCCCTATGTAACGCGTCGTAACGTTTTCATGAATCCTCCCTCCCCCTCCCTAAACGTTACGTAACACCCAAGTGACCATTTTTACCTAAAAGTCACAAATATGTTGCGCAAAATACCTGAAAGTCGCTAAAATACCTATGTTATTGTTTAAATCGCGTTTTCCTTAATAATAAACAAAACAGGAGGTTTCTCACTCGCAATACATGCGAATATTGTTTATTTTATTGTTATTTAATAAATAATCATACATAATGTAAAATATTGAAATGGGCTCAAATTTGTCCTAATAAACTTTTATTACTAATCTTACATTTAATAATGCCGTTTTTCTGACTTGGCACTGTCCTTATAGACATTTTTAGCTTCGTCCACCATTATTTCTCTCATGCATTATTCGCCTTTAGCTTATTAACAGGTTTTCACTTTGGGTCCCTGCCTATTAAAATGGGTGCGATTAGCAAAGTTGGACCTAGTACCCCAAGACAGTTTTTCGTTTCATGACTTTTTATGATATATATATATATATATATATATATATATATATATATATTTATATATATATATATATATATATATATATATATATATATATATATATATATATATATATATATATATATATATATATATATATATATATATATATATATATATATATATATATTTATTTATATATATATATATATATATATATATATATATATATATATATATATATATATTTATATATATATATATATATATATATATATATATATATATATATATATATATATATATATATATATATATATATATATATATATATATATATATATATATATATATATATAGTAATTGTACTAGTGGTCAAAATAAATCGTACGGCATCTGCTTGAGGAGGCGACAGATCAACGGACAACCTCACAAGAAGTAGTGAAAACGTGCATTATCATTTGTTTAGCTGACTATGTACCTTGAGCTTGCTTTGGGTCTAAAGTATTTGGTATCGGCAGGGTGGCGGCAGGAAAGTATTATTTGGAAAGTATGATTTCAATGCACTCCTCAAGATGGAACAGCAGCATTCGAAAGTGCATTTAATTACTTGGAAAAATTATTGCGAGGCACGGACGTGTGAGCTATACTATTGTTAATTTTACTTCATACGTTCTTAAAATTTCGTTGGCACTTTTTGGCACAGTTGGCACACAAGTCAGCATAATAGCTTTTATAGGGCAAAAACAGCCGATGATGCAAATCTCCCTCTTTTGAGAACATTACAGTATGAACTCATCTCTACAACACTGACTACAGCAATGTGCTTCTGTACCTACGTGTTCAAAACACTAAACGAAAACTGACAACGGGAAAAAAAAATGACAACGAATACAGTCGATGTATTCCCCATAAAACATAAACGGATAGGGTTGCCAAATTGGGAGAACATAATAAAACTGACGTACAATACAATCGAGGGATTCCCCGTAAAACATGAACGAAATTTATTTCAATAAGAAACCAATGTTACGTAACGCGTTGTTCGAACCCCCCTCCCGCCCATGTAACGCATCGTAACGTTTTGCAAGACCTCCCCTCAAACTGCGTTACGTAATACTTGAACGCTCCCATTATTTGTTGATTGAAAACTTCAAGTTTTTGAGCAAGATTTTCATTTTCATTCTGTCATGACTTAAAATAAAAAAATTCATATAACTCTCAATTTTTTCCCTTCTACGATCAACCCCTATTTTTTTATCGCGATTTTCATTTTTTCTTGAAATTTTATCCACAGATCCGGTTGCAAGATGGCAATCGAAAATAATGATAGTCGGTCTGAGAATAGGTCGTAATATATTTTTCATACCCCTAAGTAATTAGCGCTATGTGGTGTGGTGGTCCCACCCCAAACATGTTTATAAATTTTTTGGTCAAAATTTGAATTTTAATTTTTTTATATTGTTGCATTAAAAAATACATACAACTCTAAATTTTCACCCTTCTATCAACAACCCATATTTTTTAATAGCCGTTTTAATAATTTAAACGTTTTCTGGGTCAGATAGATTGATAGATAGATATAATGATAGATAGATAGTTAGATAGATAGATAGATAGATAAAAATATAGATGACTATCTAGATAAATAGATAGAAAGATAGATAGATAGATACTTAGATAGATAGATAGATAGAAAGATAGATAGCTATCTAGATGGATAGATAGATAGTTAGATAGATAGAGATACATTGGCAGATAGATGAATAGATCGAAAGATAGATAGATAGTTAGATAGATAGTTAGATAGATAGATAAAAATAATTTATATGGCAGAACAACGTTTGCTAGGTCAGCTAGTATATATTATATATATATATATATATATATATATATATATATATATATATATATATATATATATATATATATATATATATATATATTTTTTTAATTTATATATATATATATCTATATATATATATATATATATATATATATATATATATTATTACATATATATATATATATATATATATATATATATTATAATATATATATATATATATATATATATATATATATATAAATATATATATATATATATATATATATATATATATATATATATATATCAGACATCAAAAAAATTTCGAAAATCGTGTTCCGGGAGGTCGAAACATAAACAAAACGAGTTTTTGCTTAATATGTATTAAAGAGGAACATTTCAATATTTTTTGATGTAGGTATAAAAATATTTAATTCCAAAACTCTGAAGTTTTTTTGGTGAATTTTATATATGAATTAAACAAGAGCGGTAGAAAGTTATACCAAATCGTGAAAACATCCAATCGGCACATCCATCTCTTTTTCTTGACCAGCAAATCACTGCCCGTTTCTCGTACGAAATCTATCAACCGAAGACATGTATAAGCCCCTGGGATATAAAAATGATTGAGCCTCGAAATCACACCCCAAACCATCAGGGACATTATCGGAATAACGAAAGAAAGAAGCAGAGCAGCTAAACGCAATTTGATATGAGAATTCATTAAAGGAGACTTTCGCAGCCGCCCACGATAAATAAGGAAAATTGCGTTAGCCCCGAAGTTTTTGTGAAGAACAACACATATATTTCAGCTAAATTAAACGTCACGGACAGAACTGTGGCCCTCCCTAATTTATATTTGGCTAGCAAAAAATTATGTGTTTACTCATTCGACCTTCTACGCGGCATAATTGTTCTTTTGTTACGGACGCCAAAAATCGAACGATATCAAGGTCAACTTCGATAGAAAGAAAACAAGTGTGTGGTTAGTTATTTTACGTCGAAACAAAAAAGGATGGCTGCGAATGGGCGTGAAACGAATTACTTTGAATAGTTGAGATTTATGGAAAAAGTCCCAGAAGTAATTGAGCTGACATACCTATAGAGGATAATCGTAGTTTGGAAAAAATTACAATGTTCGAAAGTATCAAACTCAAAAAGTTTAAATTTGAAGGATTTATCTTGAGAAGTCTTCATTTGTGAGCCATTAGTAGTATTTATAAATATGATAACATTTTCATTTGAAAGAACGACTCTGTTCAGTTACTAGTCTTCAGATCTGACTCTCACATTTGCAGACTTGCAGTTTGAAAAAAGTTGTTTGTAAACATGAAAATTATTCTATATCGCTACGGTTGAAAGTTTAAAGGTGAAGGCTTTACCTTGAGAAGGATTAATTTGAAAGCTACAGCATTGTTTGCAAGCATGAAAGTTATTCTACATCGCTACGGTCGAAAGTTTAAAGGTGAAGGCTTTACCTTGAGAAGGATTCATTTGAAAGCTACAGCATTGTTTGCAAGCATGAAAGTTATTCTACATCGCTACGGTCGAAAGTTTGAAGGTGAAGGCTTTGCCTTGAGAGGAATTCATTTCAAACTCTCCAGTATTGTTTGTAAACATGAAAATCATTCTACATCGCTGCGGTCGATAGTTTAAAGTTGAAGCCTCTGCCTAGCGAGGTATTCATTTGAAAGCCTTCAGCATTGTTTATAAACATGAAAATCATTCTACATCGCTACTGTCGAAAGTTTAAAGGTGAAGGCTTTACCTTGAGAAGGATTAATTTGAAAGCTACAGCATTGTTTGCAAGCATGAAAGTCATTCTACGGTCGAAAGTTTGAAGGTGAAGGCTTTTCCTTGAAAAGGATTCATCTGAAAGCCTTTAGCATTGTTTATAAACATGAAATTCATTCTAAACCGCTACTGTCGAAAGTTTAAAGGTGAAGGCTTTGCCTTGAGAAGGATTCATTTCAAACTCTCCAGTATTGTTGGTAAACATGAAAAACATTCTACATCGCTGCGGTCGATAGTTTAAAGTTGAAGCCTCTGCCTAGCGAGGTATTCATTTGAAAGCCTTCAGCATTGTTTATAAACATGAAAATCATTCTACATTGCTACTGTCGAAAGTTTAAAGGTGAAGGCTTTACCTTGAGAAGGATTAATTTGAAAGCTACAGCTTTGTTTGCAAGCATGAAAGTCATTCTACATCGCTACGGTCGAAAGTTTGAAGGTGAAGGCTTTTCCTTGAAAAGGATTCATCTGAAAGCCTTTAGCATTGTTTATAAACATGAAAATCATTCTACATCGCTACTGTCGAAAGTTTAAAGGTGAAGGCTTTGCCTTGAGAAGGATTCATTTCAAACCCTCCAGCATTATTTGTAAACATGAAAATCATTCTACATCGCTACGGTCGGAAGTTTAAAGTTGAAGGCTCTGCCTAGCGAGGTATTCATTTGAAAGCCTTCAGCATTGTTTATAAACATGAAAATCATTCTACATCGCTACTGTCGAAAGTTTAAAGGTGAAGGCTTTGCCTTGAGAAGGATTCATTTCAAACCCTCCAGCATTATTTGTAAACATGAAAATCATTCTACATCGCTACGGTCGGAAGTTTAAAGTTGAAGGCTCTGCCTACCGAACTATTCATTTGAAAGCCTTCAGCATTGTTTGAAAACATGAAAATAATTCTAGGTACATCGCTACGGTGAAAAGTTTGAAGGTGAAGGCTTTGCCTTGAAAATGATTCATTTGAGAAGGATTAATTTGAGAGCCTTCAGCATTGTTTCTAAACATGAAAATCATTCTACATCGCTATGGTCGAAAGTATGAAGGTGAAGGCTCTGCCTATCGAAATATTCATTTGAAAGTCTACAGCATTGTTTGAAAATATGAAATTCATTCTACATCGCTACGGTCAAAAGATTGAAGGTGAATATTTGCCAACAGGAGGATTCATTTGAAAGCCTTCAGCATTGTTTGTAAACATGAAAATCATTCGACATCGCTACTGTTGAAAGTTTAAAGGTGATGGCTTTACTAGAGAAGGATTCATTTGAAAGCCTTCAGCATTGTTTGTAAACATGAAAATCATTCGACATCGCTACTGTTGAAAGTTTAAAGGTGATGGCTTTACTAGAGAAGGATTCATTTGAAAGCCTTCAGCATTGTTTGTAAACATGAAAATCATTCGACATCGCTACTGTTGAAAGTTTAAAGGTGATGGCTTTACTAGAGAAGGATTCATTTGAAAGCCTTCAGCATTGTTTGTAAACATGAAAATCATTCGACATCGCTACTGTTGAAAGTTTAAAGGTGATGGCTTTACTAGAGAAGGATTCATTTGAAAGCCTTCAGCATTGTTTGTAAACATGAAAATCATTCGACATCGCTACTGTTGAAAGTTTAAAGGTGATGGCTTTACTAGAGAAGGATTCATTTGAAAGCCTTCAGCATTGTTTGTAAACATGAAAATCATTCGACATCGCTACTGTTGAAAGTTTAAAGGTGATGGCTTTATTAGAGAAGGATTCATTTGAAAGCCTTCAGCATTGTTTGTAAACATGAAAATTATTATACATCACTACGGTCTGAAGTATAGAGGTGAAGGTTTAGCCTTGAGAAGGGTTCATTTGAAAGCCTTCAGCATTATTTGAGCACATAAAAATCATTCTACAAGGCTACGGTCTAAAGTCTAAAGTATAAAGGTGAACTATGACTTGAGAAGTATTCTTTTGAGGCCCTTCAGTACTGTTTGTGAACATGCAAATGATTCCTCATCGCAATTTAAAACAACACTCAGTCTATTAAATAGTGTTCGGATTGTTTGATTCGACACTCAGATGACTGTTTTAGTTTGAGAGAAGTTTCTACAATCTAGAGTATAGAACCTCCAAAATTTAATTTTGAAAGCTCTTCCTAGAGAAGTATTTATTCTTAAACCTTCAGCATTGATTTTAAACATGAAAATTATTCTTCTTCGCTATCTGATACAACATTTTTACTTGAAAGGACTTCAGTCCAGTCAATAGTAGTGAAAGTGCCCGATGTGTCTGTTTTGGTTTTAGAAAATATAGAAAGGTACCTATTCAAAATAATGATTGATATGAGTGATAATAGTTACTGATTTTTTTTTTGTATTGAAAGTGCGTATTAATTGGAAAAACAATAGTATATTAAGTATGGAGAACGGTGAGGGCTGTTTACCGATCGAAGACAATTGTTCTGAAATCGGTAACGCTTAACGTTCGACAGAAAAATAAAAAAACTATTTTATTATTGATAAATTCATTTTTTACATTCAAAATTTCGACTGTTCATTTTCCAAGACTTGGTTGCTGGGCTGGTTAGTAATGACGCTGTCAGTAAATATATTTCATTGCTGTTCATTCAACGTCGTAATTTTAAAACTTGAAACCATGATGATGAATTCGCCGATGATGAGTTGGAGAATGCATGGCAAGAAGGGTGTTCGGTGATTATCCCAGAGAAATCGAAAAAATATTACGAGAACATATAGTATTTTCAAAAAGTGGTGTCAAGATAAAAATGCTAATATCAATGAAAAAAGTTTATTGGCATATTTTGTCCAAAGAAATGCGCAACTGAAGCTCCTGGCAGTTTGTGGGCTGAATATTCCAAGATAAAATAAACAGTTTTCTTATATGATGCTATTGAAATTTCCAACTTCGCAACTCTGATTGCCTATCTTAAAAGAAAAAATGTTGGTTATAGGCCTAAGAAGGTTAGCATTTTTACAAGACGATTTATCAAAATTTCTAATGGATGCACCAGATGAGGAATTTTTAATTGACAAGGTAATTTATACTAATTAGATTACCCATAAAGTCTTTAATAGAGAATATTGTTTTTAGTTAGCAATGATATTGGGGGTGTCTGGTGCCTGTAGAAGGGAAGAATTGTACAACATTGCCATGAATGGTATTCAAGAACAAACGGGTTTACTCATTGTAAAATTACCCAACACAAAAACAAACATCCAGCGCACCTTTACTGTTATTAACAAACCCGACGAAAAAATACCATATTTGTAAATTTTGCGTAATTATATCCTGCTACATCTACCACAAGTGAAATCAGACCACTTGTTCTTGCAATATCGCAATGGAAAATGTACATCTCAGGTTGTTGGGGAAGGAACAATTGGAGGCTGGCCTTTGAAAATCGCCGAATATTCAAAATTACCGAATCCTGATAAGTATACTGGTCACTCGTTTAGGAGGACATCAGCGACCCTTTTGGCAAATACTGGTCTTGATATTCTCGGATGGAGGATGGCGTTCCTCTACAGTGGCCGAAAGTAATGTAGAAGATTCTCTTCAAAACAAAATTGAATTTGCCGATAAAATTTTGCATAATAATGATTTAACTTCAGTTTCATTTAACAATGCAATTACAGCACAAACAAGTGGAATTTCTTTAAGTAATTTAACAAACTGTACTGTAAACTTCACTATAAATAAATGATTTGTTAATTTATCTTTTAAACTACCTACCTAATAAATAATAGATAATTTGCAATTTTTTATACTCATAGCTTAATTCACTGATGCCAGAATGGTAAGTAATTACTTACCGTTCGCTGAACGGTAAGTGATCACTAACCGTTCTGGCATCAGTAAATGTAACTTACTGACATGGGAACAGACATTGTAAGCCGTCAAAAATGACTGATCAGTATAGTCAATTCAAAATCGTTATTATCAATGAAGCATGTTATTTGAGATCTCTCATCTTACTGTTCCTTCTCTGCTGAATTAAGGATGACGCTAAATTCAGCTCAATCTAACGAAACTCCTAAATTGACTGAACGAAGTACGGAAATAGGCTTGATTAAGTGGAAAATCGTTTGCATAATTGACGAGGAAGAGAGACGTGGTATAATGATATCGTTAAATGAAGAAGTTTGCATAGGGAGAAATAACGTTTAAATTGAGACTGTCGATTCTAGAGGTTTGGAAAAAAACTTATGACTTATTCATTCTTCAGTTATTCAAACGGCAAAAAAAGGTTTGAAAGGAAAATCACTATTTCATTCAGTCACGACAATGAAGTCGAAAACGCTTGGAAATTTTAGGGATTTTCATTAAAATTTTACAAACTTTCAATGGTTTTGAATACATCTCAGTGATGTACTAGATATGAACTCAATTCATTTTTCGGTCATCGTTGATGGAAAACAATGAAAATGAAAAATATCTAGAATAATTGCATCATATATCAACGGTTAGCACTGGTTGGAGTATTTCAACTGATCGATAGATTTCAACGCGAATACTCAGAACATCCATTTAAAATAATTGACAAATTAGAAACATTGTATTCAATCAAAATTTTAAAGATTTTTATTTTTCACTTGTATATTATTTGTTGATTTTACCTCAGATACGACGGTTGCTATAAATACACTCATTATGCCCTAGGGCATTGTCAGCGGGCATAATGAATCATAACGCCCGCTCATTGTGCGAGGAGAAATGAAGCAACTTCCATTGATTAAATACTTTATAATCCTTGTCGTATACGACTCTGGATTTCTCCGGCAATGAATTATTCGCAGCTTTGGCTGCATTTTCTATGATATTCTTGGGTAAATTCATTTTAATTTCCATTATTTCTATAAGACTACATGAAGAAAGCAGAAATGACATTCAATAAATATGATGACAAAAATATTCACAAACGTCAAAATATCCACAAATGACATGCCTACTATGAGAAGAAAAATGGAAAGTATAGGAGCAATTAACCGATTTTAAAATGGATTTTTCATTATAACAAAATAATTTTTCATCCCTCGGGCCAAAGGCCCTTAGGCCGAATGTTACTTTACTGGCGTTAGGATCTATATAACGCACTTGGTACATCAATAACTATTTCGGTGTTTGAATGAAAAAATTATAAATTTGTTATTTGAATAAATCCTATAAATAAAGAAGATGGACTATTTTCATTCGGAACTTTCTTCCAACTAGAATTCAGAAAACTTCTTGAATTCCGAATTGTACTCATCTATAGTTACTACACTACGAAATGGAACAAGAAAAAGGTTTATAGTTGGAAATTATCAATGTTAATCACATCATGAGGACAAATAGTTGAAATATTGGAAACCACTTCAACACAAGAAAAAGAGACAGCTTTTTAGATCTTATCAGTTCTCATGAGTGTTACTCACTTAGTTAGTGTACTCTAGATGAAACATAAAGTTTTATATTAGTCCGTATCAGGCCATATGTGTTCAGTCTTCTATCCATCTCTAGTGAATTAGATACGGAATCTAAAAGAATCAACTATTTTGCATTGTTTGATTCTCATCTTCGTTATGGTCTTCCCTCCTGGGATTCATGTAATTCTTCAAAACTTGACATAAGTCTCAAATTGCAGAAGAGAGCAATTGGTTACATGTTCTGAAGAATACGGCTCATTGCATTTCAAGAAAAATAGAATTTTAACGCTTTTTTTTATCCTTTAGATACGTGATGCTTCCTACAATGAATTGTTCATTGATTTGGCTGCGGTTTATACAAATTTGATAATAGCCTTCGTGAAAAGATCACAAGAAGAGGTTCGACAAAATACCAAAAAGATCTAGTAAGGTCGAAACAACTATCTTTTGATCCTGAGTTCGAGTTATTTGTCAGTTTTCTATAAGTTAAAGTTAAAGTTAGTAACAAAAAAATACAAACTTTTAGGAATTGGGGTATGACATAGGCTAGCTGATAACGTCTTAACATAGCTTAGCTGATAACGTCAAAATATGGAGCTTCAAAACCAACTTTAAACACGGGAAAAGAGATTGGAAAAGTGTTTTTGTTTTTCATAACAATGTTAGTTGCAAGTGAAAGTGTGAAGCAATATGCAAGTGAAAACTTACTCCAGAGAAAAAACATAGAATGTTTTAGTTTGATAAGATGCAAATTCATCAAACAACGTGGAAAAAATAAAGAGAAGTCGAGGCCTTGTATTATGAACTTTACTTACTGCGTTTTGTCTATCTATTTCTCTCTTCAGAAAAAAACCACACCGTTATTCTCGGAGATGTATGATTCTCCTCCAGATTGATTTTCCATACCTTCAATAAAGCAGCCTTTTCTCCAAATTGATTTTCTCTCTCTAAAAATTATTTATTTGGCTTCGCAAACCGATGAAAGCTAACACTTGCAATTTGTATATGCATTTGAATACTTTTCACGTAACCGCACTCCTCTAGACTTGATAATTCTACGTTTTGCAAAATTTGCAATTTCCATTTTTCACCTTTTGCGCCATAATTTGTAAGAAATCAAAAACTTGTACATGCAATTGCATATGTTAACGTTGGAAGTAAAAACTTCATCCATCTGGCCGCCAGAGTGCGCCAGCTGAAATGCCAGATCCCAATATGTACTCATACAGCCAGTCTTGTTATGGTTTTGGGTGATTATCTATTATGATATGGCTTTTCTTATGAAAATTCATTGAGTATGAGGGTTTTTTATGACACTAAAAAAGTGTATCATATTCACGTTACTTATTTTCTCATCTTAAAAACTAACAAAATCGAAAACAGATTGTCACGTAAGTCTGGATAGTTAAACATAATGATGCCACGGTGTTTCGATATGGGTATTCGGTTATCAGTGGTCTTGCAACCCAAGCATTCTTGTAAGGACAATGTTACAAGCTTTGCCGGTCGCATTTATCTAGATAGGGAAACTTCCCGAGTGAAAAATACTCTTTCAGAGTTGAGTGTGACAGAATGTAGGTCATGGGGTTTGTCGTTTTATTCGCCACGTCTCCCAAAATGATGATTCTGTTTGACGCGTCAAAGGTTTTGTTTCTTCTTATCAATCGAGATTTCGCAGAAATCTCTTGTTAACGAAACAGGTCAAAGAAATAACGTTTCGAAAGAGGGAATATACGAATAAATTGAAGAAACTGTATAGAAACTCTCCAATGCGAAATGAAATTGGATTTGTCATATATGAAAATTTTTTAATGAGACCTTGAGTTTATAGTAATTTATTTTAGTGACTTTCGCTATGTTTAACTTATTGCATGTTCTGTTGAAGATACTTGTCGAATGAAAGCTAGGCCTAAAAATATGTAACAGTAACACTTATGTTCGTATCATCTGTATTTGTATATGGGTATATGTTTTACAAGTAATAATATTTCTTTTGATTACTCTAAAACTTTGTTGTCATTTTATTAATGAATAATTAATTGTAAAAGTGATTCAGTAGAAGTTGGGTACAGTGATGATGAAGTCACATGAGAAGGTAGTAATGTTTTTGAATTTTGGTAAAATACTTTAACACATTAAGTGAACAAGGAAACTTCTTCAATAATTTAAAAAATTATCAAACAACTTCTCAAAGGAGCTGGTTATATGTATTCCGCAAATAGAATTCTACATTCACAATCACACAGTGAATTATGGAAATCAATTTGTATTGGGAACAGTTAGAAATTTGTTAATTCACTTCGAGTCAAATGAGCTGCACCGATGAAATCTAATAAGATCGAAACAGGTGTAGGCAGATTTTGAGTCCGGGTGACTTGACGGTCTCTATTATTCACTGTTGGATTGTGAATGTAGAATTCTAGTTGATGAATACGAGGATGTATTGATATCTAGTTAGCCTAGACCAGTTCCCTGCATAAACAAAATATTGCGTTACCATAGCAACGAACAATAACTTTAGAGTGTCAGTGTAAAGTTTGACGTCAAAAAAGTAAACCAGAGTTACGCGATGTCCACCGAAATTGTGAAAATCGAAAAATTGGAGTATCGAGCCATCATCAAGTACCTGTATTTAAAGGGGTTAAGAGGTATGCAGATTTACGAAGATATGCTTAATAACCTTGGTGATCAATGTCCTTTGTATGCGACCGTGAAAAATTGGACTGCAAGCTTCAAAAGAGGTAAATTTTCCATTGAAGATGATGACCGATGTGGAAGGCCAGTTTCTGTGTCAGTCCCCGAAAATATCGATGTAGTTCATGACATGATTTTAACAGACCGTCGAATTGGGCTTAAACGGATATCGAAAGCACCGAATATTTCATACGAACGCGTTCATCATATAGTTCACGTCAATTTGGACATGAGAAAAATTGCTGCAAAATGGATCCCAAATGTTTGAATGTTGACCAAAAGCGTGCAAGAGTAGTAGCATCGCGTTCGATCTATGCTCGATTTGAAAACGATGTAGACTTCTTAAACCAAATTGTTACTATGGATGAGACTTTTCTACGATACAGAAACAAAGCAACAATCGATGGAATGGCGACACTCCGGTTCTCCAAGACCTAAGAAGTTTCGTGTCCAAAAATCTGCTGGAAAAGTTCTTGCTTCAGTTTTTTGGAATTGCCATAGAGTAATCGTGATTGATTTTTTGGATAAGGGTAGAACAATAACTGGAGATTACTATTCGACATTACTGACCATTCTACGGGAAAAAATTAGAGAGAAAAGACACGGAAAGCTATCCAAAGGTGTTTTGTTTTTGCAGGACAACGCCCCTGCAGACAAATCTCATGTTGCCATGCAAAAAATTCGTGATTAAGGGTTTGAATTACTACCCCCCTTATTCACCAGATTTGGCTCCGTCCGACTATCATCTCTTTCCTCAACTGAAAAAAGTTTGAAAGTTCCTAAATTTTCTTCCAACGAGGAGGTAATAAAAGCTGTGGAGGTCTGGTTTGCAGAGCAAGAAGAAAAAATTTGAAAGGTCTAGAGACGTTGCAGGTTTGCTGTAATAAATGTATACAATTAAAAGGAGAAGATGTTGAGTAATAAAATATTTTGACATTGAAATTTTATTTGGTTCTATAGTAGGCTAAGAATTTTTCAATATATCCTCGTACATATAACCAGCTTCCTTGGAAGAATTTTTCTAGCTAACTTTATGTAGTATATTTTATTAAATTGACCATGTTCAACTTGCGTATTTTTCATGATTTGATTTTGAATATAGCGAATATCGAAACAAGTATTTATGGAGCGCACTCTCATGAGTATGTCCAGAGTTTTTAAAAATCCTAAGTTAGCGTGCTTTGGAACCACATACGCCACAGTTGCAGCGACATTTCATGTCAGGAAATATGAATTCTCGTGAGGAAATTCTGCATTTTCGATCTAAGCGGTGAATTGTTGTTTTTCGATATCTTTGGTGGAGGGCGCTCTGGGTTTTTATTCAGATAGTATTCCTGACCGCGATTTGTATTGGGGAACAACTAGAAGTTTGTTAATTCACTCCGAGTTAAATAAGCTTCACTGATGAGATCTAATAAGATCGAAACAGTTGTATGCATATTTTGAGTCAAGGTGACTTGACGATTTCTATAATTCACTGTTGCATTGTGAATGTGGAATTCTCGTCGCGGAATACATATAACCATCTCCCTTGGAAAGTTACTTGATAATTTTTTAATTTATTATATATATCACTTCATGTAGTATATTGAATTAACCCTGGTAAAGTTTTATATTTTTCATGATTTGATTAAGATACCTTATATAAATATAAATATGTAAGAATAATATCAGTGCCATTATTATAGATTACCTATGATTTTGAAGTGGATTATAATTTTTTTCAAGTAAACTACTACCTATTCGTATTATGGTGATTAGGAACCAAAAAGATCAATTAAAACAAAGATAAGTAATTTTTGTTTTTACATAAAAGGAGCAAATTGAACATCAACTTTTCTGATACAAACTGAAAGCCATTGTTAATTTTCGTTTGAATGAATTTGATTTAAGAATTCATAATGATACAGCAGAATCTACTATCATTACGGGGTTTTCAAGACACAAACCACTAATTACTGAGACTGTAAGAACTGATTAAATTCATAATAGGGTTTTCAAAGAAAAATTTCTTATGTTCAATTGAAAGTTCATAATTATATAAGTTTAATAACAAAACTATTTAAAAAAAATTTTTTTTCGCTCTGGTTAAAAAGAATAAATGTAAGAATACATTACCAAAATCACGCCGATAGTTGCTGATAAAAAAAGCGCGTGTGACGTCACAATGTTAGTTTCTACTCATCATAGCACACAGCTGACAAGTGTTCTGCCTTTTAATCGATTAAATCTTGTTGTTACCGTCAATATAGGTATTGATACAAATATCTTAAATGTCAAACCTTAAAAGTTATCGTGCTTGCTTCATTCCATTATGTACGAATACTAAAAAAAGCCTTCATAAATCCTTTGTCACACATGACTAAATAAAAGCTGTTGTTATAAATAATTTTTGCACTAAATTTCGGATATTTTCAGTCAAATAGGTATTATCTAGAAATTTCTTCGACATTATGAAGTCACAAACATGGCCGCCCATTGTAGCGCATTTGTTTGTAGCCACGAGATTCTTCGTGAAAATTTATCAATTTCAAATTTTTTATAAATGATACGGAAATATTTTTTTTTGAAGTTTTTCACATCGACTAATAGGAAACTTTCAGAATACATAAAGAAAATTGAAGATTTTTCTCAAACACCCAATTAGTTCATTCTTTTATAATAATTATCAGTAAAATATTAGTTAACTCAAAAAAACTATGTAGGTATAATGATTTCATCATCATTCTTTCATTTATTCAGTTTTTCATTTAAATACCTACTCTCAAACGTTGCTCATTCATGTCATTGTGTGTGCTATTTAATTTAATACATAGTATATAGCGAATCCGGTGTCTCATGACATCTCTCGTCTTTTAATTCGAATTATCGTCGAATTAATCCACCATTTTTCAAGCATTTCTAGAATATACTAGGTCGGCAAGGCAGTAGTCCCTTGAATTGACAAGCTGAGTGATTCTTTCAATGAGTTTATAAAATATACTTTTATCTACAACCGTGCGTAAATTATGTTTTTACACACCCATATTAGTGCGGTAACTATCACTTTAACGCACGAGTGCGGTAAAAATCATTTTAACGCACTAGTGCGGTAAAAAATTATTAAACAATTTTTTTTATTAGGTTCCTGGCGTTCTAAATTATGAATGAATTAGAATCTACCTTCATCATCAAAAAATCTATATCAGGAGCTTCTTACATGAACTTGTTGACTTCCGCGCGCGTAAAAACCTCGGACTTCTTCGGTTTATTGCCTATGGTTTTTCTTTTCAAATAAGCTATTAATCTTGGAAATTTGTCTATCTGCATGTTCTTTTTTATGGACAAGGTGGACTTCAGCATTGAATAATAGCACCTAAGCGACTTCTTTTCCTTGAACTTATCTTCAAAATAGGCAATTAATACATTAATGTTATTCACTTTTTTTATGGAAGGACCATTCGATTAACATATCATAGGCCTTTTCGTAGCGAATTCCGGATTTCTGTGGTAGCAAGTTTGCCGTAGCAGCTTTAACTATCCGTGAAATCTCCATATTTTCGACTGACATTTTGACTGACAACTTCAAAGTGGCGTTTCTTTTTTTTGTCGCTATGACATCCTAATTTTCATAACAATAAAAAAAGTTAAAACATTGCTGGTGACCAATTTGGGAAATTTTAGACTATAATTAATTTGTATTTAATCAAAATGAACGGTTGTAGATAAAATAGTGTACATAACTCGCGTGGTAAAGGTTTTTAGCACACATAAATGAATGAGAAAACTCGCTTGCGGCTCGTTTCAAACATCACTTAGCGTGTGCTAAAAACCTAGTTACTATACTTATTATGTAATATACTATTATCTACTCCTATTTCTGAAAAGCAATTTTACACATCCATGAAAATGCGTGAAGTTCAAGTTTTAATACTGGTTCCTGAAGTGCAATGCTATTCTGGGATTTATTTAACGCATCGCTAATAAGAGCTAATACACTTTTACGCACAGATGAAAAATTCACAGATAGCTGTGCATAAATTTTTATGACGTTTTAAAACGTCTAACTCATTCGCGTTTTTCTTCATGTGTTGTTCGCGCTGATAATCATGGAATCGAGTATAGAAGGGCCGTCTCTCCACCAAATACAACGGAAGCAGCAAACGCAGCAAGTGCATCATTATTGCCCCAAAAATCTCTGCATATTTATGAGCGCACGTATCAAAATAGTTATTTATGTACCAAGTGCGTTATATAGATCCTAACATACCTTAGGATCTAGTAAAGCACGTGGTGCATACAACATTTAATTTTTACGAAAAAATTATTTTATTATTATAAAAAATCGATTTTATAATCGGTTCATTACTCCTATACTTTACATTTTCCTTCTCATAGTAGGCATGTCATTTGTTGATATTTTGACGTTTGTGAATATTCTTGTCATCATATTTAGTGAATGTCATTGCTGCTTTTTTGTGTAGTCTAAAGAAATAATGGAATTGAAAATGAATTTACCCAAGAATATCATAGAAAATGCAGCCAAAGCTGCGAATAATTCATTGCCGGAGAAATCCAGAGTCGTATACGACAAGGATTATGAAGTATTTAATCAATGGAAGTTGCTTAATTTCTCCTCGTACAATGAGCGGGCGTTATGATACATAATTCCCGCTCATAACGCCCTAGGGCATAATTTGTGTATTTATGGTAACCGTATGTAAAAAAGGGTAAAATCAACAAATAATATAAAAGTGAAAAATAAATTTATATTATGGCGCACAGTGCAAAATATTCATTCGTTTTTGGAAAATGTTATGTTAACATACATACTATGTTGAAGAGTACCATCAGCATCAAACATAATATTGACATTGGTGATTATATGAAAGTCCGCGCCTTTTTGAAGAGAAAAAATGAAGGATATGTTCCCGAAAAATAATTTATTTGAATTGATTTTTGTTTTTTAAATTTGCTTATTCTTACGGTCGTGCAACACTTGCGTGAAGACTTTTTCACACTCGCGTGACTGCTCAATTCGCTCCGCTCGTTTCGCAAACTCCACAAAAAATCGATTTTATTAAAAAGTTGACGTTTCGCCACGACATTCGTGGCTTTTTCAAAGCTTTTGAGATATCGAATTTTCTTTGACATTTATTGATTTGAAAAAAATTGAATAGTTAAAAAATACTACTATGTTTCATCAAAATTTTTTTGGCTGTGGCCGTTCTCTGTTATTTATTACGTGCTATTCAGTCCAATATTAACATTCAAATCTGTTATTATTAGATGGTGAGGGAAACCACAGAAACCTTTACCCACGTAATGTTCGAAATAGGTTCAAATTATTTTGATTTTGAAAAGTCAAAGAACTATTTATCTTTTTTTTTAAAGACAGATCCAACAATCAAATATTGTTAACCTATTTTGTACATTTTTCGTGGGTGAAGGTTTCTGTGATTCCCTTTCCATCTTATATCAACAGACCTGACTGTTGATATTGCACTTAATAGCACGTAATTAATAACAGAAG
>JARQZK010000733.1:345000-385000 GCA_030704885.1 Cynegetis impunctata
CAGACCAATCCACAACTTCAACCAAAGACAACGATGATGATGATGTAATGATGTTTTGTGAGCCGTTTATATAAAAATAAAGATATTTGTAACATAATCGTGGTTTTGATTGTAATAGTAATTTAAGTAAAAAGTCTGGAAAATACCTATAATTGGTTTTTGGACGCGTAGACAACATGTTGGGTGTACTATTTTTTCGTGCAGTTGCGAAAAAATCATGATTGCGATTTTGGGCGACAAATTAGCAGCAAAACACGTATGAAATAACTGCTAGAATAAGTGAATTTTACATGCAAAAATACTTGTTATCAATGTTTCCCCATTAACATGTCGCAAACCATGGTTACGCTTTTGGGCGACAAATGACCGTCTAAATGGCAACACGGCTCTGAAAAATCTGGCAACCCTGCTAGTAGCCGCTCGTTTGTCGCTATTTTATTTTAGGATGAAAAAGTCAACATGTTTTGCGGGTTAAAAGATGCCGCAAATAAATAAATTTAAGTCAGTTTTAAAATTAGATAGATTTGTTTGTAACTAGGCTAGTTTTATGTTTCAAAGCAGATATAAACATTTTTGGTTTGCAATAATTATGGTATCTTTTCTAGAGGAGGCTTAAATAATTCCATAGGGGGCTCAGCCCCCTCTGGCGCCCCCTTGGCTCCGGCTCTGGATAGGCTTGGTATCAGTCTTAAGGATCTAATAGGATGTATTGAAATGTACGATACAACTGAATGGATACTTAATAATATAACACACATGTACAAAAAACTGGAAAATTATTAATTTTCATAATTCGAAAAGCTACATGAAAACTAATTGAGCAACAGATTGGATGCTTGCAACGCTGCTCGAATGATACAGAACAAATCACGGCAATAATCTGCGGGTCGTATGAAAACATACATAGACTTGCATGGTTGACCGAAAAGGCAGCGGCAAAAAATGGCGAGATTTCAGTAGAATATATCACGTATTGTCGCGATATCGCGTAGACGCTAGCATACTTGTTATGGTATTGCTTGTATGTGAGAACCTTTGGAATAAGGCATTATTGCGACCCTTTATCGCGCGCTATATATTGTAATGATATCGCTCCGTGTACCTGGTGGCCAGATAAGAATGCAAAGTGCTGTATCTCGTAAACTATTCCTCGTAGAGGCTTGCGGTAACAAATATTATAACTAAAGTGGCCAACAGAAAATCCTGAAAATTATTTGCATGTTTCCAATATGGCCTCCAGGGGGCGTAACTGCCATCTTAAACTTTTAAAGTGATTTTTCTCTGTAATATACCTAGTGAATGTATCACAAAAATATGTGTTTTCAAGCTAAGCTTCATTCGAGTGATTTTTATTCCACACTTTTTGACGTAACTATTGAAATGAAGTTTTAGGGCGTGATTCAATGTTTTTTGAATGAACAGCGTTAACTCCTGAACGGCAAAATATATTTTAACAAAGTTGGTCTCGTTGGGAAAAGCAGTTATTGCTTCATCAAACCCATCTTATCTATGATATGTCAAATGTTTAGCAATGCCGCTAGATCGCGCTTTTTGATATAATAACAGAAAATTGCCAATTTCTTTATAAAATTGAACGCAATAACCAGACTTCCCTATTCCATAGAAAAAACCTATCTCCATATCTTATTCCTAGAATAAAATATCCAAGAAATAAATTTTAGTTGTCATATAATTCTAAAAAGACGCCATTAAACTGATATTTATTTCTATTTGTTTGTCTTCTTCTAAGAATCAATAATGAAATTTCAAAATTTTTAATAATGATAGTATTCTTTGTTCAAAAAATTTAAACCTAAATGTGTAGGGGCATAATAATCAATGAATATAATGCAAGGTTGTCAGAATATGAAGCAGGCCAGAAAGGAAAAACATATGTCTAAAATCAACTTTTCAACAAATATCAAAATTTTACTTATAGTGGCAGTGTAATGAGTTTTTGTGGCACATACAAATAGGTAAGAATTGAAAACGATTGAAATGACTTTTACAAATGACGAAGCTGTTGACATCATTGCGGTATATTTTGAATGTCTTCAAAATGTGGCATTGGCCCAATGAGTATTCACAGCTCTATATCCAAATAGGCGTGTAGGCCTTGCGAGAATTTTTGCGCGTTTACTGCGAAATTTGCGTAATACTGGTAGCTATCGACCCTAAGAATTTCAGATAAAAATTATCTATTTTCCCCAAATATGCCTATCAATAGATACTTCAAAAACTGTTAAACAAAAATTATTCGAATGAAACTGATAACGCATATATTTTTGTGATACAATGTGCATTTCAGAGAAATAATGCATTTCAGAGAAAAATTACTTTAAAAGTTTTATAGATGGCGGTTACGCCCTCTGGCGGCCATCTCGTAAACATAAAACTTATTACTAGGATTTTCTGTTGGATACTTTGAATATAATATTTCTCACCGCAAGTCTCTACAACGAATAGTTTACAAGATAAAGCACTTTGCAATCTTCATCGGGTCACCCGGCACAAACGCCCGTAGGCATGCCGAATGATATTTTTTGACTCCCTTTCTCCCTCTGAATTTTTTTATGGTGGGTAACCTTTAAAAGCCACAAGTTACGATTCCAAAGGTGAACTATCCAAATCAAGAAAAGTAATATACTTTCCAAATAAAGCCTACTAGATCATTTTAATTTAATCTAGATAATTACAGAAAATCGTTGTTCATTTTTTTCTTGATAACCGTTGCAAATTCAAGGAACAAAAAAAATTATTTTGTGTTGTGTGTATAACCTATACAGGCCGTTTCTTTTATCATGTGGTAACGTTGCTATATTCTAAACGGTAACAGATATGGGAACGATTAAATGGGAAAAAAGTTAACTATTATGGTGAGCAGTAAATTGGTCAGCAAAAATCTTCAGGGACTTTCGCCGTTCCCGAGTTATACAGGGGAAACTGAAAATGGCGTTTTTGGTTTTTTAAGAATAGAATTGTTGTTTCAGAAAATATGAAAAAATGGAAGAGGAAATTTTTATTGTATTCAAAATGTACTATAACCATGTAACAATAAATCTCAGATTGAACGTTTCGTCCCAACACGGCCACCATCAACTTTTTTTTTCGAATACGGACCTGTCTTTTTTATTACAAATATTGATGAAACGATAAAATCAAAATTCAGTGGTATATCACAATCGGTATTTTTATAGCGTTTCATTCAAAATAAGCATCATCAGTGACAACAATTTTCAATTACGGTCCTGTTGTTAGTTCCTCTGTAAATAGTTTTGATTTCTTCAAAACTTGTTCAACTATTGGCATACTTCAGACATTAGCCAATAATTTCACAATGAACATTTTAATTTTTGTATTACAGTAATCCTTGTTTCGAGGCTGATTTCTCTTGAATTAATTTTTATGCGTTCCAATCCTCACAATTCAGAGGTATATCACAGTTGATATTGTTATAGCGTTTCATTTGAAATTACTAGCATCATCAGTGACAACAATCAAACAGAAAAACAATTTATTTTATAATGAATTTTGGGGGGAAATAAAAACCATACAAAAAATGAATTCCACGTGAGAAACTACATTAAATGCTCGAATTGACGACCTCTTTGTTGAATGCACATACGTCTTCTGTCCATACAATTATTGTGGCAATTTTCTAGCATGTTAGGTGTAATGCTATTACATGCATCTCTTATTTTTTGTTTGAGATGGTCGATATCTGTACTAGGAGTCGGAAAAACTTTATCCTTTATGTATCCCCAGACAAAAAAATCTAATGGATTAAGGTCTGGAGATCGAGCTGGCCAAGCAATTGGTCAATTGTTTCCAATCCATTTTGTTGGGAATATTGCATCTAAATGATCCCTTACTATTGCTGCATTATGGGGAGGGGCACCGTCTTGTTGAAAATGTTGTACTTCACGGCGAATATTCGATGGCAATTCATCTAAGTGTTCATCAAACTCATTAGATAAAAAATTTAAATACATTCCACTATTCAAATTCTCATTGTGAAAGAAAGGACCTAGTACCTTTGCTCCCAAAATTCCAAAAAAAAAATTTATTCCGAGTCTTTCCTGGACGATGGTTTCTCTATGTAAATGTTCATTTGAATTATTCCACCTATAATGGATGTTTCTGTTGAACCAGCCATTATTGGTGAATTTTGATTCGTCCGTACATATTATTTTTCTACAAATATTTCCTACTTTCCTATTTCTACGTCTTAATCACTTCGCAAATCGTACTCTCCTTCCGTAATCCCTTTAATTGGGGTGATGAACTTTGCGTACATTTGTATTTGTTCTGTTTTAAAATATTTCTGGTAGATTTCACAGAAATCCCTGGTTCGTGGGCAATTTCTCGTAAAGAACAATCTTGATTAGAAATATTTTTATAATTGACCAATCCTAAATTGAAAAAAATTTTTTTTCTTTTTGTTATTGTTTATGAGGAAATATTTGCTTACCTAAAACATTTATTCGGTTCGTCATACTTCCAGTTACAATACATTTTCTAGTTTTATTTCTGTCAAATGCACCACAGCCTATCAAATTTCTTTCTAATCGTCTAAACATTTGAATGTTAGAATGTTTGGAATACGACGATTCGGGTGTAGCTCACCATACATACTTCTTGCCAAAAGAGGATTTCTATTTGATTTTGCATAAGTAAATAGCATAATTATCAGTGATCAGTCCTTTCATCATTTGAATACATCTTCAATATTATGTAACCCAGTGCATAAACTTCTGAGAGTTCTTAACAGATATCAACAACTCATTTATTTTTCCTGCGATAGAAAACAAGCAAAGCCTACGTGTTTAAAATGACGAATGAATTAAGATGCTACTTCTTAATTGTACTGAATTACACAACAATCGTATTTTGACCAAAAACGAATATTTTTGTTACCTATTTCCACGATTGAGAATTATAAAAATATTCCGTATAAAAATTGATTCAGGAGAAATCAGCCTCGAAACAAGGATTACTGTATAATACAAAAATTTCCAGACATGAAAAATACAAATTTTCGTTATGTTCGGGTACCTTCTCATAAAAATTATTGCCTATTGTCAGAAGTTGAATAAGTTTTGGAGGAATCAAAACAATTTACAAAGAAACTAAGGACAGGACCGTAATTAAAAAATTTTCTCTGATGATGCTAGTTATTTTGAATGAAACGCTATAAAAATATGAAGTGTGATACACCACCGAATCGTGATTTTATCGCTTTATCAATATTTGCAATAAAAAAGACAGGTCCGTATTCGAAAAAAAAAGTTGATGGTGGCCGTGTCGAGACGAAACGTTCAATCTAAAATTTATTCTCACATGGTGATAGTACATTTTGAATACAATAAAAATTTTTTCTTTCATTTTTTCATATTTTCTGAAATGACAAATCTATTCGTAAAAAACCAAAAACGTCATTTTCAGTTTCCCCTGTATAACTCGGGAACGGCGAAAGTCTCCCTAGATTTTTCTGACCAATTTACTGCTCACCATAATAATTACCTTTTTTCCTATTTAATCGTTCCCATATCTGTTACGGTTTAGAATATAGCAATGTTACCACATGATAAAAGAAACGGCCTGTATATGAATTTGAAATGCAAATATTGAAAATTGCAGGGAGTATAAATAAAAACAAATACTTGAAATTTCAACACCATGTAGATCAGTAACGAAGTGTTAATGGATCTATGTTTATATGAATTTTCAGTGATGAAGTATGTAAAAAAAGTATACTCTTCCCAATATACATAAAATTCAGGAATACCCTAAATATGAATAGACTCTAGGTAAATATTTATAATAACAACATGAAAATGAATAAGCGAGAAGATAATTTCAAAGCTATCTATTTCATATTCGGTTATATCACTGTATGTCACGAACTCAATCTCAAAAACAATTTTTTACTAGATCGTTTTCATGAATTTTATGCATCTCAACTTCAAAAACAAATATTGCCACCGGTTATTCGTTTGCTGCATGAGTTTACTCGAGATGTTTGTATATGATAGGGGTCAATTTTTCTGATACTTGTTTGTTTTTGATTTTCTATGTTGTCAACTTCGTTTGTATTTATAGTTGTGAAAAAAGAGGTCAAAGGTATTATTTTGAGCGGGTTACGCTAATTTTATGAATTTAATCATACCGTCGTGCAGGAAAACTAAACACTAGAAACTAGGTTCTGCAAAAAATTAAAAAGCTTACCTTCTAACAGATCCCAGCAATGAAGGAATATCAAACTGAAAAAAAAAGTTCTATTTAGACCATTTAATGAAGAATAATTGATGCGCAGTTCATTAGAAGAATATATTGTTTGAGTGAACATCGAAAGTAATTCTTGAAAATTGAGTGAACATTTTAAAAAAACTTAATAATTTAAAGGGCAAATTTTTATTTCTACTTCAGTTAGTAAAATTTAATTTTCACACACATGATTTATTTCTCTTTGACTTCATCCATTAGTATTAAAATTATATTAAATTCATTTCATAAAGGCATGCCAATCTGTACCGCAAAAAAAAATTATTTATATATATATACATATATATATATATATATATATATATATATATATATATATATATATATATATATATATATATATATATATATATATATATATATATATATATAATCTCTTGATAATTATTAGCAATAACAGGCTTGTTGAATCTTAAAAAACTCGATTTTATTAAAAAGTTGACGTTTCGCCACGACATTCGTGGCTTTATCAAAACTTTTTAAGATTCAACAAGCCTGTTATTGCTAATAATTATCAAGAGATTAGAAATAGTTCACAGGCAACAACAATTTGAATAAATAATTATATATATATATAAATATATATATATATATATATATATATATATATATATATATATATATATATATATATAATATATATATATATATATATATATAAAATATATATATATATATATATATATATATATATATATATATATATATATACATACATAAATGCACACAACAATCAGGCACTACAATACAGTGATAAAACATGAAATATTATACGCAAGCGAGACACACTATACCCATCAGACCACGGGGAGATTGTCAATTTTTGACAAAAAAATGGCCACAATTCTTCGGACACATCAGTAGACTTATTACGACAAAACTCAGCAACAAAGTCGTTCAAACGGATAAGTTGACCATATTGTAGCGAGCACCCTCTCAATCATTTTTAACGTATATGGTAAATCATCGCCTACTGCAAAGATTCTCCAAGACCGGATGGAATATTCCAGAAACATCGTTTATGGCTATGATGACTAATCGAGTGTTAACTACGGAAGCTTCGAGAATAGTCGAGATTGAAAGGGAGTTTTCTAGAATATATCTGGCCGGATATATAAAAGCGACAGTAGGTCAGCAGGGGACCGAGCTATTTAGTCGAGTACGTTAGGTACGCTGGCTAGTATTTGGGAGGTCTCGGGTTCAAACCCCGGGGCCGACTGGTCTGCCATGAGTATTTTTCAGAGGTTTCCTCATGGTAAAGTAAGTCAGTGCTTGCAAACTTACAAGGCGAATGCTGTGCCAGTATTAATCCTCTGAACCCTACCCACACTTCCTATGTTCCATAAATATCCCGTCTCACCTATCCTTAATGCACTTGTACATACAAGTGTATCCTCTGATCTGGCTGAAGGAGTTAATCCGAAACTCAAGCTGCCCACCTCCCTGACACATACTCACATACTTCAGGAAGGAAAGAAACACGTGCGTTTCCTTCCTTTCCTCTTCAGCAGAGGCAAATGAATTTTAATGCTTGCGACGAAATAAATAAAGTGTAAATAAAAAGACTTGAATTAAAAAGACATTTGTACATAAATAGTTATTGGTTGAGTGAATAATTTGTGTTAGTGAATTTTAGTAGTTGTATTTATTAATAAGAATTAAACCGTTCAGTTTGTTAATAGAAAATTGCGTGTTTTTATTAACACAAGCGAACTCACAATAGAAAAACGTTAAAATACAATAGATTACGCAAGTGAGAACGGATTTTAGTAAAATACTCCTAGACCCAAAAGATCTTGAAGACAGAAATACCTACCGAAGCAGAATATTCATGTGGAACGTGATGCCAGAAAATGAAGTAAAACAAGAAATTGAAACAAAATGGGCAGAGGAGAACAAGAGAACCCAGGCAGAGGAGGTAAGAGAAGTGTGGAGGATTCAAAAAAAACATTCAATAATGAATTATTTTGCTTTGCGTGATTTTACAGGGTCTTTAGGTACCTAATATAATAAATAAATAAAAAAGTTGATCTTGCCTGTGTTGTATTGTTATTTAATTGTCTCTTATTAGCAGGCCATTTGAGACATCATGAAACCTATATTAGCAAACCTGACTGCTTAATAGCCTAATAGTACTTAAACCACAACTTGTTTTCTTTTATGACTTTTCAATTTCTTTAAAATTCAAGCTTAAATTATATATATGCATATATATATATATATATATATATATATATTTATTTTTTTATTTATATATATATATATATATATTTATATATATATATATATATATATATATATATATATATTATATATATATAGAGCAGAATTATCGGAATAGCCCGCTTATATGGAAGCAGCCGTTGACACGTGTTTCGGACTCTTTGGTCCTCATCAGACGGGCGGTAGCCAAGCATTGGATTGAAACTTGGAGATGAAAATAGCACAAACAACGAAATCCCCTGCTACGGAAGACAATCACTTACATTTGTGGCTTATTGTTTGAACTCTCCGGTTTGGGAGATTTGGTCAACTTTGCCACGGAGGCGATTAATGCATCCGCGAGATCTCAGACCGAGTAAATAAACAACAAAGAAACTAGTCGCGGGAAAATATTAAACAAGTAGAGCAGAATTATCGGAATAGCCCGCTTATATGGAAGCAGCCGTTGAACACGTGTTTCGGACTCTTTGGTCCTCATCAGAACGGCGTAGCCAAGCATTGGGATTGAAAACTTGGAGATGAAAATAGCACAACAAACGAAATCCCCTGCTACGGAAGACATCACACATTTGTGCTTATTGTTTGAACTCTCCGTTTGGGAGATTTGGTCAACACTTTGCCACGGAGGCGATTAATGCCATCCGCGAGATCTCAGACCGAGTAAATAAACAACAAAGAAATTAGTCGCGGGAAAATATTAAACAAGTAGAGCAGAATTATCGGAATAGCGACTAATTTCTTTGTTGTTTATTTACTCGGTCTGAGATCTCGCGGATGGCATTAATCGCCTCCGTGGCAAAGTTTGACCAAATCTCCCAAACCGGAGAGTTCAAACAATAAGCCACAAATGTGTGATTGTCTTCCGTAGCAGGGGATTTCGTTTGTTGTGCTATTTTCATCTCCAAGTTTTCAATCCAATGCTTGGCTACGCCGTTCTGATGAGGACCAAAGAGTCCGAAACACGTGTCAACGGCTGCTTCCATATAAGCGGGCTATTCCGATAATTCTGCTCTACTTGTTTAATATTTTCCCGCGACTAATTTCTTTGTTGTTTATTTACTCGGTCTGAGATCTCGCGGATGGCATTAATCGCCTCCGTGGCAAAGTTTGACCAAATCTCCCAAACCGGAGAGTTCAAACAATAAGCCACAAATGTGTGATTGTCTTCCGTAGCAGGGGATTTCGTTTGTTGTGCTATTTTCATCTCCAAGTTTTCAATCCAATGCTTGGCTACGCCGTTCTGATGAGGACCAAAGAGTCCGAAACACGTGTCAACGGCTGCTTCCATATAAGCGGGCTATTCCGATAATTCTGCTCTACTTGTTTAATATTTTCCCGCTACTAATTTCTTTGTATATATATATATATATATATATATATATATATATATATATATATATATATATATATATATATATATATATATATATATATATATGTAAAATATATACCAAAATCGTGATCCAGAAGGTATGAAACGGATTTAAAAACAACTCCCACGCCTCACTGTTGACTCTAGATACATTGCACTAATCTATTATTCTCAGGGAAAATACGATTAAAATTATGAGTGTAGGTCAATACAGAATACATCGTGACGTGGGATTATAATTGGGGATATCGTAGAAATCAATATTTACTTCGGCCAAAATGGCTAGAGGTGACAAATCTATATTTCAGAGAAGTCGCTGTGCCGGGATAATAGTGAACTTAATCCTCCACTTGGCGATAACGGCCACATCTGAATATATATTTGCATTTGTATTGAAAAAAATTTAATGATTTAAGAACTAAAAATGATCCAGTAAAATCTACGCAAGGTACTGCCACGATAGTGGTCTATCGTGGCAGTTTTTGAAGATACATGAAATTGAATCGAAAACATATGTGTCCTACTTTAGTTACCACAAACCAATAATAACTAAGATTGAAGGTACCTACTGATTGAGTTCTTAATTAATAATTAATATTCTCAAAAGAATTTATAACTTTCGTAAAAAAGATAACTAATTACAATTTTATCACTAGTTCTTAATATTTTTTTCATTTAATTAATCTCAAAAATTTTTGATTTAATTACTCTCAAACTTTGTTAGTTTGTTTCATTATAACAGATATTTAATTCTTAATAATATAGTGAAAAGAACTTCGTTCCAAACTCTCACCTTCTTTTACTGTAACTATTTAGCTATAAAAGTAGCTTTTGCTAGATTAAAAATAAATTCGATGGACGATGAATCAACTCTGTGGTAGTTCATATTTATATTAAAAAAATTAAATAATAAGAAAACAACTTGTCTAAAAACCACAAAATGAAAATAACTTTTTATTCGACTAGTTTCGCCTGTTACAGCATTATCAAGACTGAATACATAATTGCAAAGACATCGCTTGAAAATATATAAGTATTTCGGTTCGGTACCTGGGGGTGGTAAAATGTAATCGATGGGTCCAAGTTATCAGAGATTTAACAGTGGGGAGTGGTTTAAGTCTAACTGGTCATTAAGAAGAATGTAATTATGGGATTTTTGGATCTTGTTTATTGCCATGGGCTTCAGGAAGTTCATTATCATACCTATATCACAGAAATGAAGAAGTTTTGGTTTGAAAGAGGATGAGATGTTATGTATTTTTGACTCTAGATGTTCCCTAAATGCTGATTGTCCGTTTTTTAGATGTTCTTTTAGCCTGGTTTCAAAACATCTCCCGGTCTGACCTATATATGTTGAATTACATTCTTCACAGTCCATTCTATAAATTCCTGTTCTCTTCATTGGATCGACTTTTTCGAGTCAAAGCAGATTAGATAGAATGATTTTTAATAACAAAATGTCAAAAGTCGATCCAATGAAGAGAACAGGAATTTATAGAATGGACTGTGAAGAATGTAATTCAACATATATAGGTCAGACCGGGAGATGTTTTGAAACCAGGCTAAAAGAACATCTAAAAAACGGACAATCAGCATTTAGGGAACATCTAAAGTCAAAAAAACATAACATCTCATCCTCTTTCAAACCAAAAATTCTTCATTACTGTGATAAAGGTATGATAATGAACTTCCTGGAAGCCATGGCAATAAACAAGATCCAAAAATCCCATAATTACATTCTTCTTAATGACCAGTTAGACTTAAACCACTCCCCACTGTTAAATCTCTGATAACTTGGACCCATCGATTACATTTTACCACCCCCAGGTACCGAACCGAAATACTTATATATTTTCAAGCGATGTCTTTGCAATTATGTATTCAGTCTTGATAATGCTGTAACAGGCGAAACTAGTCGAATAAAAAGTTATTTTCATTTTGTGGTTTTTAGACAAGTTGTTTTCTTATTATTTAATTTTTTTAATATAGATTAAAAATGCACAATAAAAGCTTTACGGTCTATCAATTCAAAGATACTTAACCGACGGCCTTCCAAAACTACACGATGAATTTCCGTTCAAAACTTCAAATTTATCACGTTCTATTTTCATGGCTTGATATTTTGCTGAAAGCTTATCGTTATGGGTCAGCAACCTTTAAAGATGAAGTGTGCTACATAACTCAGTTGATTTCCTTTTTTCCCCATTTGTGCCCCAACATAAATCGAACTATAGGCAATAAACTGCCAATGTCACGGTAAATTTTTAAGATTTCGTTATGTTGTTTATATTCGGCTAAGTTTCATAGTTCAACTGATAAACAAACGATTCTTGGTTTATATTTTATCATTATGAAGAATGTGGCTTGATTATCTCCTAAGATATATTTTTCGCCGATTATTGGAATAAGTATAGTTAAGTAGGTATAGAAAAAATACATTTAAAATATACCGGGTTAATGACCCAATGAAAATATTTGGAATAGTTGGGGATTTTCTGAAAACCCCGAGATGGGACGGTTTTGCTGTCGATGTAGAGTTAACCTCCTATACAGGTCTCAACCGATTCAAGAAAATTGTATAGCACAAACATGCTAAAAAAAATTTTCTACTACCATAATACAATACTGCTCTTTTCTCACTATTTTTGATTGAACAAGGTACATTATATGTCTTTAATTTCATCTCCTCACCTGAAAACATAATGAAGTCATTTTGTTATGATTATACAATTTATCACATCTCTCATTGAATCACAAAATTCAAGCAACGAATATTGACAGGACAGCTCTTTGCAATTAGATTTAAGAAGTTGAATCAAATTATGCGACTTAGAACTGACTCCCCCAGAATTTACTGAAGACGCATAATAGGCATGTGTCAATTCAATCACCGAAATATCCAAAGAAAAACATGTGTAAGCCTACAAATCCTTCACAGATTGGCAAAATAAAAAAGCTACAGGATTGAATTAAAAAACTGTATTACTTGCAAAATTCCAGAAATTATCTCGATAATTGAAGTCCTCAACTTTATTAGCGCAATATTTCATGTAAAGGCGAAAGCACATTTGTCCGAGCCGAACGCGTCGAACGAATCGAAATCAATATCCGCACTCGCTTGTTGTTCTGTCGTACACAACTGTTGGAATGCGGTCGGATCGTTTGAGTCGACCGCATCACCCACACCGAATCTGATGACTTCTGAGGATTTCTGGGGTTCTTCCAGATTCGGACGATTCGACACGGGTAGGTGTGCGAGGTATCGTAGGATTTCAAATGAAGAATTCTAAAATTCGTTTCGTTCGATCCGTTTGACGCGTTCGACGCGGATAAGTTTGAGTTCACTTCAACGGTGAACGGACCATACTGAATAGTAACAGAACTGTAAACATTGATAAATATTCTAAACTTATAGCATTCCTTAAGAGAAAATCAGATGGCTAAAATAATTTCGTTATTATATGTTGTAGAAAAAGTATAGTGTGTAACTTGGATGGAATACTCACTTCCCACTCATTTGATTTGAATTATTCGCCTACGACTTATGTAATAAATGACTATAATTCCGTGTAAGTTACACAATATACTAATGTTCTACGTTGAAACGAATGTGAAAGACTCGTTGAAAGTGACGGTAAAATAAATCGAAAAAAAGTTTGCAAAAATTTAATTACATGTTCAAATTGTAAGCCATTCACTTTCAAACATAATTAAATTTTCTTCAACATTCCCGAGGCAGTTCGATTTTGTTTTCCAGAGGGACATATTTCGATCGTTAATTCATGGACGAAGAGTCTTTCCCCTAAACAGAAAGGCAACTCCTTCAAGAATCTTGAATGGATCCAGCGCTACATCATTTTAAACGTTTTTCAATTATTATCTTCCCAAAAATTCTGAAATCTTTTTGTTCTGAGTTAAAAAGAACTTGAAAACCCTGATTGATGTGCCGGTAAATTTAATCAAAAGAAAAGTTTCTAAACGAATTTTGATTAATTAAATTACCTAAGTGCAAGGCGTTTACTTCCATACATTAATTAAATCTGTGTTCCACATTCTCCAGAACATTTTGTAATATCTTCGAAATACATGAAAAGTTAGAAAATGTCATGAATTACAAAAAATTAGGTATGATATATTCACTAAAGGTTCGAATAGAAAAATGTAATAGTGTTTGGTTCAAAAAATTGGTGTAAATTGCTATGTTAATAATAATGTCTGGAGTGCGGTGTAGTTGCGATTGATAAGCACTAGATTTGCTCATCGGGGGTTAGATTCCGACGGAATCCATAGCTATTGTATTAGTCCAAATTTAACTGCTCTTCTTGTCTTAAAATGATTCTCATATGCTCTATAGGCAAGACCAAAATGTATTGGGAGTCGAAAGCATCCATAATAAAAATTATTGTGTATAATTATATAGGTCATAGATTTATAGGGAAGTTTGAGAATAAAAAAGATCAAACGTATCGATAATATATTATTATGTTATAAAATCAAATAGATCATAGATTGATATTTTAGAAGTTTGAGATTAAAAAAGGAAACAATTAATTTGCAAAACCTAACTAAAATGTTTATGCCAAATAGAACGAAGCTGTACTAAAAACTTGTTTTTGGAAAGAAAACACTTGAGTGAGCATTTTTGCAATAGCTTTCTCCTATGATGAATCAGCAACTATTTCTTCACATTATAGGGATCTGACATAGAGGCGGAGATTAGGTTATTACGTCAAAACATGGCGCTTCAAAACCAACTTTGAACATGTTGTATTAGAGATTTGAAAGATTTTTGAGTTTTTTATAACAATGATAGTGTCAACTGAAAATGAGAAGCAATATGCAGGTGAAAACCTACTCCAGAGAAAATGCAGAGAAGGTGATAATTTGGAAAGATAAAGAGAAGTCGAGGCCTGGTATCGTCAATTTCACTGCTTTTTGTCAATTGAATAATATAACACTGTCTTTTCAGATTCGAAGTATTTACTTGCACTTCAAAATCTACTAGGCACACTAATTTTTTGTGTGAAACTACTTTCGTCCGTTTGAGTTTCGGCATTCAACTTCGATCCTACATTTAAGACTTCCGCCGAAAGACTTTCTTTATGATCTTGAGATTGGTCTCTTTATGTGAGAACATCTTGGTTAAATCCTGCATGGTTTGATAGACGCAATTCTTTGATATCTTAAGTATTCATTAAAGTATCAGATTTCATGTATGGATCAATTCTTCCTTCTGAACGTGCTAGGTCTGCTTTCAAATTCCTTTCCTTATCACAAGCATTCGGAAGATTACATATAGGAATGGCATTTTTCTTCAAAACTCTTATTTTGGCTGCAGCATCTTGAATTTTCATTTATAAAGTAAACTATCCTAAATTTCAGTTACCTGAAACAAAGTAATTTTTACGTAAAACGCAAAGAACACACCATCATTCACGGAGTTGTGTGATTCTTATTCTGATTGATTTTCCATACCTTCAATAAATCCATCTTTTCCTCTTCCCCAAAATAATTTTCTGTTTACAAAATATTCGTTTGGGTTCAGAAACCGATGAAAAATAACACTTGGATTTGTATATGCTTTTGAGTTACTACACTTTCACTCTACAGCACTCTCTAGGCTTACCGATTCTACTTTTTGCAAAATTTTGACGCACCATTTGTCACCTTTTACACCGTTATTTGTATGAAATCAGAAACTTGTAGATACAATTCCATATATTAACGTTGGAAATAAAAAATTCATCCATCTGGCCGTCACAGTTCGCCAGCTGGAATGTCAGATCCCAATATTGAATTGTAGAAAATGATATGAGAAATAATTAACCTAGTTCCCAAAAAAACACTGGCAAAAATTATAATTCAAATTGTGAGAAAAATTACTACTATTAGGTTTTAAAAATATTAATTCCATTTGAACAAAAGCAGTTCAACCGGATGAAGTCGAATTATCTTATAATAAAATTAACAGAAAAAATAAATTCTAAAGTAAGAAGTGGTTTATTCAAACTTAATTTCCACTATATTTAAATATAGTGGAAATTAAGTTTTAATAAACATTTTCTCATTTCTTGATATGAATTTACATCAAGTAAAGGTTACTTCGATTGAAAAAAAATAAAAAATTATATTCTATTATAGACGTTATAATAAACCTCTTTAAACTCGACTGAACCATTACCTTTCAGATAGTGGAAAGTCTGCTTTTTTATCGTTACTACTCTCAGATGCATGAAGATCACACACTTAAGAGTACTACAATTTCTCAACTTAGCACATTGACCGACAAAAACACCAGCCGATGATATTTCCTGTGGAAAACTTTTACATGTTTCCCAATGAAATCTTTGCTTCTGGAATCGAATAGCTGCGAAAAACTTTGTATCTACTGTGCTAATGCAAAGTTTCAAGTTTCCGACAAGTTAATTTTTAGTTTAAAACTCTGATGTCATTTTGTTCTATTTTCCGAATGGAATCTTGTCCGAGGAAATTCCAAGTAACCTATATATAGTTCGTGGAAGTAAGATATAAGTAGATAAAATCTATATGCTCCTTCATAACTTCAGTGTCTTAGAACCTCGGCACCAAAATTACAGGACGCCATGTAATTAAACAAAAAGCTATTGACCTTCATCGTCTTCAAAACAGTGAATATTGGGATACAAGAATGATATGTCACTTTAACAGAACATGAATAAACAAAAAATTAAATATTAATGTTGATTTCATGCTTAAAACCATATCAGAAAAAGTAGGTAAAACTGTAATTTACGTCAAAAGTTCCAGTTCTTCTTAATATTCATTTGTATAATATAATATTTATTCAATCCGTACATTATTTTAAATAATACCGTTAGTAATAACCTTTCAAATAATTATGTTCCACAATGTGCCGTACTTGGTCCATTGCCAATTTTTCATTTAGGTATTTTACTTCTGCTGATGATACAGTACTTGTTTATGGGGTGGAAATGAATTTGAGTTGAAGCAATGGGTGAATTAGGATTTAGATCTCTACTGTGAGTGGCTTAATTACAATAAGATGAAAATCAACATTGAAAAAACTAAATATATGTTGTTTAAACGAAGAAATTAGTAAAAAGGTAACAGTAATATCAAATCTGATGATATTGAATTGGCAAGAGTTGAATGTATAAAATATCTTGATCTTGTTATTGATGAATCACTAAGCTTGAAAAAAATTCTAAGAAAGCTAACACAAAAAATTGTGATTCTATTCATTTATAAGTCCTTGCTGACAAAATATCTAATTTATAATACGTTTCTTCCGACACGCATTAATTATACCTGTCTAGGTAGCATGTTGTAACACTGCCTTCTTGTATCCTACAAGAATTCAAAATAAAGTACTGATGATTTTATTCAATTGTAACATTAATGTTTAAATTAGAACAATTTACATTAATATACAAAGTCTTGTATGGTAATCTGAAAACGAATATAAATTTTAAATATACAAATGAAATACATATCTAGTGGAACCGCTGTGAGTATATTTAGTTCTGTAGATTGTGAATTTAAACTAATTTTTGCTATAAATAGCTGCTGATTACTGATATAGAATATTCATGTTTTGTTACTGTGAATCTTATATTTGTGTGTGCATGTCTTTACAGGCTTGAAGTCAGTTCATTTTTTTGCCATTAAATTATATTTATGATCTCGAGGCCAGTGTTGTACTACACTGATTAGAGATATTAAGTCAAGAATAAGGACTATTGTTACGATACCAATAAAGGTCTTCATTTTTTTGAAATACATACATACACACGTACATAAAATCGGTTCTCTTTCTACTCATAGAGTGTGAGAAAGAATCTTGCTATTTACCTATGAAAAATTTAAAATTCTTCCTATTCTATGCCAAATTATTTGCTTATACTCATATTCTTCCCTTTTTCTCAAGATATTTTCCAGTGTTTCTGTAGGTCATCATATTCTACTTTTTCGTGGCAGTTTACTTTCCCTAATAATTTTATTGGTACTGTACTATCTAATCTTTGCAAATTGCCTCACCATCCAAGTTGTTTTTTCTATAGAGTCTTTCATGGATTCCACCATATATTCTTCTCTTATGTTTACATTTCTAATTTTATCCCTTTTCGTTGTGTTATTTGAAATACATGATATATTCTAATGACTCTTTTTTAATCATAATATAAAGTTGAAGTAATGCTATCTTAAAGTCAAAGGAAGGAAACTCACATTTTTCTCTATTCATGATTTTTGTTGAAAATATTAAAGCAGAAGGTTGGTCTCAACGTCTGCTTCACCGATGAATTTTTTGATCTGCTCACTATTCAAGGATTTACATTTCCTTTATAACCAATGATCTTTTTTTTTGATAGATTCTTCGGGAACAAGCTGTGTTCACTTTATCACTTATTAAAATGGCATTTCTCAACATAGAGCAGGTATATGCTCCACATGGTGGAAGATTTTACAACTTTTGATTTTCATCACAAAAGTACGTCACCTGTAATAGTTTCACACTTCTTTATCTTCATTAATTTCTTGAAGAAATTATAACCTTTGTCGCACCTGAACTCCGATTTCCCAGGTGATAATTGTTCTGTAGAAGCAGCTGCTGCTCTGAATTTCATAACATTGCAAATGTACCAGTTTTGGCACATCAATCTATGATTATCGCGTACTTCTTTCATTAGGTCTATAGGTTATCTATTGAATATTTAGTATATATATATATATATATATATATATATATATATATATATATATATATATATATATATATCTATATTATAATAGTACCTTGTATTTTTTCATCCGTTTTTGTTAATTTGTCTTTACACCATCCGTTCAGTTGTCCTTACTGGTTCATTTTGGCATAATTTAATAGTATTAATCAAATGAATTTGAGCAATAGCCAACTGACTTGATGAAATTAAACTCAACGTGAATTGTACAAAGTAACATGAGAAACGGAAATGATTTACCGATTCCGTCAGTTCCTCCTCTCCGTTTTAGTTTTCCTATCAGTATTTGCTATTTACATACAGGATGATCTGATAGTTCGACTGAAACGGAGACGAAAATGAGAACGGAAATGAGAACTGCAATGATCATGTGAAAGACATTTGAAGCTGGTTCAACGATCACTTCTGTTATCATTTCCATTTTCATCTGTTTTTGTTGACTTCTTTCAACACGATTAGATAAGTTATAATGAAAGAAAACATAGGTGTTTCGAAAGGGAAATTCTAAGAACATTTTTTGGTTCCCACCACGACCCTAACAGCAACCAGTATCGCATCAGGATAAACGCCGAGATTAGGCAGCTTTATGGCGACAGTGATATTGTCAAAGAAATCAAGTCCCAGCGCCTCAGATGATGCAGGCATGTCCATAGACTACGAGATGACAGACTGACGAGACTGATATGGGAGGAGAGACCGGCAGGAAAAAGGCCATTGGCGAGACCACGCTAGAGATGGAAAGACAACATCAAAGAAGGTCTCACAGAAATAAATAACCCACTGGACACAAATCTGTTGGAGAACCGGGAGGCCTGGAGGAGTAGGTAAAGTGTAGTCAGCCAAGACCCACCCGGGGTTATATAGCTGCCTTGATGATGATGATGATGATAAGTTATCAGTTCTAGTCCATATTTACATGATTGGATCTTATTGTCACTGAAATTAAAGTCATGATTTTAACGAACTGAAATGAGAAGTCAGTTCTCTCTCTCCGTGTCAGTTTGTGTATCAGTTTCTGCTATTTACATACAGAATAAACTGACAGTTTGACTGAAGTGGAGACGGAAATGAGAACTCTAATGATCATGTAAAAAGCCTTTACATAATTTGATCTAATTGTCACTCAAATAAATGTCGACGTCATTTTAGCGAACTGAAATGAGAAGTGAGTTCTCTCTCTCCGTGTCAGTTTGCATTTCAGTTTTTGCTTTTCACATACAGGATGAACTGATACAGGATGAACATACAGTTCGACTGAAACGGAGAATTGAAATGATCATGTAAAAAGTCTTTGAAGGTTTTTCTACGATCACCTCAGTTCTCATTTTCATCTCCATTTTAAACGAACTGTCAGGTCGTCTGTTTCTTACACGGTTCAATTATCAGTTCTAGCACATTTTGACATGATTTGATGTAATTTTCACTCAAATAAATGTTAACGTGATTTTAGCGAACTGAAATGAAAAGTTAGTTCTCTCTCTCCGTATCAGTTTTTGCGTTTTACACACAAGATGAACTAATATTTCGGACTGAAAGGAAAATTGAATTGAGATCTGAAATGATAGCGTGAAAATACTTTTAAACAGGGACTTGATATTGAATATTTTTGAATGAACCTTACTTTTTTCTGCGACGCTGTTATGAAGCTGAAAATTTCATTAAAAAAACAAAAAAGCATAGCAGTTATAGTCATTAAATCGCAAATAATGCAGCGCCAACAGAATGCCTCGTTCTTTTTCATTCTTTTTACAGCGATACCTGAAGTTTTTTGTTCGCACAAAATGGTGAGCTGGGAATCGTTTTTATTGTCGAAAACCGGTTCGTATTCGGAAACACAGGAAGTATGAACTGGTGGCTTTTAATCGCGGCCAACAAACGCGAATTATGCCGCCCATCCGGTGAGGCTTTTTCTCAATGCTTTTTCCTGTTGTTTGAAATTGAGTTATTGTGTTATTATTTACGAAAGCTGTTCTATATTTCTTCTATATATATATATGTGTGTATATACATATATATATATATATATATATATATATATATATATATATATATATATATATATATATATAAATATATATATATATATATATATATATATATATATATATATCCGATAGGTAGAATTTCTTGAGCTATATTTTATATAATTTAAGGTGCAATTTTCTTGGGTTTAGAGCACAGTAAAACTTTAGGTATTCAGATTTTATTACTTGCAATCCTTGTAATCGACATATGTTTCGGCGTATATAAGCCTTTTTCAAGATTATAACTTAGGTATGGCTGGGACATTTACATTAGTTTATCTGCAATCTACATATCATCAACTTATTTATAACAACGCTATAGCGTTGTTATAAATTATATATATATATATATATATATATATATATATAATATATATATATATATATATAATATATATATATATATATATATATATATATATATAATATATATATATATATATATATATATATATATTATTTTATGCACCTACCTTCCTTTCAACCGACATTATATAATATAATTTATTAATTACGATAGAAGGTATTTACATTTACTGCTTACTGCATTTCATTCATTTCAAGATTTTATATAAACAGTGGCAATGATGCAGAGGCTTAATAAGGTATAGACGCTTTCATTATTCCATATATCATGCCAGAGACAAAAGGAAACGCTGAGAATAAAATATACCTTATTCACTTCATTGTTTATAGAAAACAAGGGTAAAAGCAACACCCATTGAAGCTAGCTGCTCGGTCAACAACACCGATATATTCTCGGTGTTGTTGGCTCGGTTCAAAAAGGATGCATTAATTCTCACACAATGTCAACCAATCACAACTATAAGCTTTCGGGTAAAATCGAGTGAATTCGTTGGAAAGCATTAATTGTAGTCACTAGTGGAGTTTGTTTTGGTGAATATTGTAAATAGGAGTTGTAGGTCTCAAGGTAGACACTCGAAAGTGAAAACAATTTTTTTCGCAAAGAAATTAATATTTTAGAGTGCTTGTTTTACTTTGATTTTCTTTTAATTATAAGGCGGTTGACCTTGAAATCCTAAAAATTTTCGCCTATGGTTCATTTTTTAACACCTCTTGTAGCCTCCTTAAACCAACACCTCACGAGCCGCCACTGGTATATATATATATATATATATATATATATATATATATATATATATATATATTTATATATATATATGTATATATATATATTTTTTTTTTTTAAAACTATTTATTGATATCTTTACAAATATTCCTTGATTCTAACTTTACATCTTTAAACAGTACATCACTGGGGTCCTGGTATGAATGCCAACAAAAATAAACTGGCATAAAGCCTGTAAAGATATTCACACACAAATATAATAAACATATATATATATATATATATATATATGTATATATATATATATATATATATATATATATATATATATATATATATATATTGAATGGAATTGGCATTTACCTGGTGAAAGTTCATATTCATAACTTTATAAAAAAAGAAAAAGCAAGAAACACGAAGTTTAAATTTTTCATAAACCATCTCATACAGATATTACAATTCATAACACATCACTACACCCTTTTTCATATAAATTAGCGGCTTATCATAGTATAATTCATAGACTTTTCAAAATTCCGTTGTCCGAAGCTAATTTCCGAAAGGAATTGCATATAATTGAACAAATGGCAGTAAATAATGTTTATTCACCTGATATGATTGACAGCCTCATTCAGAGGAAAAAATACAAAATGGCAATTTCAGAAATGTACCCATTTATATCCGAGGAAAGTAGAGTATTTAACAGTTTAACATATTCGGGCAAACCTTCCGAAAACCTGAAATTGTTTTATCAAAAACAAAATTTCATAATTTCATATAAAACCAATAATAGCATTGGAAAATTGATTAAAAACAACAAATCAAAAATTCATAGAGATGAACGTACTGGTGTTTATAAACTAGACTGTAACGATTGTGAAAAATTCTATATAGGACGTACAATTAGAAATTTCAAAACTCGAATACACGAACACCAACGTAGCTATATTAAGCAGAAAACTGACTCTAATTATGCGTGCCATCTTATTCAAGAAAACCATACCTTTAATCACAATTATAATATATTACAATTTGAAAATAGTCTCCATAAAACCAACTGTTGGGAATCCCTATACATCAATAAATATAAAAATTCCGGAAATTTAGTTAATGCCCAGATTGAATTAAACCCTTCTCCTCTCCTTAATCTGTTCAATGTACCTACTAATGGCTCTGAATGAATTGCTTATTGTTATTCAGTTTCTCTAGGAAACCCTCTGTTATATTCAATTTTCGTATAAACAGATTCTTCTGTAATACCATAGTTTAGTACGAGATGAAGTCAATGTTATGACGAAACGCGTTTAGTCAATAGATTTTTATGTCAACCTATGAAAAGTTAGTTTTTTTATTCCTTTATAGAGTTATATATTTATATATGTATATATATATATATATATATATATATATATATATATATATTTATATATATATATATATATATATATATATATATATATATATATATATATATATATATATATATAATTATATATATATATATATATATATATATATATATATATATATATATATATATATATATATATATATAAATGTATATATATATATATATATACATATATAGAGGAGATTATTATGTGCATAATTTTAGGAAATACTTTTCATAAACAAGGTCTGATTTCAAATTATTTTTGATAATATTTGTGTTCTTAATTTGATAATTAAATCATCTCTATTATTTCAATCGTATTTTGAAATATTTCCGAGTATAAAAATAAGGAATACTTAGCTAATTGATATAATTATAACCTAACAAACTACCAAAACATATCTTAAAAACGAAGAAGTTGTGGACCCTAGTTTGTTTGAACTTTTATCTCTATTTTTGGAAGTAAAATATGTGATTGAAATATTGACGTCTGATTTCTTGACACCCTGTATAAAGAGATATATTATATATATATATATATATATATATATATATATATATATATATATATATATATATATATTTATTCACTTATCAATCTGTATTTATTTATATATACAGACGAAAAACTCTTATTATTATTTTTGTTGCAGCAAAATCGTAAGTCTCAAAGAAACAGTCGAATCTCTATCAATCAATTGACAACGCGAAAATAGAAAAAATGCAGTTAACAAAAGCCAATATCCTTCGAGAAGAGAAAATATCAATGTTCAACTACTGGGCAGAAATTCGTGATGTTTTCTTCATGAGACAAAATAAATATTTATTGCTGTTTTTGGTTCACCAAATCATTTTTGATTGGAACATGTGTAATTTATTGAAGAGAATATCGTAGTTAATACATATTGCCAATATATTTTTTCCATTCCCTGGGGTGTATAAATAACTAACCGGCAAAATTGTATTGGACTTGACAAATCTTTTATTTATAGAAACCAGCCTTGCCACCCACCACCAATAAGCTTTACTATCTGTTGACAGAACGATATAAATTCAAATAAATATACAATTTTAATTATCTTCTGAATTTATGACTTATTATTAAAATCAAATTTGTTAATTATTCTCATAATTTGCAGGAGATATTGTTCAATATCAATAATATATAACAGTGATAAAATTTATCTATCAGCAATTGAATGGTTCATAATAACATTGAATTTCTGAAGAAACGCGATGATTGCTGTGATTGTTTTCGATGAAGAACAGAACTATCAAAATTTGGATGAATTTCTGCAACCTCCGTCGTGAATTTAGTTTATATTGATAAACGATCCTTTGTGGGTTTCAACTCATTTCTTCAACGGCGAATTATTTCCTTGGAATCACATCTCGACCTGCTCCGCTATCTTTACGCGATGCACTTTGCGAATCTTTTTAGTCGTATTTCATCCTATGAAAAACATACTGTTGCAGTGTATCGAAGGAGAGCAGTCAGGTGCGGAAGTATTTTTCCCATTCGTTTTGGACGATTTTTCATGTCTGATATATATATATATATATATATATATATATATATATATATATATATATATATATATATATATATATATATATATATATATAATAAGTTAGGAATGAAAAAACACAACTCTCACAACTCCAAAGGGTTTTAAATGTTTATTTTGTTAATAGCTACCGGTTTCGCGAAATTTCCTTCGCATCCTCAGGCACAGATGGAGTGGACCACAGGGGTCAAATTCAAGACATGTCAAACTTTGTGTGTCAAAAATTAAAATAAGCACAATATAAAATGGAAGTTTTGGATGGATACAATAATGGGTCGTTTAAATATAAAACAAATATAAGTATTGACATGTCTTGAATTTGACCCCTGTGGTCCACTCCATCTGTGTCTGAGGATGCGAAGGAAGTTTCGCGAAACCGGTAGCTATTAACAAAATAAACATTTAAAAACCTTTGGAGTTGTGAGAGTTGTGTTTTTTCATTCCTAACTTATTAAATATGAACTCACATAGAGATTTTACAAATTGATATATATATATATATATATATATATATATATATATATTTTACCAATTGATATATATATATATATATATATATATATATATATATATATATATATATATATATATATATATATATTTATATAGGGTTGCCCACCCCATTCTCCTCGGTGTTTTTAGGAGAAATGAAAAGAGTAGAGTCATATGTAGGTCCATGAGGAGAATATTTCAAAATTATTTTGAAATATACAGGGTGACGCAAAAAAAGGTACATATCAAAGCTATTTTTTCTTATGGAACACCCTATATTTTTTTATATTTTTAGATACTATGGACTAAATAAAGGTAAGTTACTGTTATATTCCCTATACCTAAAACTGACCGTTTCTGAGTAATTTTGATGAATTACAAAATACAGACCATAATTAAACACTTGTTTACACCCTGTAACATGTAACGAGCTACTCGTAACTGAATTCACTGCTTAGCTGAAAGGTTAGAGTTAACTTCCACATAAAAGTTTTATTTCAATATTGTACAGAGAGAAAAATTGCAAAGTTTCGGCACATTTTTTATGGAATAACTTCTTAAAGTTAAATGGAACATCCTGTATACGATGACATATTTTGACGCAGAATTAGATTCCCTTTAAAACTATATCAGGTTTCCCTATACCTATCTCTTATGATTTTTATTCAAAAGACGTTTTTATATTCTACTTATGAATAATTTCTTTATCCTAAAATTGGAACATCCTGTATTGCAATGAAAAACTAAAAACATTTGTGAAGTATAACTTTATAAAGAAATAAAAAACTAACTTTTCACAGGTTGAAATAAAAATCTATTGAGTAAACGCGTTTCGTCATAACATTGACTTCATCTAGTACTAAACTATGGTATTACAAAACAATCTATTTATACGAAAATTGAATATAACAGAGGGGTTCCTAGAGAAACTAAATAACAATAAGTAATTCATTCTGAGCTATTAGTAGGTACCTACATTGAACAGATTAAGGAGAGGAGAAGGGTTTACTTCAATCTGGTCATTAACTAAATTACCGGAATTTTTATATTTATTTATGTATAGGGATTCCCAACAGTTGGTTTTATGGAGACTATTTTCAAATTGTAATATATTATAATTGTGATTGAAGGTATGGTTTTCTTGAATAAGATGACACGCATAATTAGAATCAGTTTTCTGCTTAATATAGCTACGTTGGTGTTCGTGTATTCGAGTTTTTAAATTTCTAATTGTACGTCCTGTATAGAATTTTTCACAATCGTTACAGTCGAGTTTATAAACACCAGTACGTTCATCTCTATGAATTTTTGATTTGTTGTTTTTAATCAATTTTCCAATGCTATTATTGGTTTTATATGAAATTTTGAAATTTTGTTTTTGAAAAAACAATTTCAGGTTTTCGGAAGTTTTGCCCAAGTATGTTAAACTGCTAAATACTCTACTTTTTTCGGATATAAGTGGGTAAATTTCTGAAATTGCCATTTTGTATTTTTTCCTCTGAATGAGGCTGTCAATCATATTAGGTGAATAACCATTATTTACTGCCATTTGTTTAATTATATGCAATTCCTTCCGAAAATTAGTTTCGGACAACGGAATTTTGAAGAGTCTCCTTTGTCCGAAACTAATTTTCGGAAGGAATTGCATATAATTAAACAAATGGCAGTAAATAATGTTTATTCACCTAATATGATTGACAGCCTCATTCAGAGGAAAAAATACAAAATGGCAATTTCAGAAATTTACCCACTTATATCCGAAAAAAGTAGAGTATTTAGCAGTTTAACATACTTGGGCAAAACTTCCGAAAACCTGAAATTGTTTTTTCAAAAACAAAATTTCATATAAAACCAAAAATAGCATTGGAAAATTGATTAAAAACAACAAATCAAAAATTCATAGAGATGAACGTACTGGTGTTTATAAACTCGACTGTAACGATTGTGAAAAATTCTATATAGGACGTACAATTAGAAATTTCAAAACTCGAATACACGAACACCAACGTAGCTATATTAAGCAGAAAACTGATTCTAATTATGCGTGTCATCTTATTCAAGAAAACCATACCTTCAATCACAATTATAATATATTACAATTTGAAAATAGTCTCCATAAAACCAACTGTAATTTAGTTAATGACCAGATTGAAGTAAACCCTTCTCCTCTCCTTAATCTGTTCAATGTAGGTACCTACTAATAGCTCAGAATGAATTACTTATTGTTATTTAGTTTCTCTAGGAACCCCTCTGTTATATTCAATTTTCGTATAAATAGATTGTTTTGTAATACCATAGTTTAGTACGAGATGAAGTCAATATTATGACGAAACGCGTTTACTCAATAGATTTTTATTTCAACCTGTGAAAAGTTAGTTTTTTATTTCTTTATAAAGTTATGAATATGAACTTTCACCAAGTAAATGCCAATTCCATTCAACATTTGTGAAGTCATTTTATTGAAAAATTAGCAATTATTCTTTTAACAAATGCTCAAAGAGGTACCTATTATTCTCGATGCAGAAGCGAACTCTTTCTTGAAATGAGTGCTGAACCCTTAATAATCCGCATGTTTTGCGGTATGAAATGAAACGCACTTCTTATTCGAAATTTGAGTTTATACTTGTGCCTGCATTTTGCTTGAGATACACCGTATTCGCAAAAATTTAATCTCGTTCTTTTAGCGAATCTGCGTGTTCCTTAATAAACAGATTTAAAAAATGCTCTTCAATTACAATACAGTATGTTTCATTTTAAGATAAAGAAATAAGTCATAAGTAGAATATAAAAACGTCTTTTGCGTAGGAATCATAAGAGATAGGTATAGGAAATCCTGATATAGTTTTAAAAGGAATCTAATTCTGCGTCAAAATATGTCATCGTATACAGGATGTTCCATTTAACTTTAAGAAGTTATTCCACAGAAAATGTGCCCAAACTTTGATGCAATTTTTTTCACCACTGTGTACAATATTGAAATAAAACTTTTAAGTGAAAGTTAGCTTTAACCTTTCAGCTAAGCAGTGAATTCAGTTACGAGCAGCTCGTTACATGTTACAGGGTGTAAACAATTGTTTAAATATGGTCTGTATTTTTTTATGTATCAAAATAACTCAGGAACGGTCAGTTTTAGGTATAGGGAATATAACAGAAACTTACCTTTATTTGATCTATAGTATCTAAAAGTATAAAAAAATACAGGGTGTTCCATAAGAAAAAATATAACTTTGATATGTAGGTACCTTTTTGTTGCTGTGCTAAATGTTTTTCCCGCACTCTTTTCATTTCTCATAGAAACACCGAGGCGAATGGGGTGGGCCATCCTCTATATACCTATATATATATATTTTTTTTTTCCCGGTACATATTGACATCTCTAGCGGCTCCCATCGAGTCGAATGAGCTGAAATTTGGTACCTGAGATTGCTTCCATTGCAGAACGAAAGTATTCAAATTTGGGTAAATTTTTGCAACCGCCGCCATTTTTACGTAGATATTTCTAATTTTCATATAAATATCCTTCTAGGTACATATTTACATCTCCAGAGGTTCGTATCACACCAAATGAGCTGATTATTTTTTCGTTGCAGAACGAAAAAACCAAGATATGGTAAAATTTTTTCGATCGTTGTCATTTTTATGTAGCTATTTGTTTTTTTTTCATGGTTTTTGAAAATTTTCCAAGCTCCACAGCTTCTGCAAATTGAGTTAGAGGGTTCAAACTTGGTACGTAGATTGACGTTTAATGTTGAGGAAGTGTCTTTGGGTAGTTTCAACCATTTTCGCTGTCCCGCCGACTATTCCGTTCAAATCGCATCTCCACCTGCTTCGCTATTAGTAAACGATGCACTCTGCTAATGAAGGCAATGAAGGCTTAAAATTTGATACGTGGATTGAGTTAATGTTGAGAAACGTTCGTTCGTTGGTTTCAAATTTTTTCCTCAACCACGATGCATTTTGCAAATTTCTATATAATAGTTATTTATACAACAAGTGAGTTAAATGAATGTTTATTCATGAGAAGAAAGTTTTTAAGGTTATTTTCCTCGAGTGAATAAACATTTTTAACTCACGTGCTGTATACAAAATTTAATCCCATTTTGATGAAAATTCAAATAATGAATACTTTTTAGAGGAAATATAGGTATAATTCAAATTCATAACGAGATTTACCTTCGATCGATGTTTGCTAGGGCACTATGTAATTAATTGTTTGCAAGTGTCAATGAAAATTATAGAACCGTAAAAGAATTTTTGTTTCGAAAAAATGTTGAGCGGTGACGACGAGGTTGTAGTTCCTAAGTGCATTATAGAAGAAGCAAATGAGGCAGCAGAAGCATTAATTCCATTGAAATGAAAAATATTGTACGAAAAGGAATATTCGGCATTTTGTAACTGGAGAAATAATAAGAAAGCGAAAGGTATCAACGAAAAAATTGTTTTGGCGTATATTTCCGAACGATCCAAGAAAGTTAAGTCGTCGTCTTTATGGTCCTACTATTCGCAACTTAAAAAAATATTGGCTCTGAAAAAAAAATAGACATCGGCAGATTTTACCAAGTCACCGCCTTTTTCAAGCAACATTCCAGGGGATACGTAGCAAAGAAGTCGAAAGTATTCACAAGAGAGGAGTTAGAATACATTTCAGATGCCGCTTCTGATGAGCAATATTTATTGATAAAGGTAGATTTTATTATCGATGTTGCTGGAAGGTGTAGAATCGGCGAGCAGTTTACTATGACCGTAGATGACGTGAAAGATCGGGGCAGCGTAGGTATTGGTTATTCAGATTCCAGATACGAAAACGTATAAGAAAAGAGTGTTCACTGTGGTCAATGGTAGTAATAAGGTTGCTCCACTCGATATATTCTGCAAGTATAGGAACTTGAGGTCAAGCAAAGTTGATCACAAGCGACTATTTCTAAATTATAAAAATGAAAAATGTACTGTCCAGCCTGTAGGTGTGAATACATTTTCGAAAATGCCCGCTACTATTGCAAAGTATTTGGGCCTTTCTGATGCTGAACAATATACAGGGCACATTTCAGGCGTTCTTCTGCAACCCTAATCGCAAATTCTGGGGCAGATTTGACAGTTTTGAAGAGACATGGTGGATGGCGCTCAAGTTCTGTTGCAGAAGGATATATTGACGATTCACTACAAAACAAAATAATTATTTCTGAACAAATACTTGGTGGGGTCACAAAAACCGGAGTTTCTGATGCAGAAATGGATATTCCAGCAGGGCCTGAGATGTCCACAAACTCATGTGCTATAAAGACTGTTTCTTTTGATAAAATTATAATAAACTTACTTTAAAATGAGTGTTAGGTGCATTGTGCGTGGAAAGAATAATTTCCAGAGAGTGAGTGGTGAACATTTTATCCAACTAGTGAATTAATAGTATATAACATAATAAGTGTGGTAACTAGGTTTTTAGCACACGCTAAGTGAAGTTTGAAAAACGAGCCGCAGGCGAGTCTTTTCATTCACTTAAGTGTGCTAAAAACCTTTACCACGCGAGTTATGTATACTATTTTATCTACAACCGTTCGTTTTTATTAAATACAAATTAATTATAGTCTAAAATTTCCCAACTTGGTCACCAGCAATGTTTTAACTTTTTTTATTGTTATGAAAATTAGGATATCATAGCGACAAAAAAAACAACGCCACTTTGAAGTTGTCAGTCAAAATGTCAGTTGAAAATATGGAGATTTCACGGCTAGTTGAAGCTGCTACGGCGAACTAGCTACCACAGAAATCCGGAACTTGCTACGAAATGGCCTATGATATGTTAATCGAATGGTGCTTCCATAAAAAAGTGGATAACATTAATGAAGATGTATTAATTGCCTATTTTGAAGATAAGTTCAAGGAAAAGAAGTCGCTTTGGTGCTATTATTCAATGCTGAAGTCCACCTTGTCCATAAAAAATAACATGCAGATAGACAAATTTCCAATATTAATAGCTTATTTAAAAATAAAAACCATAGGCAATAATAATAATAATAATGATTTTTACCGCCCTAGTGCGTTAACCTGAATTTTACCGCACTAGTGCGTTAAAGTAATAGTTACCGCACTAATATGGGTGTGTAAAAACATAATTTACGCACGGTTGTAGATAAAAAAAATTTATTCACTCAGTGGATAAACGTCAACTTACCCTTGTTGCCATGGGTTGAATATTGTCGTCTTTAAACGTCAAAATGGGATAAAACAAGTTATTTTCTACCTTTTAATTCGGTTGGCTGTTCAAACTTGATATTTCAAAATATAATTCAATGGTTAGAATCGCATCTCGACGCGATGCATTTCGTGCGTAAAATATGAATTAAGTGATGGAACTCTACTACTCACGAGTTTTTTAAAAAATATAATAAAAGATTTTCTAGTTTTTATCACTGTTTCCTATTGGAGCTTGCCTTTTCAAACCACACTTTATTCCGTTCGAATCCAATTTCGACGCGATGCACTTCGTGAGAAAAATACGACCTTAGTGATACAGACTGAATGAATTGGATCTATAAACTGTATAAATTGTTTTAATTATGATAATACCAATATTTAATGGTGATGATCCCCCAACTCATAGTATCATATTCCCCAGGAAAGGCTTACAAGAAACATATGTTATGTCTGCTAGGCAATCTACTCACTTAGCAAGTTTGCACCAATATTGTTAAACCCAGTTTAATCTACTGTTGGAGATATCTTACCCCAGATAATTTACATTACACCCTCATTAGGTCCTGAGCAGTGCAGTATACTGTTCCATTTATGTATAGAATTTCTCCGGCGTAATGAGAGAATGATTGCGTAGGCGTTGTTTAACAACTTGTTTTGATCTGACCGCTTATAAAAACTTCAAGAATGTCATTCGGCGTTGGAGATACATAAGAAAAATAATGAAATCCATTCAAAATAATGAATATAAATTAAAGTTCTCAATTGGAAAAATTAATAAATAACTGCCAAAATCAAATCATGAAAAATATACAAGTTGACTGATTATCAATTCAATAAGAATAAGAAATTTATTGATCCAAATGGCTGTTATACAACGTGTTATGCATAATACAGATAGGATAAGTCAAAAAATATTACAAACAAAAAAACAAGATAGAATAACAAAGCAAAAAAAACATACTTAACAAAAATACTTTATGGGATCAGAAACCTATGATAATGTTACATTTATCACAAAACTCATTAAGTGAATAAAAAGAATACTGTATTAAAAAGTGCTTAATTTTCCGCTTAAAAACAGAGATAGTTCTGGCCTGCTTAATCTCTATAGGCAAATTATTGAAATATTTTGGCCCAGCATAACTAAGACACTTTCTGTAATAAAAGTGATTAAAGTGTGGTATTTTGAACCCATCTTTTTTCGAATATTAAATTGATGATTTTCACCATTCAAAACAAAAATATCTCTATTTACATAAACGTAACACAACAATTTATAAAGATATATACCACTAATAGTTAAAATATTATTATCACAGAATGTTTTCCTGCACGAGTCTCTGGCCAAAAATCATCCTGGCTATTCTTTTCTGACAAACAAAAACTCTATTAAAATCTTGAGCCTGACCCCATGTTAAAACATGGAATGATAATGCTGGGTAGACTAGACCATAGTATGTAGCCATAAGTGCAAAATCTGCATACAACGGTTTCGATCTTATTAGATCTCATCAGTGCAGTTTATTGGACTCGGAGTAAATTAACAAATTTCTAATTGTTCCCCAATACAAATCATGGACGGAAACACTATCTGAATATCAACCCAGAGCGCCCTCCACCAAGGATATTGGAATCCAACAATTCACCACTTAGATCGAAAATGCAGAATCTCGTCGCGAGAATAAATATTTCCTGGCATGAAATTTCTACTCTGTAACGTATGTGGTTCCAAAGCACGCTAACATAGCGTTTTTTAAAACTATGGACATACTCACAAGAGTGCGCTCCTGAATTCTTGTTGCGATTTACTCGCATATTCAAAATCGAATCATGAAAAATATACAAGTTGATTATGGTAATTTAATATTTTACATAAAGTAAAACAAGGAAAATTTTCTAATAATTTTGAAAAATTATCACGTTATATGATGATTTCTATAATTCACTGTTCGATTGTGAATGTAGAATTCTCGTGGAGTAATACATATATCCAGCTCCATTGGAAAGTTGTTTGATAATTTTTTTAAATTATTGAAGAATTTTCCTTGTTTCACTTTATGTAAATATTTGTCATTTAAAATTCGTTCAAAGTCGAAGTGATTTGTATTTCTCCACATGAAGTGGAATGTTTCATCTTAGGAATCCTGAATTGATAAGGCCGATACTTGCGACTCAGGGTTTGTCAAGGGCTATGGAACGTGCGATGCTGGGGCTAAGCTTGAGGGACCGAGTCAGTAATAAGTGGCGTTGGGTAGGGCACGTCGCCAGGGATGACACCAAGTGGACAACGACCATAATGCAGTGGCGGCCCAGAGAAGGTAGGCGTAGTGTCGGGCGCCCCCAAACAAGGTGGAGAGACGATGAACTGGATCTTGAGTGCACAGGACAGACAATAGTGGAAAAACATGGAGGAGGCCTATGTCCAGGAGTGGAAGAGAACAGGCTAAAGAAAAAGAAGGCCGATACTTGATATATTAAATACAAGAAATATAACAAACTGGGTAGAAAGGGTAAATACAAAGATGGATACAAACAGATAGTTAGATATTAAATTCTATACCAAACTCGCTAGTCAGGTGATTTTAAAAAGATTAATGAGAGAGCTTTTTGCATGACCAATTCAGCTATTCAATAGGGGACCTGAATGTTCATATTTATTAATCTGCAATGATTCTAAGAAATTAAGTATATTTTCATTACTTTCAGCATTTAATATTTCGAAGTCACAAAATTGAATGTGATTTTTATGGATTAAATGGTTTGCATAATATAATCAAAAGTGGAATTCATATTCATGGCAAGATATCTTGCCATTATGAACGCAATTGCAAATCGTTCATGTACAGCAAGAACAAGCGGAGGTCAAGTACAGATCCCTGAGGCACTTCCAGTTAGCAATGCTACCATCAGTTCACCAAAGACACTATGGTTCAAATAGGACTAAAATTTTGAATCCAATCCAAGAGAACACACCTCTTGATATGAAAATATCAAAACTAAAGATCGGTTGTTCTGAAAATTCTATTTTAAATTGATTAATACCGGACATGCGATTATCATTGTATTCAAGGTATAATGTGTAAATCCACAAAAAAATAAGATCTTTGCCTGAAGATAGATTCTCTTCTTCAACCTATATAAATCACGGTTGTAAGCTGAAACTGAAGGCCAATTCCAGCTTGAAAAGTTATGGCAGGTTGCCGACAAACAATATATGAAAACTTCAGAGGATTCTCTCAATAGAGTTAGTTGGCGAACTTGTATTATGGGTCTACGTGAAAAGTGGGGTAAAAGTTTTTCACTTGAACATTTAGAACAATATCCAGAAAAAAGGAATTTTCCGATTACTAAGAAAGTTTGTGAAGTTCAAGCATTCAGGTGACATTGAATTATACCCAAAATGTTTGAAACAATGATAAAACGTAAAGTAAACATAATACTCAAGGTCAATTGTAATCGAATATTCCTAATGATATCTTTTTTGAGCGGAGATCCTCTCGTCGTGGGCGGCATGTTAAGTTTCAGAGACGGATTAATTCAATATATGAATTGAAAACTATGTAAGGAAAGGAGCGTAAGAAAGGTAGGTAAACAATCGCTGGAACTCTTACTGATTTCTCTACTGACAATCCGTGTAGATTGTCTTTGACTCATTGTTCCCAAAGTATTGACCCTACAGTAAAAATGAATATAACATAATTTGTGCAAAATTTAATGTAGTTAATTAATATAAAAGAAATTGTGTTCATATTTCAGGCAGTTTTCAAGATGCTAACAAAAAACTGAAAAAAGTAACCTTTCTTCCCCTCCCCCTCAACATCATCATCACTAGGAACAGCTGTACCAAATTTAAAAACAATTGTAATTAATTCTCCTAATATATTTAATTTTCGTAAGCTAATGAGTTTCAGTGGCTTAAATAATTAATTTTTTTGGTAATGTATGATGTTTACAAACCCTTTGACCGTTCGAAACCAGTAGGTACCTAAAAATAAACAATGATCCAACAAAATCTACAACAATAAACGATTTTCGAGACATTTACATTAAATGAGATCATTACTTAGATTGAATGTACTACTTAATTTCTTATTTTTATGACACTTAATACTCAATCTTTTTCCTCACAACCGTTTGAAACTATTATTAATTACAATTTTATTACCATTTCTTAATTTGTTAATTTTTTTTTTCATTTGATTACTTTCAAATGATTTTTCATTTATTGCTCTTGTAATTTTTTTGTTAATTTATTTCATTGTGCCTGATATTTAATACTTAATATATTACGAAAGAGAACTTCGTTCCAACCGGATGTCCCAGGACACTTCTCTTCTTTATTACTAACATTTTTAAAATTTCGATGATAAAGGGCAGGGAATGATTATTTAAATATATAGCTAATTTACTTAAATCGAAAGTAAGTCTTAAAATTCTTATTTCAAAACTAAAATTTTATTACTCTGCGAAAAACCGTCCGACAAATCTCTCACTCTTTGAGAAGGAGAATATACCGATATAGAACAAGTTTATTTATTGGACATACTTTTTTGGCAAAGAAAAGCTAAAATTGCACCCGCCTGGTTAGTTTCACTACAACCGGATAAATTCAACTGCCACATCGGCGACGTGGAAAAGGAAGTGCAGCGGTCGGACTTTCAACTTGTTTATTCAAGTTGAGCAAATCAGAACGGCATGTAACACATTGCGGTAACCACCGAGGGCGGTAGTTCCCAAAGACGTTAGTTGTCTCGTGTCCAGAGGCGTGCAAATAGTTTTTAATTAGGGGTAGTCGATGTATTTTTCAAGCAAACATCAACAATTTTCTACAACACTTTTACAATCTACGAAAACTGATGAGTTGCGTCAAACAGGGTGTTCGGCACATGAACCACCAACATTTTTGGGGATGTTGTTGGGATCATTTACCACCTTTCCACCTGTGGACCATGACCTAAGACTTACGGTTAAGGAGATATAATTTTTTTCTCAAATCAACCAAAATCCCGCCTCCGAACCGTCGTAAGTTTTTGACTAATGCCTGTACAAACCCAATTTTTTAAAATAAATATTCTGTAATCTATGCTTGTCAAATAATGAATAGTTTTTGTTACAACTGACAGTAGGTATACCAACGGCACATATAAGGACTTTTATTATACAAATTTAGTGATTTTGTGAAAATAAATCAAATTCAAAATTCAAGAGAACTAATAGTTGTGAGTTTCATGTATTTATATATATATATATATATATATATATATATATATATAAATATATATATATATATATATATATATATATATATATATATATATAAATATATATATATATATATATATATATATATATATATATATATATAATATAACCACAAAAACATTTTTGGGGATATTGTTGGGATCATTTGCTACCTTCCGTTGTGAGTTTCACTTTCTTTTCAAAACTTCTCTACTCAATGGCCTTTCTAACGGTATGCTAGGTACTCATTGTTAAAAAAAAAACATTTCTGCTTCAAATTGAGGGTATTCCTTCAAAAAGACGAAAATCGCGAGGAAAACAATTTTATTTTCATGATCGTTTATTTGAGCGAAATTTGAACTACTAACACCAATTTGATATCTTACTGTTCTCTAGTTACAAATTTTATTCGAACTGTTCTCCCTTGTTCCTAATGCACGTCTGGCACCTCTTTCTTACTTCAAACGATACGGTAGATAGTTATATTTTTTGAAGCAGAAATGTTTTCCCTTTTTGTTCAAAAAAAATGTGATTTTATGATCGTTTATTTGAACAGAAGTTAAACTACTTACAATAATTCAATAGCTGACTGCTCTCTTGTTACACACGCAACAATATTTTTTTTTAACAAAATGTGTATCAAGAGAGCAGGTAGGTATTAAATTATTGTTAGTATTTTAAATTCTGTTCAAATGCACGATCATGAAATTACATTTTGTTCGAACATGAAAGAGAAATATTTTTACTTCATCAAATAATTGGCTATCGTAACGGTTGAAGCAAGAAAGAGGTGTCAGAAGTGCATAAGGGACAAGGGAGAATAGTTCGAACAAAATTTGTAACTAAAGAACAGTGAAATATTAAATTATTGTTAGTAGTTTAACTTTTGTTCAAATAAAAGATCATAAAAATGAAATTGTTTTCCTCACTAAGTCCGAACGATTTATGTCATTTTGGAGTTATATCCGCAATTGAAAGTAGAAAAGTTTCTTTCTCATCAATGTGTAGCATACCGTTAGAAAGGCCACTAAGTAGAGAAGTTTCTGAAAGAAAGTGAAGCTTTCAAGTGTTGTTACCTTTTTCAACAATGAATTTTGAATTTGATTTATTTTAACAAAATCACTATGTGTATTCGGTACTGTCAGTTATAACGAAAACTATTAACTATTTGAATAAGCATGCAGTACAGAATATTGATTCAAAAAAATAATACTTGTATAGGCATTAGTAAAAGACGAGGTTTTAAAGGTAGGATTTTGGGCAACTTGAGAAAAAAATTCAAACAATTATATCTCCTTAACCGTGAGTCTAGGACCCAGGGTCCACATATGGAAAGGTAACAAATCATCCCAATAATGTCCCTTAAAATTTTGGTGGTTTATGTACCGAACACACTGTATATATATATATATATATATATATATATATATATATATATATATATATATATATATATATATATATATATATATATATATAATTATTTATTCGAATTGTTGTTGCCTGTGATTTATTTTTAATCTCTTGATAATTATTAGCAATAACAGGCTGGTTGAATCTTAAAAAACTCAATTTAATTAATAAATTGACGTTTCACTATGACATTCATAGTTATTCAAAACTTTTGAAAAAAATTGAAAATTCTTTGACATTTATTGAATAGATAAGATTGATCTGTCTTGTTAAAAATTCTTTCAGTCTAATATTAACATTCAAAATTGTTATCATTAGAAGGCAAGGGAAACTACAGAAACCTTTACCTATGTAATGTTCGAAAATAATAATAATAGGGTACTATTTATTTAACAGAAAGAAATTAGTCACGGGAAAATATTAAAAAAGTAGAGCAGAATTATCGGTATAGAACGTTTATATGGAAGCAGCCGTTGACACGTGTTTCGGACTCTTTGGTCCTCATCAGAACGGCGTAGCTAAGTATTGGATTGAAAATTTGGAGATGAAAATAGTTTAATAAATAAAATCCTCTGTTATGGAAGAAAATCACTTATTTGTGGTTTATTGTTTGAACTCTCCGGTATGGGAGATTTGGTCAAACTTTGCCACGGAGGCGATTAATTCCATCCGAGAGATCTCAGAAAGAGTAAATTAATATTAAAAAAGAAAATTAGTTTTGGGAAAATATTAAACAAGTAAAGCAAAAATTATCGGTATAGTTCGTTTATATGGAAGTAGCCGTTTTTAATGAAATTTTTATAATAAAATCCTCTGTTATGGAAGAAAATCACTTATTTGTGGTTTATTGTTTGAACTCTCCGGTATGGGAGATTTGGTCAAACTTTGCCACGGAGGCGATTAATTCCATCCGAGAGATCTCAGAAAGAGTAAATTAACATTAAAAAAGAAAAATAGTTTTGGGAAATATTAAACAAGTAAAGCAAAAATTATCTCCCATACCGGAGAGTTCAAACAATAAACCACAAATAAGTGATTTTCTTCCATAACAGAGGATTTTATTATAAAAATTTCATTAAAAACGGCTACTTCCATATAAACGAACTATACCGATAATTTTTGCTTTACTTGTTTAATATTTTCCCAAAACTAATTTTCTTTTTTAATATTAATTTACTCTTTCTGAGATCTCTCGGATGGAATTAATCGCCTCCGTGGCAAAGTTTGACCAAATCTCCCATACCGGAGAGTTCAAACAATAAACCACAAAAAAGTGATTTTCTTCCATAACAGAGGATTTTATTTATTAAACAAACTATTTTCATCTCCAAATTTTCAATCCAATACTTAGCTACGCCGTTCTGATGAGGACCAAAGAGTCCGAAACACGTGTCAACGGCTGCTTCCATATAAACGTTCTATACCGATAATTCTGCTCTACTTTTTTAATATTTTCCCGTGACTAATTTCTTTCTGTTAAATAAATAGTACCCTATTATTATTATTTTCGAACATTACATAGGTAAAGGTTTGTGTAGTTTCCCTTGCCTTCTAATGATAACAATTTTGAATGTTAATATTAGACTGAAAGAATTTTTAACAAGACAGATCAATCTTATCTATTCAATTTTTTCAAGTCAATAAATGTCAAAGAATTTTCAATTTTTTTCAAAAGTTTTGAATAACTATGAATGTCATAGTGAAACGTCAATTTATTAATTAAATTGAGTTTTTTAAGATTCAACCAGCCTGTTATTGCTAATAATTATCAAGAGATTATAAATATATATATATATATATATATATATATATATATATATATATATATATATATATATATATATATATATATATATATATATATATATATATATATATATAACTCTATATAATAATTTACAATGATCCAGCAAAATATTCAATAAAATACAATACTAACATCGATGCCGTCTTCTCGAGACACTCACAT
>JARQZK010000733.1:390000-457500 GCA_030704885.1 Cynegetis impunctata
TATATATATATATATATATATATATATATATATATATATATATATATATATATATATATATATATAAATACCAGGAGGCGCATTTGTAACAATCCACCAGGAATATTCTCAATGGTAGGGGTGGTTCTTAGAAAACACAAGATTTTGTTAATCGAAAGTTCATAGATATATATTCATACTCCTAAACTGGATGTTGACCTCATCAAGAAGCATACATTTCTAATGGTGTTTCGGTTATATTTATGAACTTGTAATACAATCTTTATTCAATATCTGGAGTTTTGGAAATCAATATTGTTTGTCCATTATTTTACCTGATTCTTTGATAGTGACAGGTAAATCTTACATCAGTTGGCTTTCAGATCTGATCTACTCTCACATTATGTAAATTTTTGAAAACCATGATCAGGTTGAATAGAATGATGTACTTTATCAACAGGATGGCGCTTCACCGTACTTTGCAGTCCCCCTTTCCTTACTTATTGAATAAATATTTTTCCAATTTTCCTATATTTTCCGCATATTGATAGAGGGATTTGATTCAAATGGCCTTCAAAATCACCAGATTAAACGCCATAGAACTTTTTATGATGGGTCAATTTGCAAAACGTTATTTATAAAACGAAAGCTAGTTTTCTAGAAAATCGCTACCGAATAGACAGATTGTATAACTGCTCGGAAGTAAATAGATTGCAATTTAAACATCTAATTAATTGAAAAGTATAGAAAGTTTTTTTCTTTAATATATTTCAACAGCAGGTTCGATAGGTTTTTTATATTCATTTCAACGTAAAAAATTCAGCTTGCTTGTTAAGATAATTAGAAATAGGTACCTAAAATGACGTACCACTTGACCTCCAAGCCATTTAAGATTCTTGAAGGAGTTGGTATTTCCTTTGGGAGATGACATCTTTACGATTAAAATATGCCCTCGTTAGAAGCAGAATCGATTTTTCTCAGGGATTTCCAGAGTCAAAAGTCCATACCAGTCAAAATATTTCAGGTAGGCTGTTTTAAATTAGCCATCCCATATATGCATATATAGTATATATTCCATAGACGAGAACAATAAATTTTCAGAAAATACATAACTTGATTGAATAACGAACACATTCAATAGTGATATTAAAATGCTTTCCAGTAAGATATAAATACATTTAATTTACAAGCAAACGAAATATAGTTATTACGTTCAACTTATACATAATGAATTTATGAACCTATGGACTATTGTGATTGAATATAATTATGTCATACATAATGGAAACAACTTAAGAACAGAAAACTGTTCACAACAGTTGTTTTAAATTAGTTTATTCAATATCAAACAAAACTATAGGTTCCTATATTGAATTTGGAACGAAAATTAATTTTCTTAGGAAATTACTCTAGAGCAATCTATAAAGAGAGAAATATATGGACTATTTCAAATATATAGCGGACTATTAGAACTGGAATAGCCAATTATTTTTAATAATTAATAAAATTGTTGATGAAGTCATTAAATTCCACTTACTTTATGGAATCTATTAAGCTGTATTCAAGTGGGTCATCTACCATATTTATTATAACGCATTAATAACTCATAGGGAAGACTGAAATATGTTTTATATATGGAGATTTTTATGATGATAGGAAGAAATGTTTTTGCTGATTTGAACATATAATAGTATATTACATAATAAGTGTGGTAACTAGGTTTTTAGCACAGGCTAAGTGAAGTTTGAAAAACGAGCCGCAGGCGAGTCTTTTCATTCACTTAAGTGTGCTAAAAACCTTTACCACGCGAGTTTTGTATACTATTTTATCTACAACCGTTCGTTTTGATTAAATACAAATTAATTATAGTCTAAAATTTCTCAACTTGGTCACCAGCAATATTTTAACTTTTTTTATTGTTATGAAAATTAGGATGTCAAAAAAAAGCAACGCCACTTTGATTTCACGGCTAGTTGAAGCTGCTACGGCGAACTTGCTACCACAGAAATCCGGAATTCGCTACGAAAAGGCCTATGATATGTTAATCGAATGGTGCTCCCATAAAATTGTGGATAACATTAATGAAGATGTATTAATTGCCTATTTTGAAGATAACTTCAAGGAAGAGAATTCGCTTTGATGCTATTATTCAATGCTGAAGTCCACCTTGTCCATAAAAAAGAACATGCGGATAGACAAATTCCCAAGATTAATAGCTTATTTGAAAAGAAAAACCATAGGCAATAAACCGAATAAGTCCGAGGTTTTTACGCGCGCGGAAGTTAAGTTTTCAAGTTATGTTTGTGTGTTAATTTAAAATTGCCAATAATTATCATTGCAATAAAAATTCAACAAAAATTTGTTTAATAATTTTTTACCGCACTAGTGCATTAAAATAAGTTTTACCGCACTAGTGCGTTAAACTGCTTTTTACTTCTTTTAGTAATAGTTACCGCACTAATATGGGTGTGTAAAAACATAATTTACGCACGGTTGTAGATAAATAATATTACGCTTCATATTAAAAATGAGATGATGAATATCTTTTTTCGAACTTCTTCATCTCTTTCTCGGTAATTTAGTCAGTTCCAACCAAGTGAGAGTTTTATTAATTTATATCTTGTAAAATACCTGAAATTAAAAGCAATGTGCTGGCTTCCCGCGTAATTAAAAGTTGAATTATATATTCAAAGTAAGCAGAGACAATCGCGCAGTGAAAAATAAAGCTCACAGCTTGTGGAGAATGAAATTAATTTGTAATTAACATGATTAATAACAAATGTTTATCAAACTAACAACAAGGATAATCAAAATGAAAAAACATGATTACCTTAAAATTCACTGTACTATAACTAATTCTGGTTGTTCCGGTAAACAGTGTTGAATAACTTGTAGCATTCAAATTGCCGTACATTTCACCCCTGTATTTAGATTTTTAAGCAGTTAACCCTCTCGCTCACCTTGTCCTCAATTGAGGACAACCTACTTTGGATTTTTTTCCTATGAAGTGCCGCTTGCTCTTACTTCTCTGTCACATTGTTCTCAGTTGTGGACATCATATACTTCCAAATGAATATATGTGCTGCCATCTACAAACTGATGGAAAAAAAATTCATTCATTTGAAATATAGGTTTCCGTAGGGTAGCTGTGACAGCAGTGTAGCGCTCTACTGTTTATTTTTTTTTTGGTTATATTCGTTAGACCACGTGTTTGAAAACTGTTTGTTCACGTTCACAATAAGTGTAGACTTGTTCCAAAGTAATTATGTTTGGTGATTTTTGTGCATATTGTAATCAGCGATTTTTGAAAGTGTGGTGTCCTGATTTGAGGACATTGTGAGCTAGCGGTAAACGCAACATCTAGGTAAATATAACAGCACTTTTATTTTATTTCTGCAAAAGTTAAATTTTATACATTTTAGTAATTCGAAAATGGACCATTCATGAAATACCATACCCTGTAATGTTATTTCAATAAAACATATTAATATTTTACTTTCTGAACATATTTCTGAAAATTTTTTGTGTTCCATCAGCTCATGATGTCCTCAATTGGGGACATGTCATAGTGCCCATCAGCTCATAATGTCCTCAATTGGGGACATGTCATAGTGCCCAAACGGAGCATTTTGAAAATCTGAATTTAACATCAAAAATTTTCAAAAAATCATAAGTTGCATCACAGTAAATTTCAGATTTTTCGCTCCAATAGTTTTAATTCGTGACCGAGAGGGTTAAAAAAATCCTATTCGTTAACGCTCTTTCTCTCCAACGAAAAACATAGCATCTAATCAAGAACTAGTTTTTACAAGAGGTAAAAGAGTTCTTCTCGGGAAGATTGATTTCAGTGGACTGAAAATAAGATTGTGGCTGTGATAACACGAGAATTCAGATAAGAATTACATCAGTTTTTTTCAGAATTACTTCGTCAAGAATGAGTTTTCAATTTCATCTATCCGTACAAAAATATCTCGTTCGAAAAGAATTTCGATTTGCAGAAATTCTTACAGAATAGGTATGCGAGTTGATGATTCTTTTCCTTTTCTAATTGATTTTTATCAAAATTTCACGGTTTTATTTTTAGAAAGAGTCGATTTCTCATAGCAGAAAATACATTAAACATTTGTATAATATTTATGGATGATGTTAAAAATGTTGTAGCTCTTTAGAAAAAGATGGTGACTATGATCTACAAGTTTTCGAACCTGGAGTACCTTATAAATTGCTAATTTATTTTACTGTGAAGTGAGACTCTGTATACCATATTTTTTCTAGCAGGTTTTCACTTCGAAAACCTGTTTATTGAAATGGGCGCTATTAGCAAAGTTGAATCTAGGAATATGTTCGTATGCATGTATGTGCTTATGTATTTTGAACTTGTTTACATGATAAAGAACGTAATTTTAGAGCAATAGGGTTGAAAGTTTGTGAGTAGGTAGTTTCATATGATATCTTGAATGGGATTGGTTTTGGTTCAAATTGGTTGGGAGGTTGACCTCCGCGCAGAAAATGAATCTTGTTCAGACGATAAAGGGAGCAATTTTGGAGATATAATGTTGAAAGTAAGTATGTCATCTTACATTACATTGGTTTTGGTACGAACTGGTTGGGGGGTTGACTCCCCGGGGGAGAAAAAAAATCTTGTTCATAAGATAGAGGGCGTCTTTTTGAAGAAATAGGTTTGACAGTTAATAGGTAGATAGTTTTTTATGTCATCTTGGTTTCGCTACGAATCGGTTAGAATAGAGAAAATAAATCTTGTTTACATGATAGAGGGTGTAACTTTGGAGCAATTAAGATGAAAGTTGGTAGCTAGGTAGTTTTTCATGTGGTTCTGCTACGAATCGGTTAGTGCTTTGAATTTGGAAAAAAATCTTAATTGAAAAACGGAATTTTTTAAACTGGATACATTATGAAAACCTGCTTTTTCAATGCAGTTTGTTGCGATAGAGTTTTTAATTTTTTTGTAATCAGTGTTAATCTTCAAGTCATGATATTAATCGGATTCAATACGAAGGTATCTCTTGGATACACACGCCTTGTGTGGCAGAGATAGATTGACCATCTATGATGCAAACGTTCTGGGTTAAAATCCTGGGTTAGTTATGGTGTAGGTATGTGTATGTCTACGAGTTTCAGTGTTTCTAATTGAAATCATTAGTTGAAGAATCTACAATGTTTACAATCCCTTTGGCCGTTCGAAACCAGCGTTGAACTAAGTCCCTAGAGAGTAGAAAAAAACTTCTTGAACGTAAAATAGTTTCGTTTTATATGCCATCCTGTAGATAAAATTGATATTTTCCATATCAGAAAATATTGAATGGTTAATTATGAACACCAGTGATCACTTGTGGGTTTCTTATTGCTATTAGTTAAAAACTAAATTCTGATTGTTTAGTTGTTTTCATATAATCAAATGTGAGATTCAACGATAATATTCTTCATGCATATTAAATATTTTCCTCCTAGTAAGTTGATAATTAAATTTTTTTACATTTTCTGAAGATTTCCTGTAAAATTTATAGGTGTCCTTTTCATCCATATACATTGATAAAATTATATAAACTACGTTGAAACTAAGTTAAAACACCCTCCTATAGGCCTTCCAGACTATGAGCTGCCGTGCAAAGTGGCTAATTTCGAAAGTCAGAACTACAGGTTAAGTAAGACGCGCTACAAACTGAAGGAAAATATTGAGATTATTCAAATGAAATGCGTTCAATATAGAAGGTAATGTTAACCACGTAGATTTCTGGACTCCCACTGTCTATAAAATATGGAGGAAAATTTGAATCTCAAAAATATGAAAAAACAAATTAGTACGTAAATAAGATGAAATACGGTGATATCTATGTATCTGATATAATAAAGTGAGATCAGTGAACAAATAACAACAATAAGAGAGAAAAAATGAATAAGATAATATATATATATATATATATATATATATATATATATATATATATATATAGATATATATATATATATATATATATATATATATATAGATATATATATATTTATTATAATATATATATATATATATATATATATTTATATATATATTTATATATATATATATATATATATATATATATATATATATATATATATATATATATATATATATATATATATATATATATATATATATATATATATATATATATATATATATATATATATATATATATATATATATATATATATATATATATATATATATATCTATATATATATATATATATATATATATCTATATATATATATATATATAGATATATATATATATATATATATATATCTATATATATATATATATATAAATATATATATATATAAATATATCTATATATATATATAATATAATGATAATAATAATAAAAGAAATTGATTAATTAAAATTTAAAGTGAACATATTTGAAAAAAATATATTGAGTTTAGTGAATAAAAATGAACATTGAGGCTTAAAAATATGCTGAAAAAATTGAAAATCAAATTATAATTATATTTAGACAATTAAATTGAAATGGAGATAACATGTATCTGAGAAAGGAATATAATGAGATTATTGGATGATTGGCAGGTTAAAAATGAAATGATGGAATTGAGTTATAATGACGTTTCAATAAATGGGGCATTTCCAAATGTTTTCATTTGAGAATGGTTAGTTTTGAGTTTCAGTGGAATATAAATTTTTTCAGTCGTATCGAAAGTTAACAGTCAGGTTGACAGACAACGAATACCGAAATTTATTTGATGTGAACAAATCAAGCTGAAGTTTTATATATTGAGATGTTTTCGAGGGAGAACGAAACTATCAATTCGGGTAAATTTCTCCAAGCGATCCCATTTTTAAGTACATATTTGTGCTCATTTTTGTATTCTCATCGAGTCAAATTATCTGAAATTTGATACCTGAGATTGTTTTCGTTGCAGAACGAAAGTATCAAAAAAAGTTTTTGAAACCGCCGCCATTTTTATGTCGATATTTTTTGTTTTCTCGAGGTTTTTGAAAAATTGCCAAACTCCACAGCTTCGGCAGATTGAGTTAGAGGGTTAAAGTTTGGTATTTAAATTGAGTTTATGTTGGTATACGATCCTTTGTATGTTTCGTCCTTTTTTCTTAACGGTGCTGCACTTCGTGGTATTTCGTTCGAAATGGGTTCGCCATCAGTACGCGATGCACTTCGCAAATTTTTTCTACGATATAGGGTTGACATTTAGTACGTGTATTGAGATAATGTTGAGGTACGTATTTTCGTTGGTTACATCTTATTTCTTAACCACGATGCACTTTTTTTTGATAAAATAAATCATTTTCAAATCTTTGAATAGCAAAATTAAGCGTGATTTTTAAGAAAAATACGACCTTAGTGATGGAGCTCAGGTACTCACGAGTTTTTAGTAGGTTTTCACTTTGAAAACCTGCTTATTAAAATGGGTGCGATTAGCAAAGTTGAACCTAGGCTAGGACCAAGATAGTTTTTCGTTTCATGACTTTTTATAATTCTTGGCACCAAAAACTCAATTTCATATCTCTCTCTCTCTCTCTCTCTATATATATATATATATATATATATATATATATATATATATATATATATATATATATATATATAGAGAGAGAGAGAGAGTATGCTATCTTGGGTGAGATTGGTTTTGGTTGGAGTTGGTTGGGGGGTTGACCCCCTGGGGGGAAATAAATCTTGTTTACAGGATAAATGGCGCAATTTTTAAGCAATAGGGTTGAAAAACTGTAAATAGGTATTTTCCTATGATATCTTAGATGGGATTGGTTTTGATTTGAATTGGTTAGGGGGTTAACCCGCCAGGGGGAATAAATCTTGTTCATTCCACAGAAGACACAATTTTATAGCAGTAGGGTTGAGTAAGGGAGTAAGTTTGTATCTAGGTAGTTTTGTATCTAGGTAGTTTTGTATGATATCTTGAATGAGATTGGTTTTGGTTCGAATTGGTTGGGGGGTTGACTCCTCCGGGGAGGAAATAAATCTTCTTTTCACGATAAAGGACGTAATTTTGGAGCAATAAGATTGAATGTTTGTGAGTAGGTAGTTTCGTAGGATATATTGGATAGGATTAGTTTTGGTATGTGTGGCTTGGGGGGGGGGTTCACCCTCTAGGAGAGGAAATTAATCTTGTTTACACGATAGAAGGCGCAATTTTGGGACCATAGGGTTGAAACTTTGTATGTAGGTAGTTTCGTATGATATCTTGGATGGTATTTATTTCGATATAAATTGGTTGAGGGTTTGACCCAGCGGAGGAGGAAATACATATTGTTTATACGATAGAGGGCGCAACTTTTTTTTTAGATTTGAAACAAAAATCATAATTGAATGAATAGATTTTTTAAACTGGATACGTTTCGAAAACCTGATTTTCTAACGCAGCTAGCTGCGATAGAGTTTTTGAATAAAAGATACTATTTTCTAATTTTTATTACGGTTTTCTATCAAATTATTTCTTCATTACGCGATGCACTTCGCTAATGATTATTCTCAATAAAATGAAGTGTGCTTTTTCAAAACATAATTTGTTCCATCTCAAATCAGTGCCAAAAGCTCTGGCCTCGAGATAAAATATTTTAAAGATTCAACAATATACTATTTTTCCATTTTTTTTTCTTAAGGAATACATTGTAGTTTCTTATCAATATAAGATTTTCTGGTAAAGAATTATAAAGTTTAGACGCACATTGTATAGGGCTATGAAGCCCCAGATTTATCCTATTAGAGTTTACATATACATTATTTATGTTTCGCGAAATATGGCCATGTATTCCGTTGGTAAATGTTATATTTTTATTACTCTTTTGTTTTCGTAAAATTATTTTATGCATAAGTTTACCTTGCTCAAGCATCAATATCTTATCCAACCTGCAGAGCCACAGTTCACTGTATAGGGTATCTGTACTTGTAAGTATAATTAAATGAAATTTTTAGGATTTTATTCTGTAAAATTTTAATTTCATTAAATCTAGTTGAACAACACGTACCCTTCACAGGCAGTAGGTAGCGCAAATGGGACAGAAAGAAGGCACTAAAGACGTTCATTCTTGTTTTAACTGATAGGTAATTTCGACATTTATAGATAATGGGAATCATTGGAATAATTTTATCTTTAATTTTGTTCAAATGGTTCTGCCAATTAAGCGATTCATCAATAATAATTAACCCAAGATATCTAATTTCGGTAACCCTTTCTAGATTTATATTGTTGATTATAATATTCACTATCTGCTTATTTTTTTACTTGACGAGCATGTATTTAGTTTTGTTCGCATTCATTTTCAGCTCGTTGTAGAAGAGCCAGTCAAGATATAAGTCGAGAATTTCAATAACTTCTTGTATAAGTTTATTCACATTTTCTCCCGTGTATACTAATGCTGTGTCATCGGCAAAGGCAAAATATTAGGCTTTAAGGTTTGCACATTCAAGGCTTCAAACACATGAGGAGTATAAAAGAGGGCCGAGGACAGAACCTTGCGGAACTCCATAGGAATTTGTTAGCAAATCACTATTCACATTATTTAATTTGACATATCGATATGTATTACTCAAATATGATTTAATAAGCATAAATACAGGTCCCCCAAAGCCCATGATAGAAAGTTTTTTAAGCAATATGTCTATACTGACCACATCAAACGCCTTGCTTAAATCAACAAAAACAGCTTAAACAATTTTCTTTTCATCTAATGCCTTACAGATGTAGTTAACAAAATCAAAAGTAGCGCCGAAGGTGCTACTATTTTCAATAAACCCATATTGGAACTTATCAAATGAAACATTGTCATTTATGAAAAATGTCATCCTTTTTTTCATAACTTTCTTGATTACTTTTGAAAAAACGCTTATAACTGAGATCGGCCTATAATTACTCATATACTTTATAGTTATATATTGAAATATAGATACAAATAATATAACAGAGAATGAAAAAATCAACTGTGTTTTTATTTAAATTATTCAAACATATTCAGTATCAAGAGAAAACATTCAGTTAATATTTATCATCGATTATTAGTATTCGAAAAAATTTTTCTTCAGATATTCCTTAACAAAAGTTATTTCCATTGATCTGCGTAAACATTCCATCTTTTCAATATCGTATAATCGAGGATCAATTGAAATTTGAAATGATAAATAATCGCAACGGCAATAAACAACTCTTCTCCTAGTTTAATAACGCAAAATACATTTTTCCACGTGTTGACATTGAAGTATGTCTTCCGGAAAATACAATACTTCTCATCGAAACGAATATTGCGTTATTACAAACATGGCGTATGACAATTTCATTTATCTCAAATATTTCTATGGAAACTCCGATCCGATATACAAGAAAATAATCAATAAAAAAAATGTCAAAGAAAAGAAAAAGTCTTTGTAGATGTATTCGTCTGCTTTGAAATGGAAGATGAAACAAATTAGTCTTTTGACGGAAATTCAATTTTATATATCTCTCTCTTTCTTCCTGTATGAGGAATTTTTGATATGTGTATTGTTGCTCCAACAATACACATATCAAAAATTATTGTTCATTCACTGTTGTGTATGTTTCAGCAATAAGCCCACCTTTAGAATATGTTCTAATGAGTTTCGTTCCACATTCCTTGCTTTTGCTTCGATATAAGTATATGTTTTTTTGTCTTATTTTTCTCGTAAATGATAGACTATTGTAGCGTATCGAAATGAACATTCAGGTGCGCGAGTATTTTAACTATCCGTGTTAAAACGCCTGGACCTCGATTTTCGCGATTATATATATATATATATATATATATATATATATATATATATATATATATATATATATATATATATATATATATATATATATATATATATATATATATATATATAGATATATATATATATATATATATATATATATGGCTCCGTACCTCAGTAGTCAGTGCGTTGGACTCTATAAAGACGTTAGTTACCGTCGTAAAACTGTAGGTCGCTTTTATTCGTGTATCACTGTATCACGCACAAAATGAATAGTTGTAGATAGATCGCCTACAACCGAAACCGGATAAGGAAGCCGCTTGGAGAAGATATATATATATATATATATATATATATATATATATATATATATATATATATATATATATATATATATATATATATATATATATATATATATGAAGAGTACACGGGAATAATGATCAGAGTCACAAAACCTACAATTCGCAGGATTTCAAATTTAAGATTCACAGACTCAAAACTTACATTCAAATCACGATTAAAGTGTGACTATAATGTTGTTAAGCAAAAACTAAGTTGATATGATTCGTAGTATTTCCAAAATAAAATAATTCTTCATATTGTGTCAAAACATTGTATGGAAAAATGATCAGAGTCCTGTACTCTCTGTTCATTGTTAAATGGAATAGCAAACACCAAATAGTTATTCATGTATTAAGTGCGTTATATAGATCCTTACGCCCGGTGGGAAACATTCGGCCCGAGGGCCTCTGGCCCGAGGGCGTAAGGATCTAGTAACGCACGCGGAGCATACAAGATTTTATTTTTCACGAAAAAATTATTATATTATGATGAAAAAGCGATTTTAAAATCGTTTCGTTGCTCCTATCAATTTTCCATGTCATAGTAGGCATGTCATTTGTTGATATTTTGACGTTTGTGAATATTTTTGTCATCATATTCAGTGAATGTCATTGCTGCTTTCTTTGTGTAGTCTTATAGAAATAATGGAAATGAGAATGAATTTACCCAAGAATATCATAAAAAATGCACCCAAAGCTGCGAATAATTAATTGCCGGAGAAATCCAGAGTCGTATACGACAAGGATTATGAAGTATTTAATCAATGAAATTTGCTTCATTTCACCTAGTGCAATAAGCGGGCGTTTTGATCCATTATGTCCGCTAATGCGAGCGTAATGGCCTAGGGCATAATGAGTATGTTTATAGCAACCGTATCCAAGGTGAAATAAACATATAATATACAAGTGAAAAATAAATAATATTTAAATGATTCTATTTTATTTATTTTATCATATAACATACAATATTTTGGTTGATATTTTCAGAAAGAAACAAATAATTAGGTAGCAATTGCACTAATTGGGATCTTTCCTTTTTCATAATTTTCCATCTCGTCAGAATGGTTCGCAAAATCGTTTGAGGTCGTTGATGGTATCTGTTTCTTCTTTGATTTCGATGTGTTTCTCGAATTCATTTTTAGACTGGTTATTTGAAACATGTCATTGTAAGTTTCTCGGTGAAGCAGCATTTGTGGTTTATACTTGGTCACTTTCAAAGACAAAGCAGGTTAAGTTCCAATCGCACAAGTTTTCTTATACAGAGGTTGAAGAAACTTACTCCAGTTTTTAAACATTTCTTGCTGACAGTCGATTACAGTAAATTGGCTGGGTTTGACTCGACTGTTCCTTATAACTGCTCTCTAATCTTCCGGTATCTCAGCATGTACATCTAAATCATCTGAAGGGGTAATTGGACTCTGATCATTTTTGTGAAGTTGCGCGTGGACTATGATCGTTTTTGCGTAAACCAGTGAATTTTAAAACGTTTATAACTTGGACTCTGTGTATTCTTTTATAAATCGGTACCGACCTAACGAAAGCTCTTGTAAAACTTTACCAGATGGCACTAACAGTTTAGTTTCGACCAAAATTGGACCCTGATCATTATTCCCGTGTACTCTTCATATATATATATATATATATATATATAACTTTTTGATAATTAATAGCAATAACAGGCTTGTTGAATCTAAAAAACGTCAACTTTTTAATAAAATCGAGTTTTTTGAGATTCAACAAGCCTGTTATTGTTAATAATTATCAAAAAGTTAAAAATAGTTTACAGGCAACAACAATTGAAATAAATAATTTTTATATATATATATATATATATTTATATTTTTTTATATATATATATTAATATATATATATATATATATTATATATATATAATATTTATATAATATATATAATAAAATATATAAAAATATAAATATATATATAAATATATATATAAATAAATATATATATATATATATATATATATATATATATATATATATATATATATATATATATAATTATTTATTCGAATTGTTTTTGCTTGTGAACTATTTCTAATCTCTTGATAATTATTAGCAATAACAGGCTTGCTGAATCTCAAAAATCTCGATTTTATTAAAAAGTTGACGTTTCGCCACGACATTCGTGGCTTTATCAAAACTTTATCAAAAGTTTTGATAAAGCCACGAATGTTGTGGCGAAAAGTCAACTCTTTAATAAAATCGAGTTTTTTGAGATTCAACGAGCCTGTTATTGCTAATAATTATCAAGAGATTATATATATATATATATATATATATATATATATATATATATATATATATATATATATATATATATATATATATATATATATATATATATATATATATATATATATAGATATATATATATATATATTTTTTTTTTTTTTCATTAACTTTTTTCAGTACATAATGGAATCCTATCGAACCAAATTAGCTGAAATTTGGTATCTGGGGGTTGTTTCCGAGGAGAACGGAAAGATTGAAATTTGTGTGAATTTTTCTAACAGCCACTTTTTTTACGTAGATATTTCTTGTTTACTCGTTATTTTTGAAAATTTGCTCAACTCCGAAGCTTCGGCAGATTGAGTAAGAGGGTTGAAATTTGATACGTGGATTGAGTTCATGTTAAAATACGATCCTTTGTGAACGTTAACTTCTTTTTCCTAAACCGCGTTGCACTTTTCGGAGACTTTTCGCTATCAGTAAAGGACAAACTTTGCGATTTTTATTTGAATAGAATAAATTATTTTCTAATTTTTTTTTGATTTGTTATTGAAGCGTGTCTGTTCACGCGTTTTTTTAATTTTTCGATGAAAAATGTCTGACTTTCTGTTTGTTTTCTTTTTGAAATGCTTGCTGAAAGACTTAGAAGAGTAGGGACCTCCTACAGTATTTGGATTTTGATTGAAGTTAAATCTTCGTGCTGAGTCAATTATATTTGATTTACCTACATAATAGTAATCCTCGGGCGCGTGTTTGTTAATTGTTTAAACAATATATATCAGATTGATTCAAAGCCGAGTTTGCTCTTTTTACTTTAAGTTCAAACACTGCTTCAGATTTATGCTTCACTATGGTAATACAATGAAAAATTAATAATTTTCCACACATTTTCAGTTCAACCATATTTGTTTCCTTTTAATTTTTTTTAAATTTGAATTGTTCGAATCTCTGATAATTGGTTTGTATATTATTTATATAACTTCTCCGAAAAAACATCAGAAGATTTTATTTTTTAATTTTTGTATTTATTTTGAAACTTTCATGAGATCTTTTATTTATACTAATTGTTTTTTATTTTATTTGGCATTCCTAGTTTTCTGAAGAAAATATAGGAATTTTTAACTATTACCAATAGTTTTATTCAACATGTGCATATTTAATACTTCGGGTACGTGAGCTCGAATTTATCAAATATTTCGTGGTTTTTTGAAAATGTTCAACATACGTTTATAATTAAAACAATTGATAAAAAATTTACAGAAATTCATTGTTTCAAATCATTTTGTGAATATTTTATTTGGATTCAAAAAATTTAGCCACTAGGGCAGCGTTCTTTTCACTGCACATTCTTTCGACGTTTGTGGGTTCGTTCCCCAATTCTAAATTGGGAGTTCTGTTTATGTTATTGCTCTTTGGTGAGAATGTTGATTCGGAGGCACAAGGCAAGGCCAAATTGTATCTCACTTCTCATTAGAAAACAGGAAAAACATGTTTTATATTTTATAAAACACGTTTAAGACTACACGTGTCTTGCTTACGTAAATTAAAAACATTTCAAACATTTTATATATCTTCAAATATTTTAAGTTGAAAAAATAGTAGGTAATATATATTTTCTGAATAATTTGTTATCGATGAAAAAGAGCAAACATCGAACTCCATTTCATGATTTTCATTTTATGATTTGGACTAAAAAATCCTACTTTTCTCTTGTTTTAAATGTGTATTACGGTGCTTTGTTACGATTTATATGCATTAAAAACATCTTTGCATTTATAATTGTTAATCTTCCTAGTTTTTTCCAAAATCATTAGTAAAATTGGTACTTGTTTACATAATAAAAATATCACTATTGATCATTTGAATGAATATTTTTTCAATGCAATTTTGAACAGTAAACGTTTAGTGAATATCTGACAATAAAAATGCAAACCACGGTGGGAAGTTAAAAAATTGAAATTATCGATTCTCCACAATTTCAACATGTACGGAGCTAGAAGATAAATGAAACATTCAATAAAAGCCCTTGTTGAATTCTCCTGATTAATGGTTGAATGGTCAATTTAGAATATTTCCGGTTATGATGGTTTTACCTGTCGAATTCTATAATGTGCGATATTCCAAAATTCCATGTCCATTTTCCAATAGACCGTAGGTTCCATTGGATGTTATGTTTTCATTTAATGTAACGTACTTTATTTCGAAAATTTATGTAGACTATCGTTCATAATATGGAATAATTTTTACTTAAAAATTAGGCAGTTAAATATAAATCAATTTAGATTTAGATATTTATTTATTCATTTATCGTATGGAAATTCAGACAAATTGAACTTAAAAGCTAATTTACACATATAAGCTAATAAAACAAACTTTAGGATTTCAGAAACAAATATCAAGTCGGTTAATATAATCTATCTACCCGGCGGTTGCCAGCAGAAAGTCATCAGGTTTACCGTTGTAGGATCTTGTGAGACATTACTCCGTGATGTGTTTAATCGTTTGATATTCTCCGCGGTCGCAGTATGGAGATGGTTCTTTGTCCCATTTGTGCAAGAGGTATGCGCATCTGCCATGTTTCGTTGTAATTCTGTTAAGTGTGGATCAGGTCTTGCGTGGTAGGTCAAACACTGGGGTCTTTTGGGTAATGTAGGGCTTATTATTGCCTTGTTGAGTGGTCCATTCTTGAGTCCATGCATTGGTCAGGTTGAACTCCTCTTGCATTGCTGCACTTTTAGTCGGTGAATTTCAGGAGCGGAGACGGTTGTGGTTAGCATCCTCAATATCTTGATGTATTAGCAGATTTCTATTTTCCATGATCTTTTTGTACTCTCGTGTAAGGACATTAATCCGTCACAGATTTGAGGGTTGGATATAGATTAATACTGGGAGCCACTGTGTGGTGGTCGACTAAATGACATCAGCGATCATCCTCATGGTATTATTCAGCTGGGCGTCCACCTTCTTTACGTGCGGACTGTTGAGCCAAACTGAAGCACACTATTCAGCTGTCGAGAAGTCTCAGAGCGGAGCAGCGTAGTGTGGAAGCCGATGCTCCCCAAGTGGTACCACATAGCTTCTGGATTATGTTGTTCTTAGTTTTCAGCTACTCGGCGGTTTTAGTTAGGTGTTCTTTAAATGATATTGTTCTGTCAAGAGTCATTCCCAGGTATTTCGGTATTTTGTTGTGGGTTAGTTTGGTACCATCAAATCGTATGTTGAGCTCTTCTCCGGCTAGTTTTTTGTTGAGGTGGAAGCAGCTTACCTCTGTTTTGGAGGCATTTGGCTGGAGTCTTCATTTGCGGCAGTATTTACTCATTGTCTCTAGGTCTGCTGTTAGGATTTCCTCAGATTATGACGTGATGACCTAAGGATCAATTTGACCCTCCTCATGGGGCATAATAATCCTACAAAAAGAATATCGAAGAACAATATGATAACTGTTTATTTAAAAAAAATCTGAAATATAGCAACCATTGTAGAAAACAAAAAATATAACTGCAATGATCCCTAAACATGTTTAATATACCTAAATATTAATAAACCAACTTACAAAATTATTTTATTTAGACAACGAGTACCTTAATCTAGAACTCTACGACATACTTTGTTTGCAAACGGATTATACGCACAATGAACACATACGAAGACGTCATCAATTTTATCTGCCCCTGAACAGGTATCATAGGTCCACAGATGACACTGGCTGCATTGAATGCAACCCTTTCCACTCGCAGACCTTGAATACGACATACCACAGATCAAACATTCTGCATCATTGTCTGACTCGGAATCAGATTCTAACTCGACCTCTCAATGCAACTATTTTGGAATTATGTCCTGAAACTGTGCTCACTGAAGTCTCGTCAACGTTGAAGATTATATAAGCAGGAAGTTGTTTGTCTATGGATTCTGTTTTTAAAAGGCCATAAAATGTATTGACAACTACCTTGTTAAAACCTCTTGCACGTGCTACTGATGTTGACTCTAGACTTCTTAGAGATAAATTCGGATTCCTTTTCCGAAACTGAGAACACCAGCCTTCACAGGCAGCTTGACTCACTTTTGAAAATGGTTGTGACATATTATTTTTCTCAGCTAACTGAAACGCTAGGCAACGCACATCACGTGGAGTCAGACCATATATACGGATTTCCATATCAAATATATAGCGTAGAAGTTCAGCTTCTTGGTCTTCTGAAAACACACAAAGAGAGGATCCCATACTTTTCAATGGCTGGGTGGTGATACCAGCTCTTCTCTTGATAATGCGCCGTTTTAACGCCATTCTTGGAACGTTAAAAGTGGTTGATGCCGTACGTATGCACGCACCATTTTCTGCAGCCTTAATAGCTTGTTCCATACCCTCAATGGTTCAGTTTTGTCGCTCGGTTTTTCTCACGTAGGTACGCACCATTATCGAGTCTGCGAAGAAATAAAAACCGACATAGTGAGGCAGAATTATCCAGGGCCATTTTGTCCCATCTCAAAGAGGTTCGTTTTGCCCCATTCATTACTCTTGTAAACTGAGTCACGTGCATTAAATATAATATATCAAGTTTTGAAACGACTTAAACCTAGCAAAATAAGCAGAGTTCAATACCTGCCATTCAAACATATCCTTAAAAAAACTAGTGCAGAATAATAGACCTTATTTTGAGATGCTTACCCTAGATCAACAGCGCCAAAAATGATGTTTCATACCACAGACTTATAAGACGTGTACGTAAATAAACGGTTACAGTGAAACTGACCAAACGAAAGATTGTTCGATCAGTTGGCGACGTTGACATTCACTTAAATACAATGCATCGTCAGAAATTTGGGGATGATTGTTTTGCCCGACTGGATCATTTTGCCCCGGTCTCCCCTAGTATTTCGATCGCAAATATTAAGAAATGTGTTAATTCACTACGAGTTGAACTGAAGAGATCTAACAAGATCGAAAGAGCTGTATGCAGATCTCGAGTCGTGGGGATTGAAATTTTCTATAATTCATTGTCGCATTGTGAATGCAGATTTCTTGTCGCGGAATACATAGAACCAGCTCCGTTGGTACATTGTTTGTTATTAAATTATTAAAGAATTTCCCTTGTTCACTTTATGTGTTACATGACTGTTGAGCATCGTTATGATGTTAGGAAAATTGTCCATGACGTAACTGAAATTACGCACCGCCCTGCAAAGGAAGCTCAATTTGCCCAACTACGGAATATTCCTGTAAGCTGTCTCACTGAGTTCGTAGGCGGCAGGGTCGACCTCAATTGTTTAAGTCGTATACTTGAATCGCTGCTTCCGATGATCCTTTTGTTGGGGAAGTTTAAATGACAGTTAATTCAAACTCGAAACAATGGTGAGAACAATTGCTGCGTACAGGGTGGAATGAAATTTTTTTTCCGGTTTAGTATGTTGGCTATTCATTATTTTTACGACTAGTGTGAATGATATACATATACACACACACACACAAAGTTGTTCAGTCTCGAAAAAACTGATAATAAGCTGGTAACCCGAGAGATTGTAAAGTAAAATTTTTATCATATCCTAACATTTTGTCAAGTGATTATTTTAAAAATACCGATATACATAAAGTATAAACTTTAAAATAAAACACACTTGGTTTTTGTTTCACTATATAAAAATATTTAGATACTGTATTTAGCAGTAACGAATAGTTGACATGTTTCGAGTTATGAACTCATTATCAAGACTGACTACAGAAGAGTATTACATCTTATTTTATAAAACAGACAAAAGCAAAGGTGATACCTGAAAATAAATTTATTCGTTTACAACGAGCTATTGACTATTATGGGCTATATTGACTATATTCAAACCGAAGTTGATACAATTAATAACTTATATTGAAGTTTCGCTTATCACTTGGTGAAACATGATTAAATACTGATATTTGAAATAAAAACACTTGGCTTTAAGTTTCACAAATATATTGACTAAAAATTAACAATTAAATTAGTCAACTAGTTTCGGGTTATGGGCCCATTATCAAGACTGAACAGAAAAATACTCAACAAGCTCATTTATAATATTGATTGTAGTAGAGGGGAAATTTGGTATTCAACTTGTTCATTTACGATGGGGTAATTCCTCTTCTTTTCTAAAATTTCCAACAGGTCAAGACGCTTGCCCTTTTTTTACCTGGGTGGAGGCATATCGTTTTCTCGAAGTCGATGAAATGGTTAAATTTTATACAATGCTCTGAGAAACCAGTGGTGTTTCTGTTAAACAAAATTGACTTTTTATGTTCTTCTACGCGATTGTTGATTTTTCTGCCTGTTTGTCCGATATAAAAGAATGGGCATTCATTACAAAAGATTTTGTAAACATCACTGTTTTCTCCAATATTGTTCCTATCTTTGTTATTGACTAAGAGTGACTTTAAATTACGTTTATTTGTACATATGCTTTTAATACCGTTTTGTGATAATCTGTTGATGATTTTATTACTAATTCCTGGAATATATTTTATTAAATGATATTTTTGTTCGCATTTTATGACTGGTGAGGGATAAATTGAATTTAGAATGTTCTTATGTCGTTTTTTCTTTATCATTTGATCAATCAAGATGTCTTTATAGCCGTTATTTATTGCTAATAATTTTAGAATATTAACTTCCTTAGTGAAATTTTCTTCAGAAAGAGGAATGGCAAAAAGTCTATGTATGAATGAGTGAAATGCACTCAATTTAATTTTAATTGGTTGACTGCTATCTTTGTGTATTAGCGTATCTGTAAAAGTAGGTTTTCTGTAGATATTAAATGTCAGAGCATGTTTCTTTTCTACTTATTTGGATATCTAAAAAGTTAAGGGAATGTTGTTCATTTTCTATTTCTTTTGTGAATTGAATTGAAGGGTGAAAAGAGTTAATGTATTTGAGAAAATTATCTGTCTATCCGTCCCACCATATACAAAAAATGTCATCAACATAACGCCGCCATAATAAAACATTACTAATCAGGCTGTTTGTAGATTCAAAGATTTTATTCTCTAAGTCAGACATAAAGATTTCGCTGAGAAGAGGTGATAACGGTGAACCCATTGGCAAACCATCTGACTGTTGATAAACTATGCCATTAAATTCAAAATAACTTTGTTTTAGACATAGAGTCGATGCCGAAATCATTTCCTGAACTATTTCGGGTGATATATTACTATTTGAATTCAAATCCCTTGTAATGATATTTTTCAATTCATTGTTCGGAATAGAAGGAAATAAAATTTATTACGTCAAAAGAGATTAATTTTGCATTGAGTGGAATCTTGACATTTTTCAACTGATTAATGAGCTGTAAAGAGTTTTTTATACTGTAGGTAGGATTGAATTGTATTAATGAAGGTAGTTTTTTATTTAGATATTGACATATTTTATAGGCAAGTGCATTTATGTAAGATACTATTGGACGCATAGGACAGTCAGGTTTATGTATCTTAGGTAGAGTGTATAACCTCGGAATTTGCGGATTCATCGTGAACAAAATTGCAAGATTGGTATGTGAAAAAATAAATGCGACCAAAAATATCATTTAATAAACTATATTCCAGGAATTAGTAATAAAATCATCAACAGATTATCACAAAACGGTATTAAAAGCATATGTACAAATAAACGTAATTTAAAGTCACTCTTAGTCAATAACAAAGATAGGAACAATATTGGAGAAAACAGTGGTGTTTACAAAATCTTTTGTAATGACTGCCCATCCTTTTATATCGGACAAACAGGCAGAAAAATCAACAATCGCGTAGAAGAATATAAAAAGTCAATTTTGTTTAACAGAAACACCACTGGTTTCTCAGAGCATTGTATAAAATTTAACCATTTCATCGACTTCGAGAAAACGATATACCTCCACCCAGGTAAAAAAAGGGCAAGCGTCTTGACCTGTTGGAAATTTTAGAAAAGAAGAGGAATTACCCCATCGTAAATGAACAAGTTGAATACCAAATTTCCCCTCTACTACAATCAATATTATAAATGAGCTTGTTGAGTATTTTTCTGTTCAGTCTTGATAATGGGCCCATAACCCGAAACTAGTTGACTAATTTAATTGTTAATTTTTATTTAATATATTTGTGAAACTTAAAGCCAAGTGTTTTTATTTCAAATATCAGTATTTAATACAATTAAATTATTAGCCATCAATAACGTTTACAATGAAAGTCTTATCGATAAGCTATTTGGGAAAAAACGAATAAAGTATGTGTTTCATTCAATATACCCCACGCAAACTATTAATGAACACTTATATCCGAGAAAAGTACATTATTTAACAGTTTAACATACTTAGGCAACCCTTCCGAAAACATGAAATTGTTTTTTCGTAAACAAAATTTAAAAGTTTCATATAAAATCAACAATAGCATTGGAAAATTGACTAAAAACAACAAATCAAAAATTCATAGAAATGAACGTACTGGTGTTTATAGACTCGACTGTAACGATTGTGAAAAATTCTATATAGGACGTACAATTAGAAATTTCAGAACTCGAATACACGAACACCAACGTAGCTAAATCAAGCAGAAAACTGACTCTATTCATGACATCTTATTCAAGAAAAACATAACTTAATCATTATTATAAAAGATTACAGTTAGAAAATAGTCTCCACAAAATCAACCGTTGGGAATCCCTTTACATTAATAAATATAAAAATTCCGGAAATTTAGTTAACGACCAGATTGAAATAAACCCTTCTCCTCTCCTCAGTCTGTTCAATGTACCTACTAATAGCTCTGAATGAATTGCCTATTGTTATTTAGTTTCTCTAGGAACCCCTCTGTTATATTCAATTTTTCGTATAGATTGTTTTGTGATACCATAATTTAGTACGAGATGAAGTCAATGTTATGACGAAACGCGTTTACTCAATAGATTTTTATTTCCACCTAAGAAAAGTTAGTTTTTTATTTCTTTATAAAGGTATAAATATATATATATATATATATATATATATATATATATATAGTATATATATATATATATATATATATTATATATATATATATATATATATATATATATATATATATATATATATTTATATATATATTTTATATATATATATTTATTAATATTTTTATATATATATATATATATATATATATATATATATATATATATATATTAATATAATTTATTTATATATAAATATATATATATATATATAGTATATATATAGTATATATATATATATATATATATATATATATATATATATATATATATATATATATATATATATATTTATTCGATTTGTTGTTGCCTGTGATCTATTTTTAATCTCTTGATAATTATTAGCAATAACAGGCTGGTTGAATCTTAAAAAACTCGATTTTATTAAAAAGTTGACGTTTCACTACGATATTCGTAATTGAAATTTCTTTGACATTTATTGATTTGAAAAAATTTCTTTGGTTTCCCTTACCATCTAATGATAACTATTTTGAATGTTAATATTAGACTGAATAGCATATAATAAATAATTAGCAAGACAAAGCAGCCTTGTCTTTTCAAAAATTTTTCCAAATCAATAAATGTCAAAGAAATTTCAATTACGAATATCGTAGTGAAACGTCAACTTTTTAATAAAATCGAGTTTTTTAAGATTCAACCAGCCTGTTATTGCTAATAATTATCAAGAGATTAAAAATAGATCACAGGCAACAACAATTCGAATAAATAATTAAATATTGCAAGCTGAAAATATGGCAATGACCCCAAACTTAAGCTGAGAGTTTCAAGTATTGTTCTAAACTGTAAGTACCTTTTTTTAAAAGATTTGAAATTCTAAATAAATAAAAAATTTCATTAAAAACGGCTACTTCCATATAAACGAACTATACCGATAATTTTGCTCTACCTATTTAATATTTTCCCGCGACTAATTTCTTTGTTATTGTTTATTTACTCGTTCTTAGTTCTCGCGGATAGCATTAATCGCCTCCGTGGCAAAGTTTGACCAAATCTCCCATACCGGAGAGTTCAAACAATAAACCACAATTGTGTGATTGTCTTCCGTATCAGAGGATTTTGTTTGTTGTACTATTTTCATCTTCAAATTTTCAATCCAATGCTTGGCTACGCCGTTCTGATGAGGACCAAAGAGTCCGAAACACGTGTCAACGGCTGCTTCCATATAAACGTACTATACCGATAATTCTACTCCACATCTTTAATGTTTTCCCATGACTAATTTCTTTGTTGTTAGATAAATAGTACCCTATTATTTTTATTTTCAAACATTACGTAGGTAAAGGTTTCTTTGGTTTCCCTTACCATCTAATGATAACTATTTTGAATGTTAATATTAGACTGACTAGCATATAATAAATAATTAGCAAGACAAAGCAGCCTTGTCTTTTCAAAAATTTTTTCAAATCAATAAATGTCAAAGAAATTTCAATTACGAATATCGTAGTGAAACGTCAACTTTTTAATAAAATCGAGTTTTTTAAGATTCAACCAGCCTGTTATTGCTAATAATTATCAAGAGATTATATATATATATATATATATATATATATATATATATATATATATATATATATATATATATATATATATATATATATATATATATATATATATATATATATTTATATATATATATATATATATATATATATATATATATATATATATATATATATATATATATATATATATATATATATATATATATATATATTTATATCCTCTAATCAAGTTGCAATTAACAATAAAATGTCTTATTGATTGACTTTATCTCAATCTATCTTATTTCGAGTTGAGATATACTTTATTTTAAAATGGAAAGTATAAATTTTAGTTTACTTTGCGTTTCCAGCTGTACGGTTATTCAATTCTGTGATCATAAAAACTACACGCTTGTAATAAAAACCAATGCATCTCTCAAATACTGAAATTGGTTATATCAGATAGCTTTGCTGATTTGAATATTTACCATCAATTTTGCATACGAAGTATTATTTACTGTAGTAGCTAATATCCACAGTAGCACCAACCGTTAAAAAGTAATAACAATGTGCTCTTTCTGATAACAAACACACATCTCGTGAAAGATAAATACTGGAAACTCGAACATATTAGCATATAAATGAATGCGGAGATCCAGTTTTAATTAAACTGAATTATGGGAAAGTGATATGTATCATTTTTAATTATATTGACAATACTTTGGCGGATTGAAGGATTGGTCGAAAATATTTTCAACAGACTCATATTCAGAATTGAATACTAATCAGTGCTCCATTTCATACGATATAAATATTATCGGAAAATTATCATATATACATATTCAAATAATATTGCTATTCATATAAAACGTTTGTGATTAATTATATAAAAAAATCGAAATTGATTTATATTATTATAGTTTCATATGCAGTTTTCTGGAACAATTTTGAAAATTGAACTATAAATAAAAAAACTCTCGAACTTTACCAAATATTAACTTGTTGCGTTTTTTTCCGCACCTGACTGTATATATATATATATATATATATATATAAATATATATATATATATATATATATATATATATATATATATATATATATATATATATATATATATATATATATATATATATATATATATATATATATATATATATATATATATATATATAAATATATATATATATATATATATATATATATATATATATATATATATATATATATATATATATATATATATATATATATATATATACACAGTCAGGTGCAAAAAAAAAGGCAACAAATTAATATTTGGTAAAGTTTGAGAACTCATAGTTTTTATTCATAGCTCAATTTTCAAAATTGTTTCAGAAAACTGTATGTAAAATTATTTATTTCAACTTGCACATTCAGCCTTTTGTTTAAAGCTGGCTTATTAGTAATTATACTGGGTTAATGAGAAAATTGGTGTTAAACCCTAATTTCGAAACATCTTGTGGAATAATTTCTTGGTCAAATTCTTTTAAAATACCAGTTTTTCTTCATTTCTTTTCGAAATTTTATTTTTTGGTTCATGCCTTTAAGTGCACTAGTTCATTTTTAAGGGAGAAAAGATCTCCAAACAACAGTTCACCCAATTTCAAGAAATGTTAATTTTTGACGAGATAGCTTTGCTCATTGTGCCATAATCTCAGCTTGACAGCTCATTTTATACCGTCAAAATAAAACATTTATATATACATATAGCAGATATCGAAAAAAATTTCGAAAATCGTGGTCCAGGAGGTAGAGAACGGTTTATAAACTACTACCGCTTTTGACTGTTTACTTTCGATACGCAGCACTGTAATAGTCTATTATGTTCAGTAGTAATACTATAAGTACTTCAAAATAATCAGGTTATACATCGATAACTTGTTGCATAATTACATAGAGTGTCAGTTTGACAGTCTAAATATTATTATTCTGTCAAACTGACACGATTTTTAATTATGCAGGAAGTTTGAGATATATAACCGTATTTATTTTGAAGTATGTATTGTATTTGATACGATTATTTATTGAGTAAATCAAGTAAAATCTCTGAATCGACAAATTTTTGAACAGTTATTGATAAACGTCAAAATTTGAGGGCCCTGTTAGTTTCCGATTGGTAGAGTTACTCTATGTATAATCAGGTATTATCAGTTATAATATCACAAGACCATCGAAAATAATCGATTATACTTCCGAGCCACGAGACGTATTTTGCGAAACACCACGAGAGTGCAGCTCGAGTGGTGTTCCATTTACATTTTGACACGAGGCGAAAGACCAAAACGGTTATATCACGTCGTCAAGGGTATATTCACTTATCAATCCGCAGTAGTTATGCAAAATTCACGGATTCTATTGGCTTATTCATACATGAGTTATATAATCGAAATTATACAAGGTATCTCAACTAAATTGATAGTTCTGATTGGTTGAAAATCATACGAAAAAAATAATCTGAGAAAATACGAGTAAAAATAATCAGAGAATCTATAAAACGCAAAGAAAATTTCTGAACACGAACAAAATTCATTTCATATAATCAAGAATTAAACGATTCTGAAATTCTAGCTAATTCTTTCATGTAATGGAAACTATTGCACAAAATCCTCTAAATATGCTACAAAAGTCGAGACGATTCAATAATTGAAATCAACGAACTAGCTGCTCTCAAAACCTCCAAATTCCAAAGATTTTTTCTTATTTCGAAAGAATCAACTCTCATTACTATAACAAAAATGCTATGAAGTTCATTATTTGATTCCCGTTTTAATATAGGTATAGAAATTTGGTCACAAAATACTGAAACGAACAAGCTCTGAAATCAACATTTGATCATTAATTTTGCATTCGTTGGACGCGAAATGTTCATTGAATCGATCAACCGTATATTCACTGAAACGAACTGACAATATATGAAACATTCAACCCAAAATTCATGATGAAAATCGACTGAAACCAGTTGAAGCTATTGGTGCATACGAGAATTCCCGCAGTCAGAGCCAATGTAAACATAACGTAAATTCCATCGATTTCATATAATTCGTACATTGATGACCGAAGGTCCGCTGTTTTGGATAAGCTACTTATTCAATCCTTGTCATAATCTCGTCCTTGAAGCTCTCATGGCGGGACAGAAGAAATATGATTGGATCAAAATTATTCAGTATTTCGCGAGAGGCCACGACGCAGGACATTGAATTACGAAAACTCGTTTAGAGCATGTCTACAGTGGTTGTTTTCAGAAATCACTTTCAGAGATCGTTTTGTCTGGAATACATTGAAATAATATTTTATTTTATTGTTTAACTTAGAGAATCCTGGAGTGAAATTTGAAATGTTGAGTTTATTCGACATTCTGTCATACCCAGATAAGTTAGGTGTATTTCTTGCACATTATACTCCTGATACTTGAATAATGAGAGATAGGGCTAAAACTGTGTCCTCTACGAGCATCACGACACGTCATAGTCATAATAAATAACGTGATTCATTCAATCATTCTCAAATATTGTTGTTATTTTATTATCAAAGAATGAATTGTGAAAATGATTCAGTAGGAGTTTAGGATAGCGATGATGAAGTCAGGTGAGTACCAATGCTTTTAAAGTTTAGTATGATACTCTATGCATTAATCTATCAGAGTTTGATAGACTTACTAAATGGAGTAAACAGAGCACTGGAGGAAGCAACTGCTGATCCATTACGCATAGAACTAGCTAAGGATAACTCTATCGCAGCAAGCTGCATTAGAAAAGCATGTTTTCATAACGAATCCAGTTAAAAAAAATCTTTTCATTCAATTAAAAAAAAACCAAATTCAAACCAGTTTTTATCTACTTTACCAACTTTCAACCCTATTGGTTTAAAATTGCAATTTTGATTGTGTAAACAAGTCTTATTTCCTCCCCTCTGGCTCAACCCCCTCACCAATTCCTACCAATAATAAATATATATAAATATAAATATATATTCTTCCTATGATACTCAAGTAACGAAATATTAAAAAATAAAACCACAGCGGTTCATATGTCTTGCATAATTTAATTTCTTTCCTAATACCTACTTTAGTTATTCAGCTAAATCAATTCTACTTAATAAAAATTCTTTAGTGATAAAATTGATTTAACCTGTATAGTAAGAAATAATAATTTACTTGGTGAAAGTTCATATTCATAACTTCATAAAGAAATAAAAAAACTAACTCTTCACAGATTGAAATAAAAATTCATTGAGTGAACGCGTTTCGTCATAACATTGACTTCACCTGGTACTTAATTATGGTATTACAAAACAATCTATTTATAAGAAAAATTGAACATAACAGAGGGGTTCCTAGAAAAACTAAATAACAATAAGCAATTCATTCAGAGTTATTGGTAGGTACATTGAACAGATTAAGGAGAGGAGAAGGGTTTACTTCAATCTGGTCGTTAACTAGGTTTCCGGAATTTTTATATTTATTGATGTATAGGGATTCCCAACAGTTTGTTTTGTGGAGACTATTTTCTAACTGTAATATTTTATAATTGTGATTAAAGGTATGGTTTTCTTGAATAAGATAGCACGCATAATTAGAGTCAGCTTTTTGCTTAATTAAGCAGAAAACTGTTCAATGTACCTACCAATAACTCTGAATGAATTGCTTATTGTTATTTAGCTTCTCTAGGAACTCTGTCATGTTAAATTTTTCGCATAAATAGATTGTTTTGTAATACTATAATTTAGTACGAGATGAAGTCAATGTTATGACGAAACGCGTTTACTTAATAGATTTTTATTTCAACCTGTGAAAAGTTAGTTTTTTTATCTAATAGTTTGACATACTTCCAAATCTTTTATTAATAAATATCTGCTAGAAGTTGAGAGTTTTTCATATTTCATAAAATGTTATTGAAGATCATTAAAACCTTACCTGTACGAGGAGTATTTCTTTGAATCCTGTAACAAAATTTCAAGTTCATCAAAAATTGAATTCGCTAGGTACTAAACATCAAGCTGAAGGAGCGCCGCTCAGAAATATTGTTTTTCTTTGTGTTAGGAGCCAATTATAAAGAAACTAATGAGAACTAGTAAATAAATGTCTTGGTTACTTCCGTGTTCTAATTTTTTTTCAGGACTTCCATCTTCGTGAGCATTTCGTGATAATTCAAACTTAGTCTTCTGGAGGCGCTTTTTGAAACTTCGTATTATTTACCTTCCTTGTAACAGACACGAATCATTAATTTGGGAACAGTTTAATTGGGTATGAGACTTGGCTCACTTTCTATGAAATATACATCAAAGAAAAAAAATGAAAGGAAGAAAAATATTCTGTTTTTTCGTTCGAAATGAAGTTATAAGCCTATTTAGTTTTCACCATCAATCCTAAATTTTTTCAAACAGCCTATAATTAGAAACTGCTTGGTAAAAGTCGTCATTACAAAATAATGATTAATCACGGTGAGAAGACGATTTTGTTATACTGTGTTCATTATCACAGAATATCATCGTTACAATAAATCACAGCGAATATAATAATAGCGTGGTAAAATTACACAAAATATCCGTAATATGCAGCAAAAAGTAAAAACCTGTTGAAAATTCAAATTCAGGTAGTTGAAAGGCTTGTCTTGTGAAAATCTTTACAAATTCAGGTGAGCATTTTTCCGGAAAAATTTTGGTCGAAAATTTTTTTATTTATTTTTTCACTCTAATTGTTTAAATAATGAAAATGCAGAAAAATGTTCAAATCAAAAATTGTAGGCAATGCATTTACCTACAAAATTTATCTGAAAAGTTTTCTGATATCTTTATCATTTTTTGAAATATACCAAATTTTCCTAAGAGTATTTTTAAACATCATCAATTTTCAAGTTTTTAATTTTAAGATAGAAAATGAACAATGACATGTAGAAAAAATTATTTCATATGAAATTTGCTACAAATTGAGGTATCTACAAGAACGTAAAAAAAAATTTTTTTTGTCATAATGTTTTAATGAATTATCACCGATTTTACACATAAATCTCTCCTAAAAAATCGTTTTTTTTACTAATTTTCCATACTAAACATTAAGAAATTAAACAACTTGAGTATGTAACATTATGTACTTGAAAGATAATGATTTAATCTAAAAAATTTATTTGAAACTTTTTTTTGTAACTAGATTTCCCGAAAAGATACGTACGATTTTCCAAATGCTTCCGTTGAAATAAGCAAGTTCCAAAAGTTTCATTTGTGGTTTCGATTAGTATTTATGCCGATAAATATTTTTTATTTGTAAGGTATTGTTGTTGATTAATTTGTTCAGAATATCATGGGCTTTTTTTTATCATTGAGTTTGCTTTTCATGAAAATTTTAGCAATTTTCCACGCAAACCTCCTATAACTATCATATTTTTGTCCAATATTTTTAATCAAAAAATTATAAAAGTTAAAAATATAATTATTTAATGGGCCAAGTATTAAAGACCATGATATAAGTGAATAAAAAGGTTTGAAAATTTTTCACTTTTTACATTTTCTTAAAGGTTACACGAAATTTTCCAAAAGCAAGCGTTACTGCTCATAGTCTTTCGGGAGTTTTATACTTCAGGTTCAGAAATTCGTTGTGAATAATTGATGATTTTACCACGTAGTTTAATGAGTTAATATGTATAGACAAAAAAATTTTACTAAAAATTTAATTTGTTCTGCTTCTACACAGAGTAAGAGCATGCGCATTGGCTCACAAACCGACGGCGCGTAGAAGCAGCTGCCAACGGCTTTGTTACCTGTTCTTTCCCCTTCATTGTATACACCTCTCTCTTTCATACCTGAGGCATAGGTGTGTTCATTTATATCGCGATCACTTCTATATACCGTTATTATTAAGCTGGCAAAGATCTGAATAACATAATGAGCACTAAAAAAAGTTATGTTAAGTTTTCTAAAAGACACCTGATTTTAGTACTTATTGTAAATAATTGTCTATTATTCAAAAAATTTGATATATACAGAAATTCTGTATAATAGTTTTGAATGTATATACTTCAAAGTATTTATAGTTAAAGTTTCATTAAAATATATTAATTTCGAAAAAAGATATAATCAAATGAAGTTTGGAAAAAACAAGAAAAATTAAGCATGTAAAAAAAAGAGATTTTAAAAAAGCATTTATTTAAAAATTAAAACATTGATCGCTTTGTTTTTGTAACAATAATATTCCATGATCATTTGAAATCTTAAATCCATAAGGAATTTTCGCTGTGACAATAATTAATTAAATAGGAACTATAATTGTTTATTGACTTTTTACTACTCGTTTTTTTATAAATAAATGGATTTTAGAGTTAGAACATTTATTTTGTCAAACTTGAAAGTGTTTTTCTCTACACTTTAGATTGGTTTATTTTTATTTTCAATGCATTACAATCTCCAAATAATTAACTATTAAATCGGGCCATTAATAAATTCGGCTCACGGAACGTTCGCGCGCACCGACGAATTGACCTCCGCTGAAATCAATTTATCTCGTAAACTTTGCAATTTACAGAAAAACTTTTCAGCCATATTTTGTACATCAATGCATCAGCTACAAATTTCTATTTTAAAATTTTTTCGTGTATTTGATATTTAAACAATTAGAGTGGAAAAACAAACAAAAAAAATTTTTTTCGACAATTAACCGGAAAATTGCTTACCTATATTTGTAAAGATTTTTTTATATTAAGCACAATCCTTTTGAATACTTAAATTCGAAATTTCTAGAGGTTTTTCTTTTTCGTGAAGCTATATGTGTACTTTGACCACGCTATAATGGTCTACTAAATTTCAGCTGCAGTGAATTTTTATAACCATAATTTTTTACATTAAACATAATATAATAATGATTATACGTTGTAATTGGAAAATCTTCAACGATTGCAAGTAATATTTTCATTTGATTTTATCAATATAAATGCATTGTTCCAACATTTAGTGTTTGTGCGTAGGTAAATTGCGCACAGTGGTCAAGAAGTTTCCCAAATTTGGGAAGGGTTCGTCAGGTAGTTGCAGTCAGGGGATTAAGTCTCTGTATAGGTAAATTGCGGACAGCGGTCAAATTCTATCCTTAGTCCGGTATACCTCAAAACTTTTTCTTTCTGATATAATCAACGAATAAGAGTTGATGAAAAGAACACTTCTTGTAAACTGATATTTCATAATGTACAAACAGACTATCATTATCATTCTATTAAATACCTACATTATACAGAAACAAAATTTTATTCTCAAAAATATAATAAATAAAAATTATTTGTTGGTCCAAGAACTCGACTTTCTTTTGAGTTCTTGTACGCAATACTTTATTTGTACAGGTATTTGCACTTTTTATTTTCATATAGGACATTGTTTGAAATGTAATTAATAATTGTATAAAATTAAAAATATTTGGATGGGAAGTGTAGAAACTTGCATTAAAATGCGAATGAAACGATTCGCAAGCGTTTGTGGAGCGAGAAACGCTTGGGGACATTTTCGCCCATAAGTTTGGAGGAAATCTTGAATTTTCGTCTATATACGTATTAATTAAATAATCAGCAAATTTCGTGATAGCATCACCTTCGGGTTTTTCAGCCATCATTTCAAAGCAAAACATGTCACTTACTTGCTCTGGTTGCAAATAAGATAAACCAAACAAATGTTTCAGCCATTTTGCTACTTCCGATATTCTATGGACAACCCTAATTGGAGAATTTTTCGATACCAGGCCTGTTTTAAATGAAAAATGCATCCTTCTATTTCAGATACAGGGAAAACCGTATATAGCGCTGAATTTATTCCATCTTCAAAATCTACAACTATTTTCTTTGGATTTAACGTTAATTCAAATTTTGAACATTCCATCTGAATTGTTGAAAATAGTTTAACATAAGTAGAAGTGGCTTTAGATGGAAGTAATGCAAAAACCGCTGGTATATACTGTCCAATGAGTTTTGCCAGAAACAAGGATTCTTCCTTTGCGAAATTTAGCTCCTTCTATTATTATTAGCGTTTTGTTCTTTTCACTCAGCATTTGGTCCAGTTTAGAAATTAGACGAACTTACTATCACGAATGCAAAAACTAAACTGATCTATGTACCTACGCCTCAAATTGTTATCGTAAAGTCATTAGAGGATAATTCTTTGAATCTCTGGTAACTTTTAAAATTCATGGAATCGGTATAAAGTTGTATGCCATTTACCTAGACCCTCTTTAGGGTCACTTCTGCGCTATTTACCTATGAAAAAGAAACATTTTGGGTATACCTGGCTACAAACTGACCGCTGTGCGCAATTTACCAACCCCGTTAGTGTTTTTGTATATATATAGCTGAGGTTAAATTAAATTGTAATCAAACGTTTTTGTAGATTATATTGTTTATTCCAAATTTTTAAAGAAATAAAATTTTCTGTATATAATAGCTGTGAAAAAATAACTATAATAGCAACGAGATCTATCTGAAACCATAGTTTATAGGTTATATCTTCCATTCGAGGATCCATTTAAGCCTATTTGTAAACCTATTATTCATCGTTGTAGATTCTCAGGATGACAATTAATCACCGTAAAGTAATAGGTTGATCCTTTATTGAGAATCGGAACCGTTATATATGGTGAACTTCGCAATGAACTAATGGACTAATAGATCGATTAGAATTCTTCTTTTTCTGATAGCATACACACACACACACACACACATATATATATATATATATATTTATTCGAATTGTTGTTGCCTGTGATTTATTTTTAAGATTCAACCAGCCTGTTATTGCTAATAATTATCAAGAGATTATATATATATATATATATATATATATATATATATATATATATATATATATATATATATATATATATATATATATATATATATATATATATATATATATATATATATATATATATATATATATATATATATATATATATATATATATATAGGTATATATATTGCTGAATTTTTTAAAGCTATTGAAACCAAATATAACCAAATAAAACTTAAAAAGATCTTATCATTTGTATGGCTAATTGATGTTTTAAAAATTTATCATATGTTCTGAACAATTTAGTTTAGTTCATTTCAGTACAGAGTAGTGATTACAGCAGCAGTCATATGCAAAGTTGCAATATTCGGTTTTATTTCGGTAGGTATATTAAATACCATCCACATTACATCGAAAGTTTTAGGAGGTGCAAGTTAACGTATATATATTTAGATATATTTATATATATATATATATATATATATATATATATATATATATATATTATATATATATATATATATATCTATTTAAATATATATATATATATATATATATATATATATATATATATATATATATATATATATATATATATATATATATATATAATATATATATATATAATAATATATATATATATATAAATATATTATATATATATATATGTATCTATATGTATATATATATATATATCTATTTAAATATATATATATATATATATATATATATATATATATATATATATATATATTGTGGGAAAAAATTAACTCCGTAATATGAAACTGTAATTAGGTTATTGGGTGAAACGGCTCAAAGGGCTATAATTTTGTAAACTCTTCTTTATTACATCAACGTTTCGGTCCAACCATTGGGACCTTCTTCAGGACTACTAAAATTACAAAAAATCTACAATAAATGTTGGTGTGACAGTGTAGTTTTGTTTAGTTTTTATTGGATTGGTTCTGTAATTCTGTGCTCAGTCTGTCGGTTGTCATTGTAATTTACTCTATGACTGTCAACCTAAGATCCATTTAATGATTATTGAATCAGCTGTTTGACGGATCCGTTTCTTATAATTTTCTTGATTTGTGTTTTCTTAATGTATTTAGATGTAATTAGTTATCCTTGTTAGAGATTGTAGTTTTTCTAGATGTTTTTGACTGATTAAAATTGTTTTTTGAAAACGATTACCACTTATGGTAGTGAGATTTCAAGGGGAATGTTGTAGTCTAATATCGATAATCTCATTTTATGTAAGTCGGAGTACCATATTGTCAGTGGATGGTGATTTATTGTAGATTTTTTTTAATTTTAGTAGTCCTGAAGAAGATCCCAATGGTTGGACCGAAACGTTGATGTAATGAAGAAGAGTTTACAAAATTATAGCCCTTTGAGCCGTTTCACCCAATAACTTTTTACAGTTATATATATATATATATATATATATATATATATATATATATATATATATATATATATATATATATATATATATATATATATATATATATATATATATATATATATATATATATATATATAGAGGTATATTTGTTTGCCATATTTTTGGTGTGTGAAACCGGGATACATTAATATGAGATGGCCTCACCGGAGGGGGTACCACCCAGTAGAGCGGGGTCCTCCCTTGAAAATTTTCAAAAAAATCAGTAGCAAAAAAGTTTTATGACTTTTTAATCCTCGCAAGTGACGTAAAAAAGAATCTTGAACTAGATTGTTAGTTCTACACACCCTTCAACAATAAAAAGGAAATTTTTGTTTTTCAAAAATATAATTTTGACTTTTTGAGGATAATTTTTTCTGATCTATCTAGAAAGAAGTGTCAATAAAATAAAATTTAAAATACTTCAGAAATTTGTTCAAGTAAACAATTACTAAGTCTTATCAAATTTATTTTTTATAAAACTAAAACTTTTCGTCCAACTACAAATATAGAAACAATTATAAAAACTATTTTCTCAAACTAAAGAAAAAAGTTGACAATGTTAATCTGTGCTTTCTGACAAAGTGCTTACGTCTCTTTGCTCGATGCAGTGATAGTGTACACCTTTCCTCTAGGTAGCCTCACCCTTCTCATAGGCCTATTGTATATATATATATATATATATATATATATATATATATATATATATATATATATATATATATATATATATATATATATATAGATGGAGAGAGAGAGAAAAATTGAAATTAATCAAAGTTGATTCTATAATGGAAAACCCCACATTCTGCAGTTGCTTGATATCTGATTATACCTCACTGAAAAAGTTGGATATATAAAGTAATTTTTATCCAAATAAAGTAATTTTCATCCAAATTTTTTTTAGATTGTTTGATGGTTTTCATGTTCATATGTAAACATATCCAATAATAATGAAAACATTCTCTGGATCAAGTGGGCGTTCTGAGTTAGCAGAAATAACAATGACAAAATGAGGTAAAATGAGAAAATAATAAAATTTTTATTAGTCTCTGCTGGATTTCTGAAATTTATGTGAAGTAATAATTTTGCGTGCAATCTTTGTTTAAAAATTTTATTGCGTATTCTATACTGGTAGTGAACGTAAATTTGTACAACACATGTCTTGCTAAGAACCAAGAAATAAAACTGTCGCACTTGAGTATCAAACTCCATATATCACTCTCAAGCAATAAAATTCATTTTTACAGCAGTTTATTATCCGCAGTGCAATCTCCATCCTCGTCTTACACAACAATATATCATATATGATGTAGTGAACGAAGAACAAAAATATTCCATCATACAATTGAACGAAACAGCTGGAACTGCGGGAGAGCACAACTAGTAAATATGTCAGGAATTCTGTATTTTAGGTGGAAATGGAACAAAGGTAAAGTTGCACTCCAGAAACTAGGCGAATCGAGCTGAGCCTAGAAATGAAAACATGTAAGCGTAATAGGCGAGCGGCGTACTCCAAAAAAGAGCTCTCGTTAATGAAGAACCCATAACTTTTTGGTAACCGACAAATTTTGGTACCAAAATATTGTTTGCGAAAATATGCACAACTTTTCTCAACAAAATTTTTCGATTGGAGTGGGGGAAGATTGGTTTTTTTTCGAACGTAATACGCGCGCGGATTACGATTCAACTCGCTGTGAATTTTTTCCACTTTTATATATTGAAATGAAACTTTTACGGTTTGATCGTGTTATTAAGCACTTTCAAAATATGTTTAGATTGATAACCAAAGTTGACCTGTTCTGATGTTACGTAACTATATATAATTATTTAACGAATAATCGGGATTTTATCTTCGTCGAATAAAAGAGTCGAGGAAATTTTCAAAATGATGCTTACAATTAACAAGGTTTCAATTAATATAGTTTTGAACAGTTTTTGGCGAAATTGCAAGAAATTGTGTTGCAAAGAACGACATCTACGACGAATATACTGCGCGCGATTGTCGTTTGAACGTACACTCGCTATTAATTATCCTCTCACTATCTATTGCTATTAATAAATCAAATTTTTATGTGCTATCTTCTTTAAAAAGTGGATGAATGTTTCAAACAAATTTTACAGACCTTTATTATCATAAATTTTTATTTTTTTTTACATTTTTTTATATTTTTTGTATAATAAAGTTATAGAAAAGTAATATATACAAACGTGAAGTAAAATAATATCATTTATTTGTTAACAAAATTCATTATTTAGCTCTGGATCATCACAAGCATTTATATCGCATTGGTTTTTTACTCATATTGCAACATGATTCAGAACAAGAGCATATATCACAAACGTCTAATTCAGGTGCAAAACATGGGCACACAATGTTTGTACATTGTTTTTTTTGCTCTTGTATGAACAAAAATATTTTAGCAGATATTCCATCGCGGTATTTCCTTCGAATTAATTTGGAAGTAACACTTCATCATTCAATATGGTTTTATACAGGGACTGTAACTCCTTTATTAAATCAACGAAGATACATACCTACTAATACATATTTTGGCTAACAAACTTGGTTCAAGCATCACTGATTCACTTCGGCCTCTTCACGCTATAAGTGATACAACTTCCAGTTTCTTCTCAATTGGAAAGAAAAAAGCGAACGCTGCTTTGCAAAAAATGAGTGAGAATGATTTACGAACTTTTTCAAATTTGACAAATTTACAGATACAGCAAGCTATAAAGATTGTTAGTAATTTCCTAGCTTCAGCATATGACCCCTCAAAAAAATCAAACGCTGATAGGTATTGTGTAAATTCTTTTAGATATTGTTTAGCCATTGAAGAAAATACTCCTATAGATAAACTGCCCCCGTCGGAATCAGCATTAAAACAACATATTTTAAGATCTATGTGGCAAATTAATTAGTGGAATCAAGCTACTTTATCAGAAATGATATCTTTTGAAGTAACGAACTATGGTTAGATTCAACAAGATGAAGTGTTACTTCCAAATTAATTCGAAGGAAATACCGCGATGGAATATCTGCTAAAATATTTTAGTTCATACAAGAGCAGAAAAAACCCTGTACAAACATTGTGTGCCGATGTTTTGCACCTGAATTAGACTGCTGTGATATATATGCTCTTGTTCTGAATCATGTTGCAATATGAGTAAAAAACCAATGCGATGAAAATGCATGTGATGATCCAGAGCTAAATAGTGAATTTTGTTAACAAATAAATGATATTATTTTACTTGACCTATGTATATATTACTTTATTATACAAAAAATATAAAAAAATGTGAAAAATATGAAAATTTATGATAATAAAGGTCTGTAAAATTTGTTTAAAACATTCAACCACTTTTTAAAGAAGATAGTTACATAAAAATTTGATTTATTAATAGCGATAGATAGTGAGAGGATAATTATTAATAGCGAGTGTATATTCAAACGACAATCGCGCGCAGTATATTCGAAGTGCTATAGATGTCGTTCTTTGCAACACAAGTTCTTGCGATTTTGCCAAAAACTTCTTAAAACTATATTAATTAAAACCTTGTTAGTTGTAAGCATCATTTTGAAAATTTCCTCGACTCTTTTATTGGACGAAGATAAAATCCCGATTATTCGTTAAATAATTATATATAGTTACGTAACATCAAAACAGGTAACTTTGGTTATCAATCTGAACATATTTTGAAAGTGCTTAATATCACGATCAAACCGTGAAAGCTTCATTTCAATATATAAAAGTGGAAAAAATTGACAGCGAGTTGAATCGTAATCCGCGCGCGTATTACGTTCGAAAAAAAAACCAGTTTTTCTCAAAAAACACAATGTTCCCCCACTCCAATCGAAAAATTTCTTTGAGAAAAGTTGTGCATAATTTTGCAAAGAATATTTTGGTACCAAAATTTGTCGGTTACCAAAAAGTTATGGGTAGGTGTCATAATTTTGGGGGTACGCCGCTCGTCTATAACAGTCCAAATATCTCGTAAGATGTGTTCGTCTAAGCAAAAGGCGATCATTTCAACGCGAGCGGCATGGTTGCAAGGATGAATTCAATATGTGAACTAAGAACTATGTAATATTTCTTCAAAAGTACAAAAATATTCTCCGTAATTTCATATTGAAGTTGGAATCAGTTGAAAAAGAGTACGTATGATTTCTGGATAATTGAAGAATTGATTATTATTTTTACAATAATAATTTACTACTTATTCGAATAATGATAATCCGGGATCTTAATGGAGGATTATAGATAACAAATGTTGTAATATATATATATATATATATATATATATATACATGTGTTCGGTACATGAAGCACCAACATTATTTGGAGTTTTGTAGGGGTCATTTGCTACATTTTCTCTCTCTCAGGACCCTCGGTCCTGAGACTCATGGTTGAGGAGATATAATTTTTTTAATTGTTTTTCTCAAATTTCCTAAAATTCCGCCTTTAAGCCCACATTAGTTTTTTATTATTACCTGTAAAAGCCCAATTTTTGCAGCTGAATAGTCTGTAATGTGTGCTTGTTCAAATAGTTAAAATTTTTCATTACTACTGTTGGTACCAAATACGAGGATTTTTATTCCACAAAGTTAATGATTTTGTGAAAATGAATCAACTTAAAAATTCAATGTTGAAAAATAACAACAATTGGCAGCTTCACTCTCTTTTAAAAACTTCGTTACTTAATAAACTTTTCAACGGTATACTACACATTGATAACGAAACACATTTTTGTTTCAAATTGCGGATATTCCTTCAGATAGACGAAAATCGTTTGGACCTATGATCGTTTATTTGAAAAAAAAAATAACTACTTATAATGATTTTATACCTGTCTGCTCTCTTGGTACACAGTTTGTGCCAAAAAAAAATATTTCTGCTTCAAAAAAAATGTGCAACAAGAGAGTAGTTAGGTATTAAATTATTGTTATCAGTTTATCTTTTGTTCAGGTAAACGATATTAAAATCACATTTTGTTAGAGCAAAAAGAAAAATATTTCTGCTTCAACAAATAACTAGTTATCGTAACGGCTGAAAAAGAGGTGCTAGACCTGCCTTAGGAACAAGGAAAAACAGTTCGAACAAAATGTATAACTAGAGAACAGTTTTATATTCAATCAGAGTTAGTATAGTTTAACCTTTGTTCAAATAAACTATTATGAAAATAAAATTGTTTTCCTCACTAAGTCTGAACTTTTTCCGTCTTTTTGAAGGAATATCCGTAATTTGAAGCAGAAATGTCTTTTCTCATCAATGTGTAGCATATCATTGAAAAGTTTATTAAGTAAAGAAGTTTTTAAAGGAGAGTGAAGCTCTCAATTATTGTTACTTTTTTCAACATTGAATTTTTAAGTTGATTCATTTTCACAATATCACCAACTTTGTAGAATAAAAATCCTCGTTTCCTTTGGTACCAACAGTTGTAATGAAAGCTATTACCTAATTGAATAAGCACACATTAAAGAATATTCCAAGGAAATTTGAGAAAAAAAATTGAAAAAATTATATGTCCTTAAGCGTGAGTCGCGGGACCCAGGGTCCAGAGAGAGAAAATATAGCAAATATATATATATATATATATATATATATATATATATATATATATATATATATATATAAATATATATAAATATATATATATATATAATTATTTATTCGAATTGTTGTTGCCTGTGATCTATTTTTAATCTCTTGATAATTATTAGCAATAACAGGCTGGTTGAATCTTAAAAAACTCGATTTTATTGAAAAGTTGACGTTTCACTACGACATTCGTAGTTTTTCTGATGAGGATCAAAGAGTCCGAAACACGTGTCAACGGCTGCTTCCATATAAACGTTCTATACCGATAATTCTGCTCTACTTTTTTAATATTTTCCTGCGACTAATTTCTTTGTTGTTAGATGAATAGTACCCTATTATTTTCATTTTTGAACATTACGTAGGTAAAGGTTTCTGTGGTTTCCCTTGCCATCTAATGATAACAATTTTGAATGTTGATATTAGACTGAATAGCACGTAATAAATAACAAAGAACAACCACATTCGAGAAAAATTTTAGCAAGACAAAGTAGTCTTTGTCTATTCAAATTTTTTCAAATCAATAAATGTCAAAGAAATTTCAATTTTTTCAAAAGTTTTGAAAAACTACGGATGTCGTAGTGAAACGTCAACTTTTTAATAAAATCGAGTTTTTTAAGATTCAACCAGCCTGTTATTGCTAATAATTATCAAGAGATTAAAAATAGATCACAGGCAACAACAATTCGAATAAATAATTAAATATTGCAAACTGAAAATATGGCAATGATCCCAAACTTAAGCTGAGAGTTTCAAACATTGTTCTAGATTGTGAGTACCTTTTTAAAAGATTTGAAATTCTAAATAAAAAATTCATTGAAAACGGCTACTTCCATATAAACGGGCTAAACCGATAATTTTGCTCTACTTATTTAATATTTTCCCGCGACTAATTTCTTTATTATTGTTTATTTACTCGTTCTGAGATCTCGCGGATGGCATTAATCGCCTCCGTGGCATAGTTTGACCAAATCTCCCAAACCGGAGAGTTCAAACAATAGTCCACAAAGGTGTTGATTGTCTTCCGTAGCAGAGGTTTTTATTTATTGTACTATTTTCATCTCCAAATTTTCAATCCAATGCTTTGCTACGCCGTTCTGATGAGGACCAAAGAGTCCGAAACACGTGTCAACGGCTGCTTCCATATTAACGTTCTATACCGATAATTCTGCTCTACTTTTTTAATATTTTCCTGCGACTAATTTCTTTGTTATTAGATAAATAGTACCCTATTATTTTTATTTTTGAACATTACGTAGGTAAAGGTTTCTGTGGTTTCCCTTGCCATCTAATGATAACAATTTTGAATGTTGATATTAGACTGAATAGCACGTAATAAATAACAAAGAACAACCACATTCGAGAAAAATTTTAGCAAGACAGAGTAGTCTTTGTCTATTCAAATTTTTTCAAATCAATAAATGTCAAAGAAATTTCAATTTTTTCAAAAGTTTTGAAAAACTACGAATGTCGTTGTGAAACGTCAACTTTTTAATAAAATCGAGTTTTTTAAGATTCAACCAGCCTGTTATTGCTAATAATTATCAAGAGATTATATATATATATATATATATATATATATATATATATATGTATGTATATTTATATATATATATATATATATATATATATATATATATATATATATATATATATATATATATATATATATATATATATATATATATATATATATATATATATATATATATATATATATATATATATATATATATATATATATATATATATATATATATATATATATATATATATATAAATATAATATATATATATATATATATATATATATAATAATAAAGAAATTAGTCGCGGGAAAATATTAAACAAGTAGAGCAGAATTATCGGTTCTGAGATCTCGCGGATGGCATTAATCGCCTCCGTGGCAAAGTTTGACCAAATCTCCCAAACCGGAGAGTTCAAACAATAAGCCACAAATGTGTGATTGTCTTCCGTGGCAGGGGATTTCGTTTTGTTGTGCTATTTTCATCTCCAAGTTTTCAATCCAATGCTTGGCTACGCCGTTCTGATGAGGACCAAGGAGTCCGAAACACGTGTCAACGGCTGCATCCCTATAAGCGGGCTATACCGATAATTCTGCTCTACTTGTTATATATATATATATATATAATAATATATATATATATATATATATATATATATATAATATATATATATATATATATATATATATATATTATATATATATATATATATATATATATTATATATATATATATATATATATATATATATATATATAGTAAATCATATTTCTCAATATTTTCATGATGATAAACCATCGTATAATAGACAATCAATCAATTCAATATTTATTCATAATCTTTTTACTTTATTATTTCACTATAAATCATGAAAACTTCACTGACACAGTCTCTTCTGTGAACGATTTCAGGAAAAAGTCCTCCATTATCAACTTTATAGTTATAATCAATCCTCAATTGTATGTAAAGAAACACTTATTTCGTAGATCTTAGCCCAAGACAATTCATTAATCTGGAGCAGTCATTCGAAAACATAGCATATACCAGTTAGTGCAGCTCAATCGCCCATAATATAGGTCCGTGAAAATATCGATTTGCGAAAATATAGTTCGGCCTCATAACCCGTTTCGTGTTACGCCAATGGTAGCTCCTATTTGCATTACATCTATAGCGCTCTTTCGCGGAATTTTATTTCTTCCCGATCGTATACAATCTCAACCGGCCCTTCGGCCAGCGAAGGTTTGCGGTAATGTGAACCAATCAGAGATTCAAGAGAATCTGGGCCCTATTGATGGGAATTTGACTATTATTTCCGTCAAACTATGCAATTTTCTATCTAATCTGAGAAACGTCAAATATTGAACACTGTATTCTCGCGATCCGCTTTGCGTATCGAAACGAAACTCTTCCTATGCCGTTCATCGCTGTTTCAGCAGTCCGATAGGCACACTATGGATCCGTTCCCTAAACTGTTTTTCCAAACATTTTTCGTGAAATAAGGCGGTCTTCGGCGGCCCGTAACTAAACATGCGACCTCAACAAGTTCGAAAACGGTTAACCACCTATACGTTAAGTTTTATATACCATAGAAATTACAAACATCTTTTGTTATTTAGTTATAAATAAAATGTACTCAGATTAACCAGAATGAATATGCTATCGACAACCATTAGCATCTATTCGAATACTTTCAACTTAAGTCGGCGAATTTTATTCCATGCATTTAATTTTGTTTCTTGAAGGTTTCATGTCCACTGGCATTTCTACTATTTTTGCTTTGAAAAAAATTTTAATTCCTCGTTTTTCTCCATTATAAACCACACTGAAAGATAAACGTCGGCCAACGCGACTAACACCGCCCCTGTTGAGATTGTAATACGACACAAATTATGGTTCTATTTTCTTTCTTTGTAAGTTTCTACGTCCACCATGATGTAGTATGATAAGGGTACCCATCACATAAATTGCCGATGCCGGTCAGAAATTTTAAAAATCCCGGACATTTCTGTGAATTGTTTTTCCCCGGACAACCCGTTAAAAGTTTTTTTGTGAATAAAAGAAAACATCATTTATATTTTAATTTTTTAATTTATTTAAACTTCAAACCCCTTGTTTGCCATATAAACAGAACAACAAAAAACAAATAAAATTTTATTATACACAGTTTACAGTTTTTTTTTTTGGTATCATCAAATAAAAAACTTTTCACGACCATAATTTTTGGTGAATCAAAAATCAAATAGATTAGATTCTACATTGTAATAGCAAATTATAGGATATGTCATCTAGTTCGGTTAAATAGGTTAGGTACCCAAAAGTCTAAATTATTTATTAACTATAAATCAAAAGTAAGTAACAAATTTTAATTTTAACGAGCTCAAGTTCTTTTTACTAATTCAACTTAAGTTGAAATATTTCAGACTTGCCAATTTTTCCCAAATGTCTTTATTTTTCATCATGAATTTGTAAAAGTCCGAGCAACTCAAGTCTTTAAAATTAGACTTTATTTTGATCAGAGAAGAATCGTATGTGTATTTAGCAAGTTTCTCTCCTTCCTCCATTGCTGCGATCCTAGCGAAAAAACTCACTCTACATTAGCATTGTGAGCTGGTATACAAAAATATTACTATGCAATTTTGAGCGGTTTAGAATATAGATGTTTCGAAAAAATTCGGCCACAACTGGTTTGCATATAATAGCTCATCTGTGTCACTGACACTCAAAAATTTGTCATATTTGGACATATTTTGAAAGCCCCGTCCGGACGACCCCCGGACGCCCCCTAAACTGAGACAAATCCGGGGAAACCCGGACGGATGGCAACCCTAAGTTTTTTCATCACATTGCACATTGCCCCTCTTTGAAAACCAATTATTAATCGGATACCTTGGTTTTTTGTACTTCAATTAAGTTGGCATATTTTAAGTGATTCGTGTTTGTGTTCCATTAACACGGAATGGCGAAGTAGATACAGGCGGGAACGTATAACGTGTAGATTCGGTTATAATTATATAAAACATCGTGGGCCCCATCGATTCATCCAAGTGAATTCGATAAAAGGTTGAATGTGTAAAATGATTCGAAAAACACGCAAACTTGAATTTGGAAGGAAAATATGGAGTAAGATTAAGACTATCATCATATGAAGAATATTGAGAGTGAAGCATCCTCAGATCGGACTTAGTCAAAGCCCAAATAAATGACGTTCTTTAGCCTTTGATTAGAGAATTTTCGTCTAACCTAGGAGAGACTAATTTTGTCAGGCAAACGTCGAAACTTAATTTCATAAAATCATGGTTTGACCAGCTAAACTTCAATAAGGTATTAAAATGTTTAATAAGATTAGGTATAATTAAACGACATTTTTAAAATTTAATGTTCATTGTTTTAATATCGTATCTAAAATAAAAATTAATCTTTATTCTCACATGGTGAAGCATTATGATATTCAGAATGAGACAATATGTTAGATTTTTGCATTTACATACTTTCGAAGAGCACTTTTCATTGCAGTGGCATTTTGTAAAGCCTTGGTCTCCAAATATAGAATCTCTGCACTGATTTCTTCTAGAGACAGCTGAACGTCAGGCACATCTTCGAAATCAAATTAATTCCCTTTGCATTCTTTCATTTGATTCCTCGTATTTATTATTTAGTCCCTTTTCTATATGAACCAGCAACTGTTTTATCTTGTATGATACCCAAAACATTTCGAGCATCCCATTTAGAAAATTTTGGTTCAGTTCATTGTTTGATAACAGTAGCCAGAGATTAAGTACCTTAAATTGCCCTTTTTTTTAATCTGTGCACAACACATTCATGTAACTTTACTTCCGAAGCCTTCATAGTCTGCACCAGGTGTGCTGTCACACTTGGTGCGTACAATGCCGTAGCGTTTGAGATTGGGATACTGAAAGGACGTTTACTTTGTAGCTACCTCATTTTACCTCACAAATAATCTGCTCATACATCTCTTTATTTCTTATACGAAATGAACACTTATCTTTATTCAAATTAGTAATTTTCCCTTTAAACTTGACTTTTGAAGCTTCTTTATCCACGTTTTCAGTAACAACACTGTTTGATACACAAATCTTCGATCTTACACACCCGCACAGTTCATTGGAATACCGGAAGAAAACACGTATAAACCTGATTCAAGTTGTAACAAATACAGTACAGATCTACGTTTGATCGAGTCTGCTAGTCGCTTCTAGGATCGACTAGGCAAAACCCGGAACAGATAATTTTACTTTCGACGTTTGACTAAAACGTTAGGAACTTCTTCACTCAAAGGCCGAAAATGGAAATTATTTTGGGGTTTGCCCAAAAGATTTGAGCAAACCTAGCATGAACCAGTCATTCCTGTAAAAGACTGCATATAGGCCTTTGACTATAATATAGGTATATATAGGTATATATATATATATATATATATATATATATATATAGATTTATATATAAATATATATATATATATATATATTTTTTTTTATTTTTATTTATATATATAAATATATATATTTATATAATTTATTATATAATAATATATATATATAAATATATTTATATAATATATATATATATATAATATATATATATATATAATATATATATATATATATATATATATATATATATATATATATATATATATATATATATATATATATATATATATATATATATATTATATATATATATATATATATATAATATATATATAATTATATATAAAAAAATATATATATATATATATATATATATATATATATATATATATATATTAATATATATATATAAATATATATATATATATATATATATGAATAATAATAATAAGGCTTTCATTTCCTACAGATAAAAAGAAAACTCAGTTACAGGAAATATTCCTGAATAACAGAATAAAAATTTACAGAAGTGGCTTCAAAATAATATTGGTATTACAATAACTGAAAATTAATTTGAAAAATAACTAAGAAAAAGAACATTAGGATATTAATACAGTTTCATAGCTCATACTTGAGAAACGGAAAAAAGTTGATACAATTTATGTCTACCTATCCAGATACTCCAAAAAACTCGACTTATGGCTGAAAATGTATCAAAGTTCATACACAACTATCAAACAACTCATTGAATAAGGAACACATTAATCTAATAGGCGATTGTATAAGAGAATTGGTTCTTGGAGTGATCAAGAAAAATAGATCACTACTTCTTGATCACCGGCTAGGCACCAGCAATTCCACCATTGCCAGAAGAACGGAGCAGTCAATACAACCATGTGATAGATTATACAAAAATTTCAAAGACATATATGTATATAAATATATATATATATATATATATATATATATATATATATATATAAATATTTATATATATATATATATATATAAATAATAAATATATATATATATATATATATATATATATATATATATATATATATATATATATATATATATCTATTTATATATTATGAAACGGTGCAAAAACTCAGATGGCATCTTATTGCTCAGAAAATACACACAGTTGAAACTACAATACAAACTTTCACAATAGAGCTTAGAAGAAATCAATGGAGAAATTAATTCGAAGAGAATGATAACGTCAATATCTACCCATTGTAATTTTTCAACCACACGAATCATCCCTGATGCCATGCAAATGAGGATTTATAAGTTGGTCTCCGCGTTTTCCCACGTTGTTGTGATGGTAATGGCCCACACTTTATCATCATGAAATAATGTACCATTACGTTGAATTATGCTAATGAGAAGCTGGTTTACCATATTGCGTTACAGTTTGCTCAGTGTGGGTGAATATAACACGTGCCAGTTTACCATGTCGTTCGTGATTTGATCAGAGACTAGTTTATGAATAGCACAATTTCATGTGAATCCTTCTTGAACAAACTATATAAGGCTATAATAATAAAACATCAAAACTTCAACATAGAACATCAAAATTTTGGAATTAGAGTAAAAACAAATGTGTGTGTCATCTTCGACGCACGACTGGAATTTACTCCAGTAGTGCGTTAGTTTTTTTATATCTTTCAATATTTAATTAACTTCAACCACTCAATAATTTTGTTCATTGTGCACAAATGTAAGTATCACTATATATATAAATAAACTACACCCTAAACTCAAAACACAAATTGACGGTTAGGTTGCTGATGTATGAGAGAGAGGGAGAGAAATAGCTTTATTGTCTTATAAAATTACAAAACTTTGTCAACAGAGCACATATATAAAATTAAAAATAAAATTCAACAATGATAACTAATCAAACAAAACACACTTTCAATAGTTGAACAAAGCAAGGATCAATTAAAATAGAGGAACAAAATAGAAAAACATTTATCAGTCAATAATGTATAAACATATGTTAAGAATCATTTTGTCAATTAAACATATTATACAGACATAAAATTTTGTATATTACAAAAAAGACATTAATATATCCAAAAAAAAAGCCTTAGTCGAACTTCAGAACTTTTTGTACGTACTCAAAGATTTTAGCTCCAATGGTAGATGATTGTATAACTTCCCAGCATTGTAGGAAAAGGGATTTTTTGTTAAGACGGAGGTGGGCGTTATTAAATAAATATCGGGGTATCTGAATTACTTGTGGGATATCTATGTATGTGTTGTATCATATATACCTGCGTATATATGCGGCGTAAACTCCAACAATAATTTTAATAACATAATATATAAAAGATATATGCAATTCAATCAAACATACATACGTACATACATTGAATAACAGACTCGTGTTCGTTAATTCAATTAATAATAATAATAATAAAAACCGCATCCATGTGTTTTTCAAATGATTCATCTTCGTTATTCATTTTTATTCAAATCGGTTTTTTTCAATATTTTATTAACTTCAATCACTTGATAATTTCGTTTCCTTTGCACATATATAAGTAAGTAGTGTTACTACACCGGTTCTAGACCACTTCAACTTTCCAAGTCCGAAATGCCAGTTCTGCGCATGCGCGACTTCGGGGGCGTGGCTATGATCGGGAAGTCGGCTCTACAACGTGAGGGTTGGGTTCTATAACGTCTTGGTTCTATAACGTCTTGGTTCTAGAACGTGAGGGTTGGGTTCTACAACGTGAGGGTTGGGTTCTACAACGTGGGTGTTGGGTTCTACAACGTCTTGGTTCTAGAACGTGAGGGTTGGGTTCTACAACGTGAGGGTTGGATTCTACAACGTGGGGGTTGGATTCTACAACGTCTTGGTTCAAGAACCAACACGTTGTAGAACCTAACCCTTACGTTGTAGAACCCAATACTCGCGTTGTAGAACCCAACCCCTTACGTTGTAGAACCCAACACGTCGCGCATGCGCAGAACTGACATTTCGGAAATGTTGAAGTGGTCTAGAACCGGTGTAGCTACACTACTTAAGTATCACTAGATATAAATACCTATACATGCTTCTACTGTTGCACTTATACCCTATAAATTCGGCGGTAAACTAATAATCACGAAGTGAAAGGTGCGCATGGTACGTTGCCCAAAGGAACATTTCACTTTCAGTTAACGCTCCATTATAATCGTCATAAAACATTTAGAAAAGGAAATACTGAACAAGTCATGTTTAGAACAATATAATAAGAATTGCTGCAAAAATGAGATAATGTAATCTGTTTCTCACTTTTGAAATACTTATTTCCAATAAACAGTAGTTTCACAAAATGAGATGCCAAAAAACGGAGATATTGAATTAATAAGTATTAATTTTAATATCGATTGGTGCCAGTGAGTATTTGGCTTCAAATAAAATATAATTTTTTTATGAGAATAATAACAGATTCTTCCAATCATACGTGCTTATATAGATTAATCTATTCTTGCAGGAGTTGCTGTATGATACAATGATGATATTTGAGCCAGAAGAATGTTTGAATCTGAATATTCACTTCATCCTTCTTTTCATAATAATAATAGGTAATAACATACAGAGCGTTCTTTTGAATAACGTAAATTTTCCTGAGAGTGAAATGTCGAAAAGGTGGTTCTGTGACCAAGTGGTATGGTTTGTGCTATTCAGTTTGGGTTATCGGTGATCCTGGGTTCAATTCCCACCGTGCTTTCAGGAATTGTGCTAAATGATAGTATTTTAAAAGTTACGTTTGGCTTATATAACTTTTATTACAGAATCTTCCTCTTCTTCGGAAGCTTGCAGCGGATGACAAATTTCTCGAACAGATATAGTGACGGCAAACTTTAATCTAATAACTAATCTTAACAGCAAGACCGGTATTTGATTGAAGAGCAAACGATTCACCTATAAATCTGACTATTCAATAAAAAAGTCAAAATTCATTTTGTAATATTAAATTTTGATAACAACAGTGTCTGAAACAAAATTTTCCGAAACCTGTTCAAATTAACTAGTATTAAAATTAGAAACATTTGATAAATATCCAAATTAATTCATAAATAGCACCTTCTTAGTTAGTTTATCAATCAAATAAATAACTAGCAGGTAAATATCAAATTTTCCAAACCTTGATTGTAGAGAAATGTTTACATAGAAGACATTTATCCTTTGCTGTATCTGTTCGAAAAAGATAGTAGGTATCTGAAGAAGATTGTGTCCATATATTCAATATGTAGTGAAATTCATTACTTAACAGTGTCATTGTGATTAAAAATAATTTTTAATGGATGATATACTGATGGATTGTACTGGTAATCGGCTTCTAAAGGAAGCACTTAGAAGCGTCACTATTCAACTCCACTTATAACCACGTTCATAATATTCTAGCCATGTCCGTTCTACCGCTTCCTGTCCACTTCACAATAAAAACTGGAAAATGTCGAAGTGGAAAATAGCTCCCTTCTTAAATGCTGTGTCATCACGTAAGCCTTAAGTTGGGGATCTTCAAGGTACAATGAAACTAGGATACACGTTTCGTGCCAGTAAAACTACTACTCATTACAGATTCTGAAACTATTATCGTAACATGACTTGCAGTAAAGTTCACGTATATGTAACGAAAGTTGTAACAAAGTGGACCCAAGAGACTGGAGAATGCTCGACTATTGGTGCTCAAGATATGTTCATAAATCATGCTGAGCGCATTAGTTTCTATGGAGTTGGGAGATAAAACGATGAACATATTATCACCGATAGTGTGATATATATATATATATATATATATATATATATATATATATATATATATATATATATATATATATATATATATATATATATATATATATATATATATATATATATATATATATATATATATATATATTTATTATATGTTTATATATATATTATATGTGTATATATATATATATATATATTTATATGTATATATATATATATATATATATATATATATATATATATATATATATATATATATATATATATATATACTTATTTGAATTGTTGTTGCCTGTGAACTGTGAAAAAATTTCCCAAATCAGTGAGAATGAATCCGAAATTTAAGTAGTTTTGACGCCAGTCGGAAGTTCAGACAGAAAAATGCAACAGTTTCACGTATCGTTTTCTAAATTGAAAGCACAAAGGAGCTGGAACTGGGATGAGACATAAATCTTGTCAATTCCGATGTAAGACTCTTTGTGGAAAAAACGAAAGATATTATTTTCGAAAATATTTTAGAAGTTTTTCTCAGTAATTGATTCATCAATTGAAAATAATTTGATTGTTTGATTAATAATTAAGATCATTTAATCTGGGTTATATCGTCAACTCTTTCATGAACTGATGCCCACTGACTCGCTAAGATCTGCAATTGAATATAATCAAGTTGATTGAAGGGAATAAATTCTCAACTTCCATACATACTATGTAAAAAAATTATATATCTCCATTGATTTCTTGGAGGGAATTGCTGCAATTTCCCGACAAATATCTGAGAAAATAATTGTTTTCTATTGATATAAATCATTTGCCTAATTGATGAAATTATGGTAAATGACATCAAAAATACAAAAATTACTTCGTAAGAAAAATTGTTTATTGAATAAATTTTTTTCAAATTTCCTCATATGATGAAACTGCTGCATTGCTGTGATACAAATATTTAATATAAAATGGCAACCAACTCAGATCAACTACTCGGCTACAAGTTTTATAAAATTTATTTTTACACAAAAAACAAAGGTAACTAATTTTTATAATTCTCCACATAGGAACTTTTTCCATGAAAATATACCAAATTTGGCTATGAGTCACACGCTCTCGGAGTTAGATACTTTCATATATATATATATATATATATATATATATATATATATATATATATATATATATATATATATATATATATATATATATATATATATATATATATATATATATATATATATATATATATATATATATATTAATATATATATATATATATATATATATATATATATATATATATATATATATATATATATATATATATATATATATATATATAACTTTATGATAATTATAAGCAATAACAGGCTTGGTGAATCTCAAAAAAACTCGATTTTATTAAAAAGTTTACGTTTCGCCACGACATTCGTGGCTTTTTTTTTGAAATATTGAAATTTCTCTGACATTTATTGATTTGAAAAAATTTGAATAGTTAAAAAAGACTAAATCTTTGTTGCTTTGGCCGTTCTCTGTTATTTATTACGTGCTATTCAGTCCAATATTAACATTAAAATCTGTTATTATTAGATGGTAAAGAAAACCACAGAAACCTTTACCCACGTAATGTTCGAAATAGGTTCAAATTATTTCGATTTTGAAAAGTCAAAGAATAGGGTAGGTACTATTTATATTTTTTTCAAAAATTTTTTTATTACGGCTGTGGCCGTTATCAGTTACTAATTACGTGCTATTTAGTCCAATATCAACAGTCAGGTCTGCTAATATTAGATGGAAAGTGAACCACAGAAACCTTCACCCACGTAATGTACAAAATGGGTTTAAAATAATTTATTGTTGGATTTGTCTTTAAAAGGACATTACTTGTTATTTTGGAGATCACATGTTCTAAACTATATCCTTCTTTAGAATAATTGAAAACTTTAGATGTCTAGATTTTGTCGAATAAGATGAGTTGTTATGGTTAGAGTTTGTTTGTTGAATTATTTTGTCTCGATTCACGTTGTTTTTTTAGAAAAATTAAAGAATTAAATCTGCGTATATTGAACTTAAATGTTTTATATCTGTTTTATCATTTATGACTTTATTTAAATTGTTTTGAATATGTAACATTAGGATTTACAATTACTACAGGGTATACTATAAACAAAATAAGATTTTTGCAGAAGATGTGTTTTACTTTTTAATTTGGAATATATTTTGTTTTATTTGATTTTGTGCAGTGTGGGCTACTTTAATACTGTGTGGATTTAAAATATGTAATATCTTATTACTTAAATGAGGAATATATGGAAGACGAATATATTTTCTGTTAATATTCTCTTTGTTTGACGTATCTAATGTGTTGTAAAGTTTATGAATTATATTTTTAGTGATTTTCTGTATAAGTTTTATTGGGTAATCGTTTTTTATAAGTAATTCATGGACATCTTGTAATGTTTCATATCTGTGTGTAGGTGAAATAAGCTTAAGTGCTTTGTCTATGTATCCGATAATTAAACTCTTCTTTTGTGACAAATGATGTGTACTGTTGTAGTTCAATGTTCTTTGTGAAAAAATTTCTTTTCTATGCCATTTTGTGATAATTTAATTTTTTGTATATGAGAGTAATATCAAGAAAATGTAATGTATTGTTTGTTTCTTTTTCTAAAGTAAATTGAAATTTTCTATTAAAATCGTTGAAATTGTTAAGAATATCATCAAAATGTATTAAATCATTCGAATTATAACTTTCAAAAGGTATGTTGATGATGCCTTATAATAACATCAGAAGACTTTATTGAAGATATTCTTGAAAACTTCAGCGATTTTTTGAGATTCACCAAGCCCGTTATTGCTAATAATTATCAAAAAGTTATATATTTATATATATATATATATATATATATATATATTTTTATTTTTTTATATATATATAAATATATATATATATTTATTTATATTTATATGTAAAATATATATATATATATATATATATATATATATATATATATATATATATATATATATTTATATATATATATATAAATATATATATATATATATATATATATATATATATATATATATATATATATATTTATATATATATATACATATATATATATATATATATATATATATATATATATATATATATATATATATATATATATATGTATTTATCTTTTACTAGCATTTACTAGCTATTTGATTTTGTAAACCGATATTATCATCAAGTTTAAGTTTCTTCAACATAATACGTGAATTTTTGAAATATGAAATCCACTTTTTTGTTTATGAATTTTTGAAAAATTGAAAAGTCAAAAAAGAGATAACTATGTTTCATCAAATTGTTTGGGATTGTGGGATTGTGGCTGTCATCTGTAAATAAGTATTCCCTTCAATATCAATATGGGCAGTCGAATCTCCTGATATCATTTGACAAATCGCCTAAATACGTCACAGGCTATAACAATTCATATTTATATATATATATATATATATATATATATATATATATATATATATATATATATATATATATATATATATATATATATATAGGGTGTCCCGTAAATAACACGCCAGAGTGACACTGGAGGTAGATAGGCTTCAGGTCAATCAGATAACATCAACATGACCTCAGTAAAAGTTTTCTGGTTTTCGAGATATTGTCACCCTTATGTTTTTTTCAAAAATCTATACTTTTTGGTAATTTTCTCGCCCCATAAACATAAATAAGTTCTAACTCCTGTTTTTTTTTCTTCTTATGCTATCATCAATATATGGTTGAGACAATTGACTTATCATTTCATTAAAAACTAGCTCGCTAACCTAAAAAAAAATCAAGTTGTTTCAATTTATTTTAAATCCGAAAACGTTGAGTAAAGTTTGTCTATTTACTGTGAAAAAATATTGTACCAGACAGAATCAGCAAATCATCTTAAAAACTAGCCTTTTTAATGCTCTTCCGAAAACGGTGTAACATTTGTGGTTTTTTTCTTTCAAAAGTCTGAAAATTCCAATTTTTGTCATTGAAGTCGTGCTACTTACGAAATACACTGCTCCGCAAATTTAACGCATAGCTTAAATATTTCCTAAGTTTTGACTGAATATTTTCTCAGGCGGTGATCCGATATGGATAAATTTTTCACCAAATTGTAGCTCCGTTCTTTGAGAAAAAGCTGTAGTTATAAGATGATCAAAAAAAATGAATAAACTTATTGTACAGGGTGTTTGAATAGCGATCTGTTTTCTTCGTCCAAGTTTACATCCTTCTGCGGGCAATATCGGGTAGCTCAGGCAGAAAAAAAATAGACGGTATTATAATCGCATGACTTCTGAGTAATTTGTTTTTTCAATCGTCTGTTTATCTTGAGCCACTCGAAAAATATTCATGTTTCTATAATTCTCACATTTTCCAAACGAAATTTTCTAAAATTTTTTTGTTAATTTGCGAAGAAGGCTGTGTATTCAAAATTTTTTTACAAGTAGAAACTGTGTTTATTTGGGTTTGTATATCTCTCCATACTACAAGTCTGAGCTACCCGATATTGCCTGCAGAAGGATGTAAACTTGGTGGAAGAAAACATGTCGCTATTCAAACACCCTGTACAATAAGTTTATTCATTTTTTTTGATCATCTTATAAATATTACATTTTCTCAAAGGACGGAGCTACTATTTGGTGAAAAATTCATTCAAATCGGATCACCGCCTGAGAAAATATTCAGTCAAAACTTAGGAAATATATAAGCTATACGTTAAATTTGCGGCGCAGTGTATTTCGCAAGTAGCACGACTTCAATGGCAAAAATTGGAATTTTTAGACCTTTGAAAGAAAAAACCACAAATGTTATACCGCTTTCGAATGAGCATTAAATAAGCTAGTTTTTAAGATCATTTGCTGATTCTGTCTGGTACAATATTTTTTCACAGTAAATAGTCAAACTTTACTTAAGGTTTTCGGATTTAAATTAAATTGAAACAACTTAATTTTTTTTTAAGGTTAGCGAGCTAGTTTTTAGTGAAATGATATGTCGATTGTCTCAACCATATATTGATGATAGCCCAAGAAAAAAAAAACCATGAGTAAGAACTTATGTACATTCAAAACAGGCGAGAAAATGACCAAAAAGTATAGATATTTGAAAAAAACATAAGAGTGGCAATATCTCGAAAACCAGAAAACTTTTACTAAGGTCATGTTGATGTTAACTGATTGACCTGAAGCCAATCTACCTCCAGTGTCACTCTGGCGTGTTATTTACGGGACACCCTGTATATTTATATATATTTATATATATATATATATATATATATATATATATATATATATATATATATATATATATATATATATAGGTATATTCATATTTACATTTTAAAAAAATTAGAGAAGAATAAAAACTTGTTGTATAGGGTTTTCTTTAAATTATCCATACCTTCCAAAATAAAATATCGCAAAATAATTTCTTTATTCATCTAATACGTTACATTATTCTTTGAATACATTCATATTCTGGATTTATTTTCGAAAGTCTCTTAATTATATTCATTAACTCGTGTCAAATTTTGTAAAGATAACTCTTCGAAAGTGCATTGAAAAAATATCAAAATATAATTGTTGATCATTTTGGAATAACATGCTACGAACTGAAGATTTATTACTCATGTAATGTAGTTCCTAATAATTTTGCTACACACAAAATAGGTTATTTTATAAGTTCAGACAAAATTATATTTTCAAAGTTTTTCTGGACATAAAATAAGATTTCTGACTCATTCAGCGGCAGTTCTATTCAAGTTATTCTATAACGCCCATAAGATAATGAAAATATCCACAGAATCATATTCTATTCAGTCAGTTATTAATACCACAGCTCATCCAGTCACCAAAGATTGATTATCAAGTAGAAAACTGAAGCAATATTGCAAGAAATTTGGAGTCACTCGTGGGCTTTTCAATTGAGGCCATGAATATGCCTCACGCTTTATTATTTGAAATTCAGGCCGCACCCCAAGCCTCTGAATCAATACGATGACGAAATATCAAATTCAAATTACATTGCAAATGAATTACGATGCGAACCCTATTTGGGAGGCGTAACTTGAACGCGAGATCACTGGTGGAATCGAAATGGTTTACAATCTTGGAGTTAATTCAGGTGAAATAGGTAGCATTAACCCTTAAGCCCGTGCTTATTTGAAGGAATTTGATATAGTTAATAGCGCATACATTCGCTTAACGAATGCTGGAATACCGCAAGGTTTATTCCAAGGACCCACGATATTTGACTGTAGATGATCGACCAATCGGTTTCAATGGGTAGTAGATTATGAAGCTTCACTTCAGTCATATCATTTTGCCTCACAACTTATGAGTGCAAGTAGGTACTTCAAAACGTACAGTAAATTTTTAGATATACTTCTTTCGCCAATACCGGCAGACAATTTTAGCAGACCTAATCAAAAAAAATTATGTTTCTACTTCAACTTAATACACTTTGTTCACTATAGAATTGTAACCACAAATTCTATAATCTTATTTCGCAATCATATGAATCGATAGGTAATAGCAGTTTTAGTCGGCACAAACATAACGACCGCTCACTATGATGCTTTGCTATTTTTACTATGTTGGGTATGCGAACTATCAGCCCCAGAATATTTTTCATATATTCGTATATCCCAAAAAATTATGTTATGTCTATAGGAAACAAGAGATTATTTCGGTTAACACCCTATGTAATATAAGTGAGCTGACTTCAAGTAATAAGTATAATTTTTTTCTCCGATCGTGGGGAAAGTGACACTATTATGACCTGTTTTCTATGCGCAAAGCTCAACATTCCAGAATAGTGGTCAGTTGCTAAGCAATTAGAGAATAACAGTGCGGTAATATTATTACCGCACTGCTGTAGCGTGCGGTAATGTTACAAATGGATTATTATATTAAAATGAAACAAAGTATGGTTTTAATTTTTATAATTGTTGTTAATATTTACATTTTTTGTATCCTGTAGCTTGACGTTTTAGAAATGCTCTCAGTTTTTGGTACTGGGCAATATTAATATGATTTTTAAAAGACAAAGTTGATCGAAGCATGGAATAATGTGCCCACAACGTCGAAGATTTCATTGTTTTAATAGCCAATTCAGCAACATACGCCATCAGTTCATTCTCAGAAAAGGATACACTGTTGTTTTTTGTACCAAAATTCATGAAGCGTTGGTACGTTAGTTCATACTTCTCTCTGGATTTCGCCGGAAGTAAATTAAGTGAAGCCGCGTTTGCGGCTTCTACTAGTTCAGGAGCCGTGCAAGACAACAAATAATCACTATCAGTCTTCATATTTACTATTTTTTTTAAATTCCTTATAAAATACAACGAATCAAACAAAACCGGCTTTGAAATTATTTTACTTTTGTCATAACAGAGTAATTTCCATGGTTACCACTTCTATATTTCTATATAAACATAGAGAAACCTATTTAAACTTACTTGATTACATCTTGGATGAAATATTTTTCAACAAATTTTTTAAATGTAAATCAACGATCGGAGAAAAAATAGTATGTATAATTCGTGGGAAAAGCATATTCCCAAACTCTCGTGTTACCAGACTCGTCGCTACGCTCCTCGTCTGGTAATAATTGTCACAGTCGTTTGGGAATATTATGCTTTTCCCACTAATTATACAATATACTATTTCGAAGAATAACTGTAGCCTCGTTCTAGTCGTATTTTCATCGAAAATAATAGACTATAATAGAATATCGAAAGTCAGTCAGGTGCGGGAGTATTTTTTTAATACTTTTTAGTCCTTCTTGTCAACGATTTTTGAATTTTTTCTGATGTCAAACCGCCTTCATCTTTACGTAGATATTTCATGTTTATTCATTGTTTTTGAAAATTTGCGTAACTCCACATCATCTGCAGATTGAGTTAGAGGGTTCAAATTAGGTAATTAGATTGAGTTCATGTTGATAAAATAATTTTCATTATGGGTTTCAATTCTTTTCCTCTATCACGCAAAGAGGAAACTTTTCGGTTCGAATCGCATCTCCACTATCCACTTCTCCAATTTTTAATTTATTTTCGATGAAAAAAATTATACTCTAATTTTTACTACGGTTTCTTGTGAGTAGTTCTGCAATAGGCATTCTTAGCAGGTTTCCACTTTGAGAACCTGCTCATTAAAATGGGTGGGATTAGCAAAGTTGAACCAAGTCCAACATAGTTTTTCGTTTCATGACTTTTTATGATGCGGCATCAAAAACTCAATCTTATCTCTCTCTCTCTCTCTCTCTCTCTCTATATGTATATGTATATATATATATATATATATATATATATATAAATATATATATATATATATATATATATATATATATATATATATATATATATATATATATATATATATATATATATATATATATATATATATATTTTTATATATATATATATATATATATATATATATATATATATATATATATATATATATATATATATATATATATAAATATATATCTATATATATATATATATATATATATATATATGTATATATATATATATATATATATATATATATATATATATACGTATATGTTCATATGTATGTATGTATAGGCTTATGTATTTTAGCCTTGTTTACACGAAGTTTGTAAATAGGTAGTTTCGTGTGATATCTTGAAAGGAAATGGTTTTAGTTCGAATTGATTGGGGGGGCCCCCATCGGGAGGAAATTAATCTTGTTTACACGATAAACGGCGCAATTTTGTAGCAATAGGGTTGAAGGTTTGTATCTAGGTAGTTCTGTATGATATCTTCAATGGGATTGGTTTTGGTTCGAATTGGTTGGGGGTTGACCACTCGGGGATGAAATAAATCTTGTTCATACGATAAAGGTCGCAATTTTGGAGTAATAGGGTTGAAAATTTGTAAGTATGTATTTTCGAAAGATATCTTGGATAGGATTGGTTTTGGTTCAAATTGGTCAGGGAGTTGAGCCCCTGGGGAAAGAAATAAATCATGTTATTATCATAAAGGGCGTAATTTTGGAGCAATAGGATTGAAAATTTGTGAGTAGGTAGTTTTGGATGATATATTGGAAAAGATTGGTTTTGGTACGAACTATTTTGGGGTTGACCCTCTCACGACAGGAAATAAATCTTGTTTACATGATAGAAGGAGTAATTTTTGGAACATAGGGTTGAAACTTTGCATTTAGGTAGTTTCGTACGATATCATGGATGGTACGATGACCCCCCGGAGGATGAAACAAATATTGTTTAGACGATTCTGTTTTTGGATTTGAAACAAAAATCTTAATTGAATGAATTAATTTTCTAAACTGGATACGTTTTGAAAACCTGCTTCATGCAGCTCGCTACGGTAGAGTTTTTTTTCAATAAAGTTAATTCTTTTCTGATGAAATTTTAATGAATAATATATTGAAGCATTACTGATCAAGTGTACTTACTTTCACAGAATAGCTATACAGATCAGAAAAATCTATTTCAAGGCCTGCACGAATCTTCATTTACAAATATTTTTTTTTGAGTGAATAAATCATCAATAGAAGAAATGTAACCTCAGTTTAACAGTGAAACAAGTATGAATTGGTAGATTTTAGTTAAATTAGAATATTAGATATACCTATGATAATTCAGTATATAACATTAACTACCTACTCTTGTATTAAACTTGAAGAATTGAAAGTATTCAGATTTCAAATATACGGTGATGTAGACTTAATATCTTGAGATAAATTATTTTTCGAATATTTCAATAGTTTTTCCAGCATACTATTTGTGTGTTCATTCTATGAAATTTTAATTACTTAATTATTCTATTATATGTTGAAAATGAAGAATTACTGAGAAATACTGAAAATTGATATGTAATCAATCATAATTAATTGAATGAGATATAATCTAAAGTTTTTCTTGAATCATTCAATCAAAATTATGAAAAAATCTTTTTTCATTTTGTAGTGAATCTTTGTCTTATTGTTCAACTTAAAATACATTGGAGAAGATTTATTCAATCTAAATAAACGGAAATCGTCTAGTTATTTGTTCATTCCATAATATACCCAAGTTATGATTAAGAAACATAACAATATCGATTCAATTTGGGGATCATATATTGGCGCAGTCGTTATGCTCGGTGATGAAACCATCTCAGAGTATAAACGGTGCCAAGCTTATATCCGCAAATATATATAATCCCGATTTACTTAGGGCGGGAGAAGCAATCAACGGCATTGATTAGACCGTATATTCGGGATAAGAAATTCATTTTCTTGGATACTCAAATAATCAATATTTAACTATCGTTTGTCCGAATCATCATCATCCAGCTGGTCTAGATGAAGTACGATGCCACCTTGATTGATTCTCATTCTGAAATGTTAATCAAAATGCGAATTCAGGATTATTCAAACAAAAATTCTATCATGAAAACGTTCTGTGACTACGGAAGAGGAATTGACACTGTTGATCAGTTGATCTATCTATATATATATATATATATATATATATATATATATATATATATATATATATATATATATATATATATACTATATATAATATATATTATTTATAGAATATATATATATATATATATATATTTATATATATATATATATATATATATATATATATATATATATATATATATATATATATATATATATATATATTTTTATATATATATATATATATATATATATATATATATATATATATATATATATATATATATAAATATATATATACGCCAGAGTGACACTGAAGGAAGATTGGCTTCAGGTCAATCAGATAACATCAACATGATCTCAGTAAAAGTTTTCTGGTTTTCGAGATATTGCCACTCTTATGTTTTTTTCAAAAATCTATATTGGTCATTTTCTTGCCTGTTTTGATTATAAATAACTTCTAACTTATTGTTCTTTTTTCTTGTGCTATCATTAGTTGAGATAATCGACCCATCATTTCATTAAAAACTAGCTCGCTAACCTTAAAAAAAATTAAGTTGTATCAATTCAATTTAAATCCGAAAACCTTAACTAAAGTTTGACTATTTACTGTGAAAAAAAATTTTACCGGACTTAATCAGCAGATGATCTTAAAAACTAGCCTATTGAATTCTCTTTCGAAAATGGTACAATATTTTTTTCAAAAGTCTAAAAATTCCAATTTTTTCATTGAAGTCGTGATACTTGCAAAACACTTCAAATAAAAAATAATACTTTATAGAAGGTGCAGGCGTCCTTTGTCGGCAAATTACGTCGTGGTAGTTGTAGAAAATATCTGAAACCACTATTCATTTTTTTTAAATTCATTGTTATAGGTAGGTGTCAAAATAATTAACCGGACATTTATTATTTCAATAGATTTTTACATCGTAAAAAGCAAATAAAGAATTTTGATCTTAAATTTGAATCATTATTTCCACAATAGATTTTTGGAATGTCTACCAGTAACTTTTAAACACAACCTGCATCTTGTCAAAAAATGTCCTTTTAAACGCCTTGAACTCAAATCATTCATTTCACGTGCTGCTTGATTGATTACGAAGAAGGATGTGGTTGTAAAATGATGGGTGCCCTGCACACTATGCTCGTGCATTAAGGGCGCACGCGTGTGGCCCCCGCGTTCCCCAGACCTCAATCTTCTCGATTCTTTTATTGGGGATGTTTAAAAGATAAAGTCTATGGAAAACCAATTCGATGGGCAAATGAATTGCGTCAACGAATTAATCAAGCAGCACGTGAAATATCTGATTTGAGTTTAGGGCATTTGAAAAGAAAATTTTTGAGAAGATGCAAGTTGTGTTTAAGAGTCGGCGGTAGACATTTCGAAAATCTATTGTGAAAATAATGATTCAAATTTCAGATCAAAATTTCTTATTTGTTCTAACGATGTAGTAATCTATTTAAATAATTAATACGACCTTATATTCTGTTCATTATTTGGACGCATACCTACAACAATTAATAAAAAAGAGTAATGAATAGCGGTTTCAGATATTTTCTACAACAACTACCACGTTGTAAGTTGCCGACAAAAAACGCCTGCACCTTTTATACAGTATTATTTTTTATTTGAAGTATTTCGCAAGTAGCACGACTTCAATGACAAGAACTGGAATTTTTAGACTTTTGAAAAAAAAAACCACAAATGTTGTAGGTATTCGAAAAAGCATTAAATAGGCTAGTTTTGAAGATCATTTGCTAATTCAGCCCAATATTTTTTCACAGTAAATAGTCAAACTTAATTTTTCTTTAAGTTAGAGAGCTAGTTTGTTAATGAAATGATGTGTCGATTATCTCAACCAACTATTTATAGTAGCATATATATATATATATATATATATATATATATATATATATATATATATATATATATATATATATATATATATGTATATATATATATATATATATAATATGAAAATAAAACAATAAGTAAGAAGTTATTTATATTCAAAACAGGCGAGAAAATGACCAAAAAGTATAAATTTTTGAAAAAACATAAGAGTGGCAATATCTCGAAAACCAGAAAACTTTTACTAAGGTCGTGTTGATGTTATCTGATTGACCTGAAGCCATTTTACCTCCAGTGTCATTCTGGCGTGTTATTTACGGGACACCCTATATATATATATATATATATATATATATATATATATATATATATATATATATATATATCCTAATAATTATTAACGTGGTAGTTCAGCCTTCATTTATGTATAAAGTCTTTAGACAATGTCCAAACTTTTGAGAATGTTTATTGACTTCTTCAGGGCTGCAATTACAAAATCAACATTAAAAAAATCAAGATGATGAACATCCATCAAACTTACATTATCTGTGAGATTAAAAACAACTAAACATGAACAAATAGATAAGATTGTTAAAACTAATTTTTCCTGAGGCAACTAACTAAATGGTACGACCCTTATAATAACAATATCTGAAATGAAAAATACATAAACATGTGGGGCGCGATGCATATGTGTACTGGTATGAAACAAGCCAAACGCCGCAATATATTTATTCATCTCTAGACGGAAATTTTAAATTCATGAAGTACGTATAAATATTACTCAGGTTGGAGGTATCTGATTTTTTACTGAGAGCTTCAGGGTTATTTCGTATATGGTACATTTCCAAAAGATGACGCTTCTTGTTATTGTGTTCTTGATCCAATATTTTGGTATTTTCATTGTTGAAATTATGTCTTGTGTCTCTTACATGGGTCATTAAAGCGAAGGAGACCTGTTTATTTTGATTTTTAGAGTCAGATTTATGTCCTGTGATTCTAGAGTGTGAGTTCTGTGATGTTTGACCGAAGTATACTGCTTCTAAGTTGGTGCATGGTATTTTATAAACAACATCAGATTTGAAGCTATTAGGAACTGGTTTTTCAAGTATATTAAAGAGCGAGGATATTGTTAGGTAGTTTCTTATGCAACCATCGTTTTACTTCGAAATAACTTAACTTAACGTACAGAAGCACAGTGATGTTGGTATCTGTTTTATTCTCTACGTTATGTTTCTTATCCACATTAAAAGGATCTGGACTGTTGAACAATAACTTATTTATGAGTTCCGAGGGATAACCATTATGGTTCAAATTAAATGAAGAAGTCAATAAACTTTGACGAAAGCATGTACATTGTCTACCCACACATCAGAGCAAGTTTCATGAAGTTCAAATATATGTCGTTACCACCCATACTTCAAGGGAGAGCGTCAGAATGCTTGAAAATAGTGGTAAACTCGATAGTAGCACTTGACAGACAGTTTCGTTTTTCAATGAGCAGTAGTGAACATCAACCGAGTGGGCAATGATATTGATCGTCCATAACTATCTCATAATTCCCCTTTGAAATGCTAATACATCCATTGAAATCGATAGGTATTTCCATTCAGATCAAGTGGAGCCACCAATCATCAAATACTTGTGTCACTTCATACTCGTAGGTATTTTCGATTCCGATAGATGGCGCAGAGATGTGCTTGCATATCAGTTTACAGTATATATTCTTCAATGTTATAGTAACCATTTTTAGTTGAGCAGTTTTCTACGTTTCATTTCTCATAACCGGTATCATTTTTGAGTTGAACATGAGTAGGTTCATTCAATGCTAGTTGTTAACTCATAAACTTCTTATAAAAGTTCAGTATAAATTTTATTTGTGTTGAACTTTGATAACTATGAAGAAGTCATTCTACTGTAACCCATATCACCTTTGTGATCTCATAGTCATATGATATTTTCAATTGTTAGTTTCATTTTCGTGTTCGTAATCGAAGTGAACTTTCACCTTTCATTGAAACCACAACAAGCCTTCTAAGACTGATTTGACCTTTAAAGAAAACAATGCCTGTAAATTTGGTGATACTGCTGGGGCTGGACTGGCTATCGCGGAGGATGGACTAAGTTCAATCGGTCTAACCACAGAGAAAGATAACGAGATCAACAACCCTAACTCCTCTAATCTTCCCCTGAAGTTCAGAAATAATGTCTGTCGACATGCCGATCCGTTCTGGGAAGTTCGTGAGTCGTGTCGCGCCTCTGAAATTGAACTTATCGGCCCTGAGTTTTCCCTGTGGTCCCGAAAAAATTCCCCAAAGCAGTGAGAATGAATCCGAAATTTAAGTAGTTTTGACGCCAGTCGGAAGTTCAGACAGAAAAATGCAACAGTTTCACGTATCGTTTTCTAGATTGAAAGCACAAAGGAGCTGGAATTGGGATGAGACATTAATCTTGTTAATTCCGATGTAAGACTTTTTGTGAAAAAAACGAAAGATATTATTTTCAAAAATATTTTCGAAATTTTTCTCAGTAATTGATTCATCAATTGAAAATGATCAGATTGTTTGATTAATAATTAAGATAATTTAATCTGGGTTATATCGTCAACTCTTTCATGAAATGATGCCCACTGACTCGCTAAGATCTACAATTGAATATAATCAAGTTGATTGAAGGGAATAAATTCTCAACTTCCATACATACTATGTAAAAAAAAATTATATATCTCCATTGATTTCTTAGAGGGAATTGCTGCAATATTCTGACAAATATCTAAGAAAATAATTGATTTCTATTGATATAAATCATTTGCCTAATTGATGAAATATGGTGAAGTATTTCAAAAATACAAAAATTACTTCGTAAGAAAAATTGTTTATTGAGTAAATTTATTTCAAATTTCTTCATATGATGAAACTGCTTTGCTGTGATACAAATGTTCAATATAATATGGCAACCAACTCAGATCAACTACTCGGCTACAAGTTTTATAAAATTTATTTTTACACAAAAAACAAAGGTAACTAATTTTCATAATTCTCCACATAGGAACTTTTTCCATGAAAATATGCCAAATTTGGCTATGATCAGTAGTCACACGCTCTTGGAGTTAGATACTTTCATATATATATATATATATATATATATATATATATATATATATATATATATATATAAATATATGCATATAATATATATATATATATATATATATATATATATATATATATATATATATATATATATATATATATATATATATATATATATATATATATATATATATATATATATATATATATATATATATATATATATATATATATATATATTTCTAATTATTGCAATCATTTATTAGATGAAAATCATTCATTCAGTACAGATTTCCATTTTTCACTCAGAGAGAGGAGGATCGAATATATATATATATATATATATATATATATATATATATATATATATATAAATATATATATATATATATATATATATATATATATATATATATACCCATTTACTTGACCATGTGACCACTGGATTTGAAAACCGCTCATGTACGAGGAGAAATGAAGCAACTACCACTGATTAAATACTTCACAATCCTTGTCGTATACGAATCTGGATTTCTCCGGCAATGAATTATTCCCACCTTTGGCTGCATTTTCTATAATATTCTTGGCTAAATTAATTTTCATTTTCATTATTTCTATAAGACTACACAAAGAAAGCAGCAATGACATTCACTAAATATGATGACAAAAATATTCACAAACGTCAAAATATCACCAAATGACATGCCTATTATGAGAAGGAATATGGAAAGTATAGGAGCAATGAACTGGTTTTAAAATCGATTT
>JARQZK010000733.1:465000-557500 GCA_030704885.1 Cynegetis impunctata
TATATTATATTTATATATATATATATATATATATATATATATATATATATATATATATATATATATATATATATATATATATATATATATATATATATGTATATATGTTTTAAAACATTTGATTCTTTTAATCATCAAATAGCTAGTACAGGGATGGGGAAATGGCGGCCGGCGGGCTAAATCCGACCCGTGACATGATTTAATCTGGCCCGCGATCACTACATAAATACGGTCTCCGGCCAAAAAAAAAAATAGATAATAAAATACCAGGTGTTTGAAATGCTGTGTTTCCCATATAATTTGACAAGAAAGAGAAATTCTTGCATTGTTTGATACATCAAGAACTGTTGTGTGAAGCTGCACTTCAACGATATCAAGTATGTCCTTGATATCGTTGTCAAAGTCGTCAATACCATTCTTGCCTGTGGGCTAACACAGAGATAATTTTAACAATTACTCAGGTCTATAGAATCCGATTATTCTTAATGGAATCAAATGAAAGTATTCAAGACAAAAATATTCTTCTTGATTATCGTCCTCCTCTTTCCTTATCCTCCAAATAATGTATTGACACCATTTATATTTGATTCAGCAGTTGATTCCATGCTTGCCTATCCTGTGCAATCCTTTCGGCATCATGTAGTCTCATATTTATTAAGGAATTTGTTTGGTCTACCCATCTAGTCGGATAACTCCCTCTTAGGCGTTAGCCTTCTACTTTCCCTTCTATGATCAGTCGTTCCATTGTTCCTGATCTTCTAGCTATATGTCCCAGGTACTGCAGATACATGTGGTTTCTTCTGGTTAGCAGCCTTGTGCGTGGACCAATTTCTTGTAACACGGATACGTTGGTAGAGTCGTCTATAAATTCACATTTCGAAATCTTCTATTCGGTTTGTGTCTGCTTTGTTTAACATTCATGTTTCTGCTGCGTACGTTGCAATGGGGAAGATAAGAGCATCAACTAGAGTTTTGTTGTTTTGGTGATAGATTTTTCTTCTTCGTTGAGTACCGTGTCCGTTACCGAACGTTGGCTACCATTCTGGCTATGATAACTTTATTGGCTGCCGCACAAAATAGGGATGTGGTGGACTTCTGGAATCAATCTCGGAGGTTATTTAGCCAGGATTTTCTTCTTCGGCCTGGCCCTCTTCTTCCTACGATTTTGCCTTGCATTATAAGGTGAAGAATTCCGTATCTTTCTGGATGTCGCTTCACATGCGCAAAATATTCCAGTTTACGTATCTTAGTTGTCTTCATTATTTCCGTATCCTTGCCAACGCGCAGCAAAACGTCCTCATTTCGGACCCTGTCGATCCAGCTAATGCGGAGTATTCTCCGGTACACCCACATTTCGAAGGCTTCGAGCTTCTTTAGCAGTGTGTCTTTCAATGCCCAACCTTCGAATCCATACAGCAGTATTGGGAATATGTAGCACTTTACCAGTCTAATCTTCAGTTTGTTGCTAATACTCTGACCACAAAGTACCTTTTTTATTTTAAAGAACGCATCTCTGGCCTTCTCTATACGGATTCTGACCTCTTTGCTCATATCCCAGTTGTCGTTTATATTGCATCCGAGATAGGTGATATTGTTGACCTTTTCAAGTGGAATTCCATATGCTGTAATAACTCTTTGATGCACAGGTACCTTGCTGACTATCATGTATTTAGTCTTTTTTGTGTTAAGCTTTAGTCCATATTCCTCACAGACGACGGTTACACTGTCGATTAGGATCTGTAGATCTTCTTGGCTACTGGCAAGCAGCACCGTATCATCCGCGTATCTTAGGTTATTTGTGTTTACGCCATTAACCTTGATTCCACTATTAATGTTTTCTAGTGCTTTCCTGAAGATGAACTCTGAGTACAAATTAAAAAGAAGTGGCGACATTATGCACCCTTGCCGGACCCCTCTTTGTATCTCTACATCCTCAGAGACGTTCTGGGCCACCCTGACATTAGCTCGTTGATGCCAGTGAAGGTTTTTGATGATGCGTAGGTCTTTGTCATCAATACCTACTTGCTGGATAATCTCAATCATCTTATCGTGTCTCACTCTATCGAAGGCCTTTTCAAAATCTATGAAGCACATATACACGGGGTGGCTAATGTCTCTACATCTCTGCACGAGGACCTGGATACTGAACAGTGCTTTTCCCGTTCCTAGATTATTGCGGAATCCAAATTGTGTGTCGCTCATCTCGCCCTCAATCCTATTATATATTCTGGAGTGTATTATTCGCAGGAAGATTTTTAGTGCGTGGCTCATTAGGCTAATGGTGCGGTATTCACTGCATCTTTTTGCATTAAGTTTCTTAGGAAGCGTTACAAAGGTTGACCTAAGCCAGTCTTTTGGCATATTTCCAGTATCGTATAGTTTGTTGAAAGGCAAAAGAAGAGATTGTTTGATAGATTTGTCTTTCCATATTTAGCTTGGTAGCCGCTGATCTTGCCATAGTCAGACGACGGCATATTTCACTTTCACATTTCCCAGTGTAGGTAATTAAGGAACCAAGATAGTTAAAATTGCCTTAAATTTCTGATGTTTGTGGAGAATTGTTGTCTTGTGTATCAACTACCAGTATTTTCGTTTTGGATTTATTTAGTTTTGAGCCAAATTTTTCGCTATTAACAGACAGTTTGCTTATAATTTCTGTTATTTCTGGTATGGTTGACACTATGATCAGTGTGTCATCGGCGTAGCGTAGCTTGTTGATCCGCTTTCCACCAACTGATATGCCGCCTTGCCACTCATCTAGAACCTCTCTCATGACGTATTCACTATAATAAGCGTTAAATAGGATATGTGAAAGAATGCAACCCTGTCTAACTCCTGCGGTCGCTCCGAAGCTCCCCGGCTAAATCCCGTCGATTCTGGCTTCCGCGCTGATTATGCGTGGGTCCAAATTAAGGCATTTAAGGTACCTTTGTTTTCGAAACAAATATAGATTGAAGCCGACTACCAACTGGAATAGTTGAAATACAATGGAAAAATACGCTAAAGCAAGAGTTTAACAGTTTTCCAATTTGATAAAACACGCTTAGAAAATAATTTCGATGTTTGGAACTTCATATATCGGTGAGTAGGTGCTTTCAACAATGAGTCTTCGTAAAAGCAAATTGGGGAATAAATTGACCGGACTAGCTTTTTCAGAGCGTTCAACGAATTACTTCTAGTAACTTGGTGCCAAATTTCAACGAAATAATTAAAGAACAGTCAAACACACGGACCCTGTACGTCCAAAGAATGAATTTCAAAACATCTATTTGGCCCTACTATAGTTATTTTTGTATCTAGTGCGCGAAATGCTACTTTGGTGATCGAGAACTGATTTTTTTTAACGAGGCGCAGCCGAGTTGAAAAAAATAGTCGAGTTCACCAAAGTATTTCGCGCATGAGATACAAACAAAATTTTTTCCACAAACGTCAAAAATATTGTTCTAAAATAAGTAACATGCTTAGCTTAATATGAAAAGTAGTATTGAACTGGCTTAAACTGTTTCTCCAAATCAAGTGATTACTGTAACTATGGAAATAAAATGGCATTTGTTGACAATTATTTCAAAGTGACAGTTCTTGATAATTATTTTGGAGTGACTTTTTATTCGCGTCAATTTCGTGCGTGATATTTATAACTGTAAAATAATGGAAATTTCGAGCGACGATGAAGTAAGCAGTACCCCACCTAACTTGACAGATGCGGTCAATTCAGTAATTTCAAATCTTTTACCGGAAAAATCGAGGCGCCAGTATGAAAATGCATATCAGCAATTTAAAGAGTGGTGTGAAGCAAATAAAGCCAGAAAAATATCCTAAAATGTGCTGTTGGTATATTTTGCAGAGAAGTCTAAGAAGCTGAAGTCTTCCACGTTATGGGCAGAATAATATATTATATGTTGAAAGCAACACTCAATGTTAAAGAAAACGTGGATTTTAAGAAATTTACCAAGTTGGTTCCATATTTGAAAAAATTGTCAGTTGGAAACCATCCTAAGAAATCTAAGGTATTGACTAGAGAGGAAGTTGAACAATTCATAAGAGAGGCAGATGATGAAACCTATTTGTTGGTTAAGGTAGATTTTTGATGATTGTTAAAATATAAAAATCCCATATAGTTTACATGCAGTGTGCGAAGTAAGTATTTCGCACACTACTTCGCGCACGGTGTCATGGTAACGAAGGAAAATGAAAAAAACGGTCACTTCGCATATCGTTGTCAATGCGCGAACCTTGTCAGTTTTTGACGTTTGTAGAAAAAATATTTTTTTTCTACAAACGTCAAAAAATGACAAGGTTCGCGCATTGACAACAATATGCGAAGTGACCCTTTTTTTCATTTTCCTTCGTTACCATGACACCGTGCGCGAAGTAGTGTGCGAAATACTTACTTCGCACACTGCATGTAAACTATATGGGATTTTTATATTTTAACTTTTATGTTCCTCAATCAAGCAAAAATCCAAGAAATCATTTATTTATTAATGTATAACAATAACTAAGGCTTTCAAATTGTGAGAAAATTTAACACTACCTAATTTTATTTATTATTTACAATGTCAATATTAATGGTGCAGCCAGTGCACGAACCAATATTTATTCCTAAACCAGATAATTCAGATTCAACTCGTGATATCGTAGTTCTGGGAGTTGGAAGACTATCCATTTTTGATTTGCAAGTAACTGCCGTAGAGGTGACAGCACTTGATCCTGAAATTTCACAGTCTAAAATTTTATTTGATATTTGAATTGAATTTTATTGTTGATAGAATCTTCCACGTATCCTAATCATCAAAAATCTTAATCAACAAATAGGTTTCATCATCTGCCTCTCTTATGAATTGTTCAACTTCCTCTCTAGTCAATACCTTAGATTTCTTAGGATGGTTTCCAACTGACAATTTTTTCAAATATGGAACCAACTTGGTAAATTTCTGAAAATCCACGTTTTCTTTAACATTGAGTGTTGCTTTCAACATATAATATATTGCCCATAACGTGGAAGACTTCAGCTTCTTAGACTTCTCTGCAAAATATGCCAACAGCACATTTTCGGATATTTTTCTGGCTTTATTTGCTTCACACCACTCTTTAAATTGCTGATATGCATTTTCACACTGGCGCCTCGATTTCTCCGGTAAAAGATTTGAAATTACTGAATTGGCCGCATCTGTCAAGTTGCTGCTTTACTTCATCGTCGCTCTAAATTTCCATTATTTTACAGTTATAAATATCACGCACGAAATTGACGCGAATAAAAAGTCACTCCAAAACAATTATCAAGAACTGTCACTTTGAAATAATTGTCAACAAATGCCATTTTATTTCCATAGTTACAGTAATTACTTGATTTGGAAAAACAGTTTAAGCAAGTTCAATACTATTTTTCATATTAAGCTAAGCATGTTACCTATTTTAGAACAATATTTTTGAAGTTTGTAGAAAAAATTTTGTTTGCATCTCATGCGCGAAATACTTTGGTGAACTCGACTATTTTTTTAACTCGGCTGCGCCTCGTTGAAAAAAAATCAGTTCTCGATCACCAAAGTAGCATTTCGCGCACTAGATACAAAAATAACTAATTTAATTTATATGGCCCTTCCCTAAATCTATTTTTCCATCTCTGGCCTAGTACCTGGAGTAATGTACGGAATAATTTTGTTTCAAACACAGTGACCAATATTCATAATGCCCTTTTGTGAAAGAATCAAAAGCTAATTTCTCGATAAAGGTCAACCAATAATTTTAATCAATAGAGGACGTATCTCACATAACTAAATCTCCAATCACTTCGATTCACTATAGTTAAATCTACTTCGAACGCAATTCATACGGATAATTTGATGACTTCTATCCATTTCACGAAATTTAATTCGGTCCTGCATTTCCTCCGGGAGTGTACCAGACAATAATTTGCGACGAGAAGGCTATTCTGAAGGACAATGTCGTGAATTCAGTCCCGCGTCGGTAACTTGATCAAATTTGATATCCTGTTAATAGAACTAGTAATATGTTTTCGAATTTTGCAACTATATTTGTCAATAATTCTAGGATTGACAAGCAACTGGAATTTGAATATCAATTTTAGGGGCGTAGCGAATGTACTGATTTTTGGGGTGAGTATTGCCATAAATGCCGACCTATAGTAATTGAAATTTGCCGACTAGGAATATATATTCTGTATACACATTATAGAAATGTGTTCATGTATGAATCGTTTAGAATAGCAGTTATTTTTAAGGAAAGTGAGCTTGAAAGTAAAAATCAAGGAGCAAACAATTTATGTAGGTATGTTGTAATATAATATGGTTCAATGAACGTAATATATTGATACAATTCTGAAATTTCCTTAGGTATAGAAAACGCAAATCACTTTTATGATTTCGTCACACCTTCTCGAATTGGGTGTGTATCCAAACGCAAAATGACTGATATTTAGAAATTCGCTTTTTTCTCTTTCTAATCATACGTAGCATAGCGGAATTAAAATAGGCGCGAATTTCGTCGAAATTCGCTTTCTCTCTTTCTAACCAAACCTAGCATAGCGAAAAAAAAACGGTGTCATGGGACAACAGGCACGAACGAAGTTCCTTCGGATAATATGGAAGCAACACAATTTGCAAGAAAGAAACGTGCGTTTCGGGACGCTCGACAGATAGACCGGGAGATGGTGACACAAAATATTAGATCATTTGTACCAGTATGGTAGTTCTTCAGGGGTTCAATTACGTAAAGGCAAAAAGAAAAATGATGGTCATAGCGCTGGTACCGGCGGCCCAATCGCGTGGGCGTTAATCGAACGCGTCGGATAAATAACGAGTGTCGAACGATTTATTCTACAAAAATGCTTGTATTTTCAGATAGTCGAAAAAAAAAAGAAGTAGGCGGTAGCGTAATACTATACTTCTCGGGTGTGGCTTACAGCCCGCCATACCGACGCGAATACATTAATTTAAATAAAACAATTCAACCATTTGTACCAAGCTAATTTTTGCATAGCTAATCATCGTCGAGTAGCCATTCACGAAAATCACCTTGCCATACTTTTCCGACAGTTCCCAATGGCCGCCATAATACTGCAAAATAGTAATTTTTTTTTGCCAAACGATTTGTACCACCCTGAAACTTTTTTTAACAGTACTCTGTATGATCATAAATAGAAGCCTGATAATGCCATACCTGTGGGAGGTGGCGAATGTGAAAAATATTCTTTCAAAATCCTAAGATTCTATTCATAATTCGAATGATTTGTACCAGTATGGCGCCCCTTTATCCCTCTACTAGAAGTATGTCAAATATAATAATGGTCACATTGTATCGTATGTATGATGCCATGATGTAAAAAATGATTTTACAGTCGTATTTTAAAAAGTGTCAAATAAATATTTCAAGTATGACAGCACTTCTTCCCCCTACTAGAAGTATGGAAAAAATAATAACGGTCACATTTTGTCAAAAAAGATACTTTCCAAAAATTCAAATGCAATACTGATACAAATCGTTTGGCGAAAAAAAAAGTTACTCCTTTGCAGTGGTATGGCGGCCATTAGGAACTGTCGGAAAAGTATGGCAAGGTGATTTTCGTGAATGGCTACTCGACGATGATTAGCTATGCAAAAATTAGCCTGGTACAAACGGTTGAATTGTTTCATTTAAATTAATGTATTCGCGTCGGTATGGCGGGCTGTAAGTCACACCCGAGAAGTATGGCATTACGGTACCGCCTACTTCTTTTTTTTTTCGACTATCTGAAAATACAAGCATTTTTGTGGAACAAATCGTTCGATACTCGTTATTTATCCGACGCGTTCGATTAACGCCCACGCGATTGGGCCGCCGGTACCAGCGCTATGACCATCATTTTCCTTTTGGCCTTTACGTAATTAGACCCCTGAAGAACCGCCATACTGGTAAAAATTATCTAATATTTTGTGTCACCATCTCCCGGTCTAAGAAGTGATACCTAACTTATATCAATCCAAGTTGAAATAATTAATATTGTAAATGAATGAATGAAAAAAGCCTGGAGTAATCTCTGAGATTCGAACCCAGTAATACGATACCAGTGTTCAGTAGGTACTCATGCCACGCGGTCATCAATACAACGTAGAACAAAGAAGCGACAGTGTAACGTATCGCCACGCTATATAATGGAATATAATCCTACTATACGTAGTCATTATTTTATGGAACAAATTTGTAAAGCTTTATCTTTTCATTGTGCCATATCTGATTGCTGTCGTAATCTGTTCTTTTATGCGTATAACTTATTTCGATGTTTCACATCTGCCAGGCGTCCCGGGACGGCTCATGACGCTTTCGCGTTGCTTTTACAAGAATTCATGAGTATATACTATGCACTGGCGATTGGCTTGACGGAGTAGGATCAGAAGAGAAGGGATGAGAAAAAGGAAAGAAAGAGGGACAAAGAGAAAGGTATTATACAATATTCGCTTGTATGTCGTCACTTCCGTTACGGTTTTCAGTTTGGTCGCGCAGCAAAATTCCTATCTCCTCCAAGCCTGCCGTAAAGAAATTCATTCCAAAAATGTTGCGAATTTTACGATTCAGATTTTGTTCGTCAGTTACAGAAATCTGAAATATAAAATTCTGATTTTGAAATCCGAAATCACATACATATCCGCTTGCGTTCTGAAATGTGAATCCGAACGTGAACTGACTCGTAGAAATTCGCTTTCTCTCTTTCTCACCAAACATAACAGTAGAATAAAAAGGATGGCGAGAATTTTACGATTCAGATTTAAATTTTTTGTCGGTTACGCAAATCTTATGCACATTCAGATCATTATCTATGTTAGCTCGCGCAGTCCGGTCAGTCCGTACTCCGTATCACTATAAAGTTATACTCTCGGTATTGTTGGCTACACACGGACGTCAATGTCTTGTTACATCGAAGTGCATCCAAAAACGTGCAACCTGATTGCGTACACACGTAGTACAAAACTATCGTTTTGTCCAGTCTGCCAAACTATTTGGAAAGATATCTGAGGAAGAGGCCCCTAATACACACGGGCGTCGATGCCTTGATATATCAAAGTGCATCCAAAAACGTACAATCTAAAGGCCCACACAGATACACAATCAATTAGGTTAATTAATTTTTTTAATTTTTACTCTAAACTTTACTCTACTCGAAACAAATAGGTAATAAAAAACTAGCAAATTCGCTATTGAGGCCCCTCACACACGGGCGTTGATGTCTTGATAAATCAACGTGCATCTAAGAACGTGCAACTAATAACGTTAATGTGGATGCAAAGATACCCACGTTTTTGAATACACAACCCGGATGAACGCCGCGTTGATGTTTTCTGAATCGCTTGAATTTTTGGATGCGCATTCCAACGAACACGTACAGGTGTGAACGTGTAGATGCGATTTAACGTTAAGCGGGCTACACACGGACGTTGATGTCTTAACACATCAACGTGCATGCAAGAACGTGCAAGCAATAACGCCAAATCTTGGCGAGGATAGGCGATGATGAAATCGGATATCTAAAAATCGGATTTAAAAGTCGATTATGAAATCTGAAATCGGATATATATCCGTTTGCGTTCTACGCCAAGAACGCCCATGTTTAATATATGTATTAAGAAGCAGGCACAACAAAATAAATTTGAAAAAAGTGAATTAATGGAACAAAATAATTGTGTAGTTATGAAAATAATTATCTTATCATTAATAATTATAAAAGTATGAACTCATTTTTTTGTGATTCAATTTTATGTGAGTGTCTTGAAGACTTTGCATCGAAAGAGTAGTATTGTATCTTGCGTAGAATTTTTACAAATGCTTTGAGTTCTTATTAGAATGTTAATGTTAAAATCGCTGGTTTTTTGGATGAAGAAGAGTTAAAAATGTCAGAATGTTAGTTTTTTTTTTCTTTAAATATTCGTTCCGATCACTGATTATTATTGTATGAATGAATAGCAGATTCTTCGTAAAAATTATAATCAATTCTTCACTTCAAAAGTATACGTAATCTATAAAAATACACTTTCATGATATTCATATCTTTACATTTATATAGATTATCTCAATAAAATTTACAAACACTAGAACTTGCCTGACTTCATCATCGCTCTCCTAAACTTCTACTGATTCACTTTCAAAATTACCCAATTTTTTATAAAAAAAACCATGGACGTTTGATAGTAATCAAATGAGTTATATTACCAATATGACTGGCTGTGATAAAAAAGTATAATGTTTGTGTTAATCCGCAGATAATAATATTTCTTGGTGAGTATATTTTCAACCCATTATCAATAATATAATAAAATGAAAAAAAAACGGAATTTGTCACTTTTTCAAGATATTCACTGAATTTCACTGCATGATGACACATGGGGCTTCTTCGGGGACACTGAAATTATTCAACGAAAAATGCATACTAAACTGAGCAGGTAAATAAAAGATTGAAAAATTTAGAAAAATATTCTTGGAACACCATGACAAATGCTGTACAAATTCAAAAGAGGTGACCTAGTAAGTCCGGCTTGATCACTATGCAAATTGTCAGAATTATCTGCAATCAAGATTTTGATTGAATATATATTTAATCAAGTTTTACATGTAATAAAAAATATTTTAACGTTGAGATACTTAATAATTTTTGTATACTTCATAGCATGAGTTCGACGAGAAAAAAAAATCGAAAAGTGTTAATAATTGGTTACTGATCTTTTCCAATCAAACTTTCAAAATAACCTTATATATTGAGATATAAGAACACAATTTTACACTAAGTGGCGTAGCTAGAGGGGGTTGTCGGAAAGGGACTTTGCCAGATCTGAAATTAATACAAATAAATTCTTGCTAGTATATAAATTTTTCATAAATAAAATATCAAAATTCATTACAAATTACAGAAAAAATATTTTATTGACAAAACTAATTAATATTAAAAATTTTAACTTTATCCGAATACTCTCTTAACCCAGCAAATCTCAAATTTTTTCCATGAGAATAAAAAAGCTCGGGGGGCGGCAGATCATTATTTTCCTCGAGCTCTCAATCTTCAAGCTACACTAGGTATTGTTCAGCACGTCTGATATTCCATCCATCATTCGATTAATCAAAAGAAGTAAACTTGAATATAATGATTAAATAATCAGATTTACGAAAATCCCTGAGTACATCTACATAATAGATTAACTCAAGTGAATCAAAGAAGCTCCAAATCAATTATTTCTATACTTTACGAGAGTTTAATACAACTTCTGGTCCGTTCGATTCAATTTCAAATTTGAGTTGAAATTGGGATAATTATTAACCTCCAGCATCGAATTGAACATTTCATCTGAAACTTCCAAGAACTTTTTTATATTATTCTGCTTTTATTTCTGCTATCATCCTCAAAACATTTATACTTAGAGAACATAATTGACCTCTATGTATTCATGGAAAACATTACGGTTCCCTGCGGAGGGAGACATCCAATTGTCTGTGATTAGATTTTCTTCCGGCTTCTAGTTTAGCACTTCCTCTTTACATAAAACTTGCTATTTCACTACGACTCTATTTAGTTTTTACTTTATGAACGGATTAGAAATTCTCCTATGATTTTGGTTTATGAAAATTTTAAATTTTCTATTTTTTAGTATCACAAAAATATATTGCAATTACAAATACATTCAGCGGACCGCTTCCGATATAAGTCCATCTGTAGAGCATAAAATAAACTCGATTTAACAAAGAGTTTAAATAGCTATGATCAAAAATGGAAAGCGCAAATTTTGCAAAACGTAGAAGCAGCAATTCTAGATATAGTTTAAGAGCCAGCGTTCCGCAGACTGACGGTATAGTAGCAAAGGCTTTATTAATGCTAGGTGTACTACTTGACTTGCCGTAGGTGAAGTGGGAATTCACTATTCCCATCAAGGGTTCCTTTGGGAGTGTCCAGAAGTTGAAAGACATCAAAATTGACTCTGAAAACGTGATCGTAGCATGCCTGCCGTTTTGATATCTTAAAATATATAATTTTTTTCATGTAAAAACTTAATGGCAGACACTTCTTTCGGTTGCTACTATAATTTATAGAAGTTCAAAGCTGCGAAAATTTTGACAACTTTGAGTTATTTCAGCAAAGCTTTAAATGCTGTATGTCATTTATATTATTATTACATACATTATATTCAAAAAAACCACACAGATAGATCGTTCCTGACAGGCAGACACATAATACTTTCTCAGTTGTGCTAATAGTAGAAACCGGAAGAAGTGTCTGCCATTAAATTTTCACATAAAAAAAATTATATATTTTAAGATATTAAAACGGCAGACATTCTGCAATCATGTTTTCAGAGTCCAGTTTGATGTATTTCGAATTCTGAGCACGACCAAAGGAACTCTTGATAGGAATAGTGAACCCCAACTTCACCTACGGCATTTAACGTATCGGTTAATTCGTTCGTCCACTTGAGAGACACATTTCTGTTTCCAACAGATGTTCCCAACTGAAAGCATACCCACATAGCGAAAAAATATCTGCAACAATCGTATTCTTTTGATGTTTACCACTAAAAACGGAAACACAGTTTCCAACATTTGTTTACAATTTTTGTTGCTAACAAAGGGGAATTACAATTTGTGACAAAATTTTGTCACAAACACGTGTCAACAACACTTAAGTTCTTACAAAAGTACTTCCATACTGGAAGTATGAAGAGTCAAAATCGTGCGCTTTCATTAGCACGACAAATAAAGTATTAGGTGGTCTGCCTGGATGTCAGAAGCGACCTATCTGTCTGCTTTTATAAATATGTTTATGTAATAATAATATAAATGACATATATAATTTTCAGCTTTGCTGAAATTACGCAAAGTTGTCAAAATTTTCGCAGCTGTGAAATTCTATAAATTAAAGTAGGAACCGGAAGAAGTGTCTGCCATTAAGTTTTTACATGAAAAACCTTATATATTTTAAGATATCAAAACTGCAGACATGCTGCGATCACGTTTTCAGAGTCAATTTTGATGTCTTTCTGGACACGCCCAAAGGAACCATCGATGGGAATAGTGAATCTCCACTTCTCCTTTGGCAGGTGAAATAGTATACTTAGCATTAATAAGGACTTTGCTACTATACCGTAAGTCTGCTCGCTCTCAGTGTAATAGTGCTGTTGCGTGAGAAGTTGTGATTCAAAAGAAGATACAAATGCAAGGGTTAGCTTTCATCGGTTTTCGAAGGCAAACAAAGATTTTATAGATATAGAAAATTATTTTGGAGAAAAGGAAAAGATTGATTTATTGAAGGTATAGAAAATCAATCTGAAGAAGAATCACACAATTCTGAGAATGACAGTGTGTTCTTCGCATTTTACAAAATAAAATTACATTCTTCCAGGTAATTAACCCCTATGATTTCTTCTTTAATAGATATTCAAGATGCTGCCGCCAAATGGAGAGTTTTGAAGAAAAATGCACTTCCTACATGTAACCTACCAAAAGCTTAAAATAAGAAAAGGAATTTGAAAGCAGATAGAGCAGGTTCAGAAAAAAGAATTAATGGAGAAGTTGAATCTGATACTTTAGCGAATACTCAAGATATCAAGAAATATGCATCAATCCATGTAGAATTTAATCAAGATGTTTTCACAGAAAAAAACCAATTTCAATTTCGTAAATGAAGTATGTCGACGGAATTCATAAATTTAGGATTGAAGTTGAAGATTGAGTGAAACTCAAACGGACGAAAGTAGTTCCACACAAAAAATTAGTGAGCCTAGCTAGTATCAAGAAATTCAATGATTCTGAAGTGCAAGTAAATATGCTTCATGCTTTAATTGAAGCTTTACTTTTCATATGTGCAGGAAATATAATTCATAATTTACTTAATTGTCAAGATGTTCGTTTTATGGGGTGTCTCTTTAAAAATATACCTTTAATATAAAGTGAACAAGGAAAATTCTTTAATAATTTAAAAAAATTATCAAACAAATTTCCAAGAAAGCTGGTTATACGTATTCAGCAACGCAAAATCTGCGTTCACAATCGAACGGTGAATTATAGAAATTGTCATGACTTTATGTAATGTATGAAATTGACCATGGTCGACAAGTATGTTTTTCATGATTTGATTGTTGTATTTTGCGTATTACGCGACTAGAATATTCGGAGCGCGCTCTCGTGAGTATATCCAATGGTTTTAAATCCCTATGTTAGTGTGCCTTGAAATCATATACACCACTGTTGTAGAGTAGATATCTTCATATCAGGAGGTACGTGTTTAAGAGACGAATTTCTGTATTTTCAGTCTAAGCGGTGAATTGTTGTTTCCCAATATCTTTGGTGGGATGGCGCTCTGGATTGTTATCCAGACAGTGTTACTGACCACGATTTGTATTGGGAAACAATTAGAAATTTGTTAATTCACTCCGAGTCAAATACGCTGCACTGATGAGATCTAATAAGATCGAAACAGCTGTATGCAGATTTTGAGTCAAGGTGACTTGACAATTTCTATAATTCACCGTTCGATTGTGAATGCAGATTTTTCGTTGCTGAATACGTATAACCAGCTGTCTTGGAAAGTTTTATATATTCAGTTGACAAAAAGCAGTAGAGTTGATGATACCAACCCTCGGCTTCTCTTCATTTTTCTCACATTTTATGATGAATTTGCATCCTTCCAACCGATCACCTTCTCTGTATTCTCTCTGGAGTAAGTTTTCACCTGCAAATTACCCATATAACCTGTGTTCAAATTTAGTTTTGAAGCTCCATATTTTGACGATCTTTATGTCAGATCCCAGTGAGCAGGAAAGCTACATCACTAAGGTCGTATTTTTCTCAAGAAATGCATCGCATCGAGATGCGATTCTAACGGTTTGAATTGAATTTTGAGAAATCACACTCATAGTAAACCGAATTAAAAAGTGGAAAATAATTTATTTCACTGAACAGAGTATTCGCAAACTGCATCATCGTTGAGGAAGAAACGCACCTCAACATCAACTCAATCCACAAACCAAAATTTAACACTCTATCGTTTAAAAATATTCGTTAAATGCATCGCCTACTGAAAGAGAAACAGATCGAGAGGCAATTTGAACAGAATAGTCACCACGAAATGTAGCGCGATTGAGAAAAAAAGGTGACTCAAAAAAAGGATCTTAAGTCAACACAAACTCAATGTACGTACCAAACTTCAACCCTCTAACTCAATCAACAAAAGCTGTGGAGTTCTACAATTTTTCAAAAACCATGAAACCAAGAAATATCTAAAATTCAACCAAATTTTTATAGTTTTAGTCTGCAATGAAAACAATCGCAGGCTAAAATTTTAGCTCATTTGGTGTGATACGAACCGCTGGAGATGTCAATATGTACCGGAAATATATATATATATATATATATATATATATATATATATATATATATATATATATATATATATATATATATATATATATATATATATATATATATATATATATATATAGATATATATATATATATATATATATATATATATATATATATATATATATATATATATCAGACATGATAAATTTTTCGAAAAGCGTGGTCCAGGAGGCCTAGAACAGATGAAAAAAATATTCCCGCATCTTACTAAAACGTTTGGTCGATTGACTATCAAATAATATTTTATGGATTTCTGAACCTTTCAGGTAAGACATTCAGCAGGTACGGGAAGTTTGCATTTCAGATATATCGGGAAATTAGAGGTTTGCAATGATGTACTAGGTTGCTATACTAGAGTCTGCTTTTTCGTTAATAGATAGCTTCTAATGTTCTTTTTCAATGATTCAAGTATATATTTCACAGTTTTTTTTAATGAATTCCTGTAAATATCAAAAAGTTAACCAAAAATTAAAAAAAAAGTTTTGTTTGTTATTCACTCTTCATTTAAGTAAACAATGTAATCCAAATAAAACTCTCGCGCACGAAGGGTTCCGTACTATCGACTATAGCCCCCTTAAATATTTATTTTATTTTGTTTTGGTATTTGTTGTTATAGCGGCAACAGAAATACATAATTTGTGAAAATTTCAACTATCTAGCTGTCGCGGCTCTTGAGATACAGCATGGTGACATACAGAGGGACGGACGGACAGACAGCGAAGCCTTAGTAATAGGGTTCCGTTTTTACCCATTGGATACAGAACCCTAGTAAACCAAATACTTTAATAATTCAGTGTTACAAATGTTAAAAATAAAATTTGGTTATTAAGAAGAGTAATTAATTTTTGATTTAATTTTCAATTAGTTCTCATTATCAATATAAGTCGTTCAACTAATTTTCATAATTGTTCTCGTTTAACTTACATTAGAATACTAAGTGTATGAATAAGCATACGGACTTTTTTTCCTAACTATAAACTATTAATTATTTCTTTATAATCGAATGTATCTCTCGATTTTGCGTAATTCTTCTATATACATATATTGAATTAAATCTTTCGTATTTTAGTTAAGTTAGAAATTAGTGCCTGTGTTATTTCTCGAACGTTGGCTTTAGGGAGTAATTATTTCTTTCATATTTTAGAACGTTAATAGTTATTAATTAACTTTGTTCATTGTTGCCAAAATTTTCACTATTTCTGAAAATTGTAGAATTAAGATGCATAATAGTTACCTTGACGACCGAGCTTTGCTCGGTATTTTCTTTTTGAAAAATCAGGTGTTTTTCGGAAAATATATTCAGATATGATCATTGAAGATAAATATTGTTTTGCACATATTAACTACAAATGAAAAATGAACCGTATGCTTGGTCTAAATAGAAAAACCCAAAACTCCAACATTTGGATATTTTCACATAGCGCCATATGTACAAGAATTGCTCGTTTGAATATTTAAAATGTATATATTACAACATAGGCAGAATCTACAATTGAAGCTTGTAAAATCAATAAAACTTCATGGAACCACATTTAAAAATACTATTTAGACCTGAAAACATACAAAACATAAATTATGCCTAATTTTGATGCCAAAATTAAAACCAACTACAGTTCGAACATATCTGCTAACGTAGATGTTTATACATCCCTGAAAGTATCACTACTAATTATTCTCGAAGTAACACATAGTAATAAGTCAGTCCAAATCTACCTTTCTCGCAAATGGCATAATAAACACCGGAGCGGTTCGACCTACTTTTCCATCGTCCAGAAAAATCGTTCATATCTCACGAGGTTTATTTACGTATTCAATTTTCATTCGCAAGACGAACGGCTTTTACAACAAACGACCAAATGGGGAATATAATGGGCAATAATCCCGGACTACATGCACTAGTGAATTATCCATTTCAGTATCTCGCCTGTGTCATTTAGACAACAGAGAAACTTGAAGAAAATTAAACAGTAGGTCTTAACGTTAAGATCTAATTATCTTAGTTCTCAGAAACACAATTTTCTGTGATTTTCGCTAGAGGGTCTCCGTTAAGATAAACACTATTTCGTAGTATAATTTAGTTATGTATTGAATGGATGATATATAAATAATTAGAAGATGAGAGGTTATAGTTTACCATAATTAAATATTAATACAATTTATAATTTTATCTTCGAAAAAATTGAAACAACTAGAAAGTTTGATTGAAACGTAAAGGGGTATCAATATTGCGATAATGTAAAAAGAGAATTATATTATTAATTTGATCAACTCATTACTCAATATCAAAATGGATATATTTATCAGTCTTATTTCCTGCTTCTAAGTTGTTATATAAACTTTGAAATAACTTAACTTCTTCTGTAAAAAAATCAATTTTATTCCCAGTTCCATGTGTTGAAAGTATATTAACTTTACACTCGATCTTTGCAGATTTTCTGGAATTTCAATATATATAGTAGACATTTGATGGAACAAAAAAGACTTCAATAAAAAATTGTTCTCTATGAATAGTAACTGGAAATGGAAAAATTAAGAGTAGTTGAAAATAACGATACTTTTAATATTGGAAATTCATTTTCGACTTAAAATTTATGATAACTAACTTTATCGTATTTTTAGGAAAAACTGGTTTCATGAATAGTTATTTGACGTGTTGTAAAAAAAAAGTTACTTCATCTAAGCTCTTGGAGTTTTTTGGAATAATGGTACCATTTTATGGTGAATATCAGTGTAATAGATTGCTCTGTAGAACTCTGAAGAATGAGAAAAAATTTTTGAAACGTGAGCTTATGTTATTTGATTGTGAACTTATTCGTATAGGCCTTACTAACAACTAAAATTATGTATTTATATTTTATTTGAAATTATAAATTTCATTTAATATTTTTTCAATGAGGTTTATGAAATTTTTATATACCCCGAGCGCATTAAATAGTTAATATTAATAATTGCTATTTATTTTATAATATAGGAATAGCAAACAAAACTTCGTTCCATCCTGCTGTTCCAAGTTTTTGCTGATTCTCGCTATGAACTTTCATTCTATTTGCTGTTGTTTCCTTCGAGTAAGTAGATTCACTTTAAGCGTGTGTTTGGCATCAAAAGCATAATCAACTCTTGCACGAAATAATAAACTTGACGTGAACATGTCAAATCCATTTTGGTTCTTGGGGCAATTATATAATTACAAACGAGTTTAATATGGCTTTGATTCAGATGGAATTTTGTATTCTGCCCTCACTTCGATAACAGCATCTGTAATTCTGGGATAACTATATGTTGAACATTGGCGCTGAGAATGTTTTGAAGTGATCGAATAGATATGCCTCTATCGATGAAATAAAAGATCTAAATTACAATTTCGAACTAATAAGGACGCTCGAGATTCCCTAAGCTCGAATGAAAATTATGATAAAATATTACAAATTATAGTGATTAAGTATTTGAAAGATCACCAGCGTTCATAAAAAATTGAGAATGTTTGTTTCTATAGTTAGTATAGTGTATGTAGTAGATTTCTAACTGAAGATTTTTCAAGATTTATTTCATAAAATTTATAAATTATGAAATGTAATGCATTACAGTCAAAACTTGTTCTCGCAGAGAAAATGTAAAATTTGTTTTTTCATTTAAATAAACAATATTGATTATTTGAAAATTATTTTCAATCCTTAACATCTTTTCTCAATAAAAATTTTCGATGTAGTCCAAAATGAAGGCACTTCAATCCTGATCAAAAATAAGTATTTTACAAATCTCGCTTACGACTGTATATGCATATATATATATATATATATATATATATATATATATATATATATATATATATATATATATATATATATATATATATATATATATATATATATATATATATATATATATATTCCATCATCTTTAAGTCAAGAATGCCACTCCGCCTAAAGAAGCGAGCCTTCGATCAGCTGATAATACCAGTCATGACGTACGGCTGTGAAACCTGGGCACTAAAGCAAGAGTTCATAAGGAAACTCCAGGTTGTACAAAAGTCTATGGAGCGGTGTATGCTCGGCATAACAAAGAGGGACCGTAAGACAATTGAGTGGATTAGAGGAAAGACCCAGGTAATAGACGTCATCCACCGAATAAAATCCCTCAAATGGCAATGGGCAGGGCACCTAGCGAGAAGGACCGACAATAGATGGACCATAAGGACAACACAGTAGTACCCAAGAGGCGCCCCAATATAAGATGGGATTATGATATCAGGAAAGAAGCAGGAACAAACTGGTATAAAGCTGCTCAACAACGTAATACATGGGCAGAAATGAAGGAAGGCTAATCGAGGAGGCTGCACCGTACTTAACGGTAGACCATAGCTGCATATGATGATATATATATATATATATATATATATATATATATATATATATATATATATATATATATATATATATATATATATATATATAATATATATATATATATATATATATATATATATATATATATATATATATATATATATATATATTCAGTTGACTCTGAAGAGTAGGCAGGTTGAGACTTCAGAGTTGACAGGAAGCAGTACGGTTAGTGGAGTAGGCAGATTGAGGCCACGATTCTGAATTATTCCCCTTCTAATTCTCCTGAAGATGGCTTCGCAAAAGGAGCCGAAACGTCGAGATTTTTCAAATCTTTCACGCGGTTCATTCCGTGAACCAAGTTTTTCAAATACTTCAGACCGCTGAAATCTTTCTGAACATATATATATATATATATATATATATATATATATATATATATATATATATATATATATATATATATATATATATATATATATATATATATATATATATATATATATATATATATATATATATATATATATATATATATATATATTATATATATATATATATATATATATATATATATATATATATATATATATATATATATATATATATATATATATACTATTAGTGCCATAACTCTTATATGAAAGCAACTGTTCAAACGTGTTTCGGACATTTGGTCTTCATCAGAACAATAGAGGTTAGGGGGTTAGACAATTTTCTAAATAAAAAGGAAACTAGGGAGGTGTCTCGTGACACTCGTTTTTTTCCGCTATATATTATATTCTGAATAGCAAGAAGTATCAAATAAATTAACATTGTTTGACAGTAATTAAATGAAAAGAAGCAGAATTATTTCTGTTAGAATTTTTATATTACTTCGAGAGAAAATTGATTGAAAATAGTAGTGATCTTTTTAGGAGAGCAAAGTTTTTTCAGAATTTATAAGAACAAAAACAGTATTCTCATAAGGGTGATGGTCAAAGTAACTTATTTTCTGATGATTTTTATGACTAGCTTCCATTTGTAATACTTAGTCTAATGTAGGGACTTCGGTTCAAGAACAAACGGAATTCTTCATTGTAGGATACCGTTGTACATTTACGGCACTTTGAACACTACAACTTCAAGAGCAATTTCTTCACATTTGCCACAGAGGCAAATTAGGTCATAATTCTGGACCCTGGACAAAGTTAATCATGAGATATATTGGGCATAAGCGGCAAAATACCAAAGGTTGGAACACGTGTAAACAGCTGCTTACTTGTGCGGATTATATAAACTTAAAATTCGTAATCCCTGGATATTTCCCCGTGAACTTTAACGGGAGTTATCAAATTCAGGAGCGTATGTAAAAAAAGAGATTCAATTTATTCGGGTGCTTGCCGTTGATGTATTCTACACAACATATCCCATGAAAAATTTATGGGTATCAAAACATATAAGGTTGGAAATGTCTTCCAGAGCAAAACTTAAAATATTGCGGTTTTATATATCAGCGATATCCCAGCTTAATAAAAAAAAATATTTTAAACTTGGAAAGTATATTCATTTGATTTTTATCGAGTAGGTACTTGAGTATTCCACACCAGTTTGTATTATAACGTTCATATTTTGGAAGAAGAGAACAGGTCGAAATTCACAAGAGAGATTTCATATATTTTGGAAAAAAATAATGACAACAGATTGGAAGTGAAAAGTTCATCTTAATTTTCACAAATACTTCAAATATTTTCAATTTTTGTTCATAGGTATCGATTCTAACAAAAACTTTTGTGACAGAAGTCAGAACCATTGATGAGGCCCCTACACACGGGCGTCGATGTCTCTATACATCAACGTGCATCCAATAATGTGCAACCAATAACGTTAATGTCGATGCAGAAAACACACATTTTTGAATGCACAACCCGGATGAATGCCGCGTTGATGTTTTCAGGAATCGCTTGAATTTTTGGATGCGCATTTTAACGAATGCATTCAAGTCTCTACGTGTGGATGCAAAATACCGTGGAGTGTGCGTTTTCAAAGCAGTAGCGGCGGATAAGTTTATGAAATAATTTGTTACTGCAGTAGGTATTTGAAACAATGAGTAAAATATTTCATGAATTTGTATAATATTCACTAACAATGTTTGCAGATAGTTTCATCATTATGTCTGACTGCAGAACATTGTCCCGGGAATTTCTACGGTAATTTGTGGAGTTGTACAGGGACCTACCCTGCTTGTGGCAGACAAAATCAAAGCACTATTTAGACCGAAATAAAAAAATTAAGCATACAAAATATTAATAAAGAAGCTGCAAATTATTCAACCAAATGCTACAAAAAGTACAGTTGTCGCTAAAATCAATAGTCTTCGTGGTGGGTTTCGGAGATAAAATGAAAAAGTTTTTATCTCGAAGAGAAGTGGTACGGTGAGGATTTCGGAGATATTAAAGTAGTGAATTTTAAATCTAGGTAATTTCTTGCAGTAATTTCTGCAGTTATTGCCAACCTCATCATTGAGTCTTGACGTTTTATTAATGGAATAACCATGTCCAAGAGTTGCGAATAGGTTTCTTCGTCCATCCTTACGTAATTACGAGAGTCCTCTAGTTCTAACCTCCATTTTTGTAACAGGTGAATGTGTGAAAAATTTTATCGTTTTAGAAACCAACCTTTAAACTACAATCGGCGACGATTTTCATTTTCCTTTTTCTTTTTACACGCCACTGCCACCAGAGCTAAGTATTCCTCCTGCTCAGACATTTGGCCAAATAGTTTGGTAGACTGGACAAAACTATAGTTTTGTACGTACGTGTGTACGCAATCAGGTTGCACGTTATTATTTGCACATTTTTGGATGCACGTCGATGTATTAAGACATCGACGTCCGTGTACAGCCAGCCTTACAATTTCTTTTGGATGAAATAGATTTTTCGTAATCCCATACTGTTATTTTTATTTAACGGTATTCAGATGACAATTGAAAAGTCAGTGTTAACGGCCTCCGGCCGTTATAATTTCATAACGGCCGGCGGACGTTAAGAAATCACTTCTTCAAATATTTATTTCAAAACATCATTCTGCTTACAATAACAACAATGAAATCTTGGTCCACAGCGAGTTAGGAGAATAAACCTGTGATTTTCATTTCGCATAGGCTAATAATACATCTTCATTAACCACCTTTACATTCTTGCTTTTACGCCACATTTCAAAATTTTCATATTCTTTTTGATATCGCTCTTGAGTTATTTTCGGCTGTTAATCAACACTCGCTGCACTGCACATGATTCTCCCAATATTTCTAAAGGAATTTGATTTTGTTCCTCAATTTCATCCATGGTCGTCGTTAAAGCGAACTTGAGAACACAAAAAACTGTCGTTGTTTATAAAACTGTCAAACTGTTCCATGACAACAGAGAGCACGACGTTGGGATTTTTCTTTAGAATTGCGAGGTACAGGATTTTTTCTTTCTTCGGAATCAAAATATAATCTTTCAACGGGATTACGAAAAGTTTTTAACGACACACGGCCGATACGCAAATAACGGATTCGGTTAGTTATACAATATCCAACCTCATCCGTTATTTGCTACATATCGGCCTTGTTACGTTAATAACTATAAAGCTATACGTTTCCACCGGAGGAAAATTTTCTTGCTAAATTGTTGCCATGTAACATACGTAAATTTCTTGTTTTCAGTGAAGCAACTAAAATTGTCAATAGCCGGATATTGTTTCTTGAGTACGCAACTAGTGTTTCCACTGCATGTTGCTAGTAAGCTAGAATATGGAGCAAGGTGATGATGTAGCGTTAGCAGTGGCGGTGTTTTTAGTGATATCTTCAGGATATCGAAGAAAACACAAATACTGGATTAGGCCAAGTCTTCAGGAAAGCAAATTTATAATTTGTGCACATAAAGGGCATCATGAATATTATATTTATTGACTTCCGTAATTCACTGTACATTGAAAATGTCTGCGACAAGACTGTTTACTAATTGCGTTCTCGATACGTTTCCACTGCGATAGCAACACGGATTTGTCTACACATGTTTCTTGTTTTCTTTTGAAATTTACCGCTCAAAATAGAAACTGGTGACAATTAAAAAAAATTGTTTCCGACACACAAAAGAAATTTTAAGAAATATTTTGGAACACTAATGGAAAAAAGTAACAGCAACAAAAAAGTTTCTCAATATTCCTCCGGTGGAACTTTAGCTTAAAAGCACTGTTCCACCGGAGGAACATTATGAATAGGGTTGTCATCACCTAAATTGCCGATGCCGGACAAACATTTTAAAAACCCCGGACATTTCTGTGAAATTTTGTTTTTCCCCGGACACACCGTGAAATTTTTTTTTTTTGAATAAAATAAAACATCGTGTATATTTTAATTTTTTAATTCATTTAAACTTTAAACCGCTTGTTTGCCATATAAACAGAAAAAGAAAAAACAAATGAGATTCTATTATACACAGTTTACAGTTTTCTCTTTTTTTTGTTATCATCAAATAAATAACAACTCATAACGATAATTTTTGGTAGATCAAAATTCAAATAGACCAGATTCTACATTGTAATAGCAAATTATAGGATAGGTCATCTAGTTCGGTTAGATAGGTTAGGTACCCAAAAGTCTAAATTATGCATTAACTATAAATCAAAAGTAACTAACAAATTTTAAATTTAACGAAATCAAATTCTTTTTACTAATTCAACTTAACTTGGAATTTTTCATCATGAATTTTTAAAAGTCGGAGCAACTCAAGTCTTTAAAATTAAACTTTATTTTGATCAGAGAAGAAAGCCTATGTGTATTAAGCAAGTTTGTCTCCTTCCTCCTTTGCTGCGACCCTAGCGAAAAAACTCACTCTACATTAGCATTGTGAGCTGGTACACAAAAATATTACTATGCAATTTTGAGCAGTTTAGAATAAAGATGTTTCGAATAACTTCAGGCACAACTGGTTTGTATTTTATAGCTCATCTCCGTCACTGACACTCAAGCTTCACACACCTGGACGCAAAATTTGTCCGGGTTTTACCCAGACATATTTTGAAAGCCCCGTCCGGACGACCCCTGGACGCCCCCTAAACTGGGTCAAATCCGGGGAAACCCGGACGGATGGCAACCCTAATTATGAAACATTTTTGTTGCTGTTGCTTGTTTCCTTAAATGTTCCAAAATGTTCCTAAATGTTCCTCAAAATTTTCTTCATGTTTGGGCAACAATTCTACCCATGACAACAAGAACAAACATTTAGCAGAAAAATGTTTCTCCGGTGGAACAGTGCCTTAAGAATCAACAATGATCCAGCAAAATTTTTAACAGTATACAACACCACTATCGATGTAGTGTTTTCCAGACACTTCATAAAATGAAATCGCATACATTTGTGTTTTATTTTTATTACCACAAAAGATTTATTACTAAGATTGAATGTACTGATCAAGCTCATAATTTGATAATAATTAATGATAAAATGTTTATTTTCATAATTTTTGAAAAATGTATTTTAGTACCATATATTCTTTTAGTTTTTTTTCTTCAATTATTCTCAAACATTTCTTCATTTAATTGTCATCAATTTAATTTATTTAAAATCAGATCATAAAAAATATTCAAGTTGAACATGGTCAATTCAATATACTACATAAAAAAAATGTTTATTTTCATAATTTTTGAAAAATGTATTTTAGTACCATATATTCTTTTATTTTTTTTCCTTCAATTATTCTCAAACATTTCTTCATTTAATTGTCATCAATTTAATTTATTTAAAATCAGATCATAAAAAATATTCAAGTTGAACATGGTCAATTCAATATACTACATAAAAAAAATGTTTATTTTCATAATTTTTGAAAAATGTATTTTAGTACCATATATTCTTTTAGTTTTTTTCCTTCAATTATTCTCAAACATTTCATTTAATTGTCATCAATTTAATTTATTTAAAATCAGATCATAGAAAATATTCAAGTTGAACATGGTCAATTCAATATACTACATAAAAAAAATGTTTATTTTCATAATTTTTGAAAAATGTATTTTAGTACCATATATTCTTTTAGTTTTTTTTCTTCAATTATTCTCAAACATTTCTTCATTTAATTGTCATCAATTTAATTTATTTAAAATCAGATCATAAAAAATATTAAAGTTGAACATGGTCAATTCAATATACTACATAAAAAAATGTTTATTTTCATAATTTTTGAAAAATGTATTTTAGTACCATATATTCTTTTAGTTTTTTTTCTTCAATTATTCTCAAACATTTCTTCATTTAATTGTCATCAATTTAATTTATTTAAAATCAGATCATAAAAAATATTAAAGTTGAACATGGTCAATTCAATATACTACATAAAAAAATGTTTATTTTCATAATTTTTGAAAAATGTATTTTAGTACCATATATTCTTTTAGTTTTTTTTCTTCAATTATTCTCAAACATTTCTTCATTTAATTGTCATCAATTTAATTTATTTAAAATCAGATCATAAAAAATATTCAAGTTGAACATGGTCAATTCAATAAAGAAAATTCTTCAATAATTTGAAATGTATGAATTGTGAATGTAGAACTCGCGTCGCGGAAACATATAACCAGTTCTGGAAAGTTCTTTGATAAACGCTATGTTGGAATCAAAAACGCCTCAGTTGCAGATTAAACATTTTATGTCAGGAAGTCTGTATTATCGCGACCGGATTCTGCATTTTCGATCAGAGCGGTGAATTGTTGGTTTCCAATATCCTTGGTGGAGGGCGCTCTGGGTTGTTATCCAGGTAGTAGCTCAGTCGAATTGTATTATTGAACAATTAGTATTTGGTTAATTCACTTAGAGTCAAATAAGCTGCACTGATGTTTCTTATAAGGGGACATCCATTAATTACATGAGAGAATGTTGGCGATTTTTCGACCCCACTTCCCCCTTGGTGAGATGTCGTGAGATTCTGCACGACAACCTCCCTCCCTTCCCGAATAACACGTGAGATTTTTCTAACTGTGTATTTGTTATGTAAATGAGTAAATCTGTGCTCGATTCCATAAGATTTACCTATTTAAAAAAAAATTTCTTATAGTTTTTTCTATTTAAGCCTAGATAAGATTAGTAGTTAAGATTTTTAATGACGAAGCATAGAATCACAATGAGTTTTAACAATAAAATACTCAAATAGGAACTACTAAAATATGTAAAAGAAAATTCACTCTAATTAAATCCACAGAGACTCATGTATGATCTCAAAAGTGACTACTGGAACCCTTGGAATATTTATTGATAGTTAACGAATTATGTTACAAAAATAATTGTTCATTTTTAATAAATGAATGAATTGTTTCCGAATAAATAAATTAATCAATTTATAGTTAATAAACCCCTCTATCAGTGCATAATTGAACCGCGATGAATATTATAATGTATGATTTAGCCATATTTTAGTGGAGATACATTTTTTACCTAATTGAACCCAGTTTTCTCGCAATTTTACATTATTTCTTGCGGAAAAAAAAATTACGTGATAATTGTGAATGTAGAATTCGAGTCGTGAGAAACATATAACCAGTTCCTTTGGAAAGTTTTTCGATAATATTTTAAATTATTGAATCATTTTCCTTTTTCACTATATGTAGTTTATTTATTTGACAGTTTCTGCTATTGAATACAATATATAAGTAAAAGTAAAAAGAATATCTTTCCAACTGCGTGTCCCACAAATCCTCTTGTGTGATTTTTTCATTTAATTACCCAAAAAAGACGATTGGGAGATGAACAACGTATGATACATTTTGTCACGAATTTTATCACTTTCTCAAATCTATAATAATCTTGCTTCCTGAAAAGTTTTGAAAATTTCACGTAACGCTAACACCTTTTTGTTCAACACTTTTTTAACACTCAATCCCCTATAGAAAACTAGATGAAAGAAAAATAAACATGCAAAAATAATAATAATAAGAAATTTTAATTAATTAATCAGTGATAATGAATAGAATTAACATAATCTGTTCTCAACTTCATATCATAAAAATCATTTTTTTTCATTTACATTTTATAATTACTATTATATATAATTATTATGATTCACAATATAAGGTATGAAGTTGATAATCCACGCATTCGAAGCTTTTGAACTTCAGACTTTGTAATACCAAGATCAAAGTTGCAAAGTTTTCTCTGAATGTGATGAATTTGTTTGTGCTATTGCATCGAGTTTTCCAGTATTTCATACTGAATTTGTTTGTTACGTCAACTCTTATACATGCATTTTCAACACTCTAATCGCAGATTTTCCCTGCTGTCTGTCAAACTAGCATTTGTTGTCTGGGAAAACAGCATAATACTTTGTCAGCGCATTACCAACGTCAATAAATAATGAAAATATTTCGATAGAGAGAACTTTCGACGAGAAATTTTGAAATAACCAGGGACGTATTAGATGTTTTCGTATAAATATAATATATATATATATATATATATATATATATATATATATATATATATATATATATATATATATATATATATATATATACAGTGTGTCTACGTAAGTTGGCTACATATGAAGAAAACGTTTTATTATTAGTTTTATCAAAAAAATGTATTGTTCATAAAAAGCTCTGCATGTTTTGAAACAATAAAATTTTGAATAATATTAGTCGTATACTAGGTTTGGCCAAAAATCATTGATCATGAGTGAAGTACCTTCATATTTGGCAATATCAAAAATTTTTATTGAGAATTAAATATCTGATGGTTTAATTTTGGGTTTCAGAACATGCAAAATTCATATAAAGAATACATTTTTTTGATAGAACTAATAATAAATAAGCTTTAAATATGTAGCCAATTTACGTAGACACAATGTATATACAGTGTGTCTACACAAGATTTTCATTATTAGTTTCATCAAAAAGATGTATTCTTTATAAAAAGTTCTGCGTGTTTCAAAACCCAAAATTCAATCATCAGATATTAAATTTCATCATTTGTATACGAGGTGTGTCAAATAATGTTAATTTTTTTACTGTAATTACGACTGATATAATAAACACCTGATGGTTGAATTTTGGGTTTCAGAACATGCAAAACTTTTTATAAAGAATATATTTTTTGATAAAACAATTAATAAAAAAGTTTTTCATATGTAGTCAACTTTCGTAGGCACACTGTATATTCCTAGAGAGCTCTAAATTATCCAAGAATTTAATAGCTTCTAAAGAAAAGTCCACAAGTTTTTAACTTTAAAGAATATCTTATTTTTTGTAGTTGATATTGTAATATTTTGAGGTTTTCCAACTTCGTAGGTTCTTGAGAATATATATTTAATTACTTACTTAGTTATTTATTGTATGTATATATGGTATTAAATAATTCATCCAGACCATTTTCAATATTATGATGAAATAGTTATTATGTCTACTTGTTTTCTCGAAATTATGAAAAAAACTATAAGTACTGATCATCTGAAAATCTATAGCAGCTCGTCAGTGTTCATTATTTTCATTTTACTCTATTCGTATAGTGACAAATTTCGAATATTACATTACCGGTTTCGGATCGGGATTTTCAGCTATAATATTCACTAGCCAGCAGTCTTGAATACACTTATGGTCGAATAATGTCAAGAATTTTCCTCTGCATTCTACCGGAAATGGTTTCAACGTCCTCACCCCTCGCATTAAGCGTGCATAAGGGTCCTATTTACCGATTTTGCTACTCCAAGAAGAAATTCGAGTGTCTCAGTGAAACCTTTCAGATGATCGTCCCTATCTATTTCCTGCGTTTTATCGTCGTTTTTTCACCATCGAGTTGCTCCCTTGCAGCACATATGAAATACAATAATTTTAAAAAGTCCAACAGAAAGAAAATTGAGCACACTCCAGGATATGAAATTGATTTCGGGAACTTGGGAGATATTAATCAAAATAACAATGGTCTAGAGAAAATTGTATGTGTCAAATAGAAATTTTATGAATCAGCTGAGTTTTGCTGATTTTTGAAATTTTTTTATCTGACGATGAAACTACTTGATTTCAATAGTTTTTTTTTCAAGTTGCTGAGGCTATCATTTGGCTATAATTCGTAACAGTATCAAAAGAAAAATACTTGTTCAATTCTAGAGACTAATATAATTATATATATATATATATATCTATATATATATATATATATATATATATATATATGTATATATATATATATATATGTATATATATATATATATATACATATATATATATATATATATATATATATATATATATATATATATATATATATATATATATATATATATATATATATATATATGTATATATATATACATATATATATATATATATATATATATATATATATATATATATATATATATGTATGTATACATTTCAAAATACATTGAAAGAATCGATCATTTAATATGATATATATATATAATTTTTCCTTATTTATAGAAAATTTGAAATTTATAAAATTTTACAAAGAATCGTGCGACTCCAAACACGCCACAATGGGTTGCCATGTTTGTGACGTGATAATGTTGAAGGAATATCCCGATAGTACAGTTTCAACGATTTCCACCTGCAAATTGACTGAAAAGATACGAAATTTAGTGCAAAAAATTATTTATAATAATTACTTTCATTTAGTCAAGTCATGTGTGACAAAGGATTTATAAAGGATAATTCCCATGATGTACCTGATGTATAACATCTTGTGGAACATTAGCAAACATGTTTTGGGGAGTTGTTTTTGTAGTATTCGTACAAAATGTTACGAATCAAGCACGATAACTTTATAGGTTTGCATTTTAGAAATATTTATCAATATATTGACGATAATAACAAGATTTAATTGATTTAAAGCCAGAAAAATTTATCACCTGTGTGCTAAGATGAGTAGAAATTAACATTGTGACGTCACGAGCGCTTTTGTTTATTTGGGAACTGTCGGCGTGTTTTCGGTACTGGATTCAAAAATTTATTTATTATTCAACATAAATTTTTATTTAGAGCAAAAAACTTAAAAATAGTTTTGTTATGAGATGTATATATAATATTTCCATTCATCACGAAAAAAATTTTTTTTCAAAACCGAATTAAATCTACGACGCGGCTTTTCAGCACAGGGTGGCTTCATCAGCTAGAATTGAATACCGAAATCCTGATATCTCAATTTACATAAATGTTAAAAAAAACGATAAGAACAACTGATGTAGTTTGTATAAATTTTCTCGAGATGAATACTTACCTATCGCCTCATTATTTAATTTCTTGTTTTAATCGTTCGTTCAGGTACTAAAATTTCGATATACTAAAATTCCATTACTCTATCTGACGAAGCCACCGTGCGATGAAAGGCCGCCTAATAATTTCAATTACAGTAATCGTTGAAATAAAATATTTTTCAAATAATATTATTTCAATAGATTCACATACACCAGTATTTTGTGTAAATATCTCAAAAACAAGTATTTCCATTTCTTCTACTGATTAAAGTAAATTAATTTCAAGTAGTTGCCTTCAATATACATATTATATACTGAATTTCAATATTTATTATTGAATTGGAACTCTTAAAAGTTGAAACTAATAAGACAGAGGCCTGCTGACTAAGTATCATCTAGACCTTAGTATAGGAAAACTCACTTTTCATAATTAACATAATAGTGTTAATCAAGCGTCTGTAGTCCAGATGATTGAGAAATTGTCTAGGGCACAGACGGTACGGGTTCGAATCACGGATAAGATGTGGATGTTGTGATTATCCAGAATTGCAATTTAAATTATATATATCTACGTGTACTATGATCCTCTGGGTAATGTACTATCTTACGAACCCATGAGGGTAGATGATGGAGCACAGGCGAATACTCGACTGTATATAATGTATAGTGTTATTCTTACAATGAATGTACCTTCAGTAGGTACACCAAAATATTATAGTTTCAGCTAATAGGAATACAGCAATAGGCAAGTTGATGTACATATTCTCAGGTGAACTATTAGTTCCAACTCTTGAACTCAACAAGATATATCAGATTAGTCATCAAAATATTTTTATCAATAGAATAAAAAAGAACAAATGATTTTAAGTGGTTCAGTGCCGCAGTAGGCAAGATGATGAACACATTTACAAAGTTCCACCAATTTTATTTTTTCATCATATAGGTAGGAGACAAGATGTAAAATGAAAAACATAATTCAAAATGTTCTGAAGTCTACAAACATAATACATTAGTTTCTTCAACATAGAACTAAGGATAAATGGCAGACTTTCCAACAACCAAGCAATATTTTTTTATAATTAAAAAGAGTTAAGAAATTATTCATCCGTTCATCATTCTTCATCTTTAATAGCAAATTATTCTATACCGCATAGTTAAGATAATGAAAATATTTCTAAATCATTAATAAAATCATCGATTGAATCTATTCAATATTTCGGAAACTAAAACCTCAGTAGAACCTTCTGAAAAAATTCAGAAGAATCACAAATATTTTCTTGATATGATTTTAGTCGTCATAGAACCATTGAGAAATGATAAACTTACTAGCAAAAAATCTAGTTGTTTCTTGTAAACTCATGAGAGTGAATAGCGAAAAAGGTTCCTCGAGTTATTTCACAAACACTCTAATGATATATTAGTTTAGCTTCCACGTTGTGGGTGATACACAATGAGGAAGTTGGCAAGATATCTGAATAACTTATTTGCGGAATATCTTGACGGAAATCCTCTCATATAATATTTGAGATGAATTTCCTTCACACCTGCAAACAACAGTGTTATTCATACCAGCGAATTCCAATCGGATCTGAGAATTCGCTCTCGCGTCTATGTGCTGGTAATTTGTATGCAGACTCCGGAGAATCATTGTGGTTTTGGGATAGGTCTAGAGAATGTAAAATAAATATTTTAATAGACGTGATTTCGTGAAAAATATACTGGCTGGATTTCTCAGCAAGCCACGTGCATTGTTTAATATTGAAACATAGACAATCCGAGCGAATATTGGTATTTTGTGACTTAGTATTCCACGGTTTATCCGAGAGAAAATGAAGTTTTTTAATTTCCTGGCGTGATTATCTATGTTAGTCACGAACAATTTCAAATTACGCCCTTCATAAGGTTCGAGATGGAAGTATTCTAGAGGTAGTTAATTATCTGAGTAGCTTACTAACGCAGCTTGCGTGAGATTTATAAAATATGTTTGCGTATAAAGGTTCACTTAACAAAGAGTTTATTTATGTATCATGTAGCTTTCAGTAGTATTACCACAATTATTCAAGCAACTCAGTAAGTTATTAAATGAATAGTCAGTCTTATGAGATAAATGCAGTAATGTGTGGAATTTCATTAGATTATTTCACAAACAAAGTGAATTGTAAAAATCTGAGGTTCGGCAGAACAAGAGGAAATTCGGGAAAAAGTTAAGAAGTTGATCAGAAAATTGATGGGGTTCAATAAACAGGAAACATTGACATCAAAATACATATATAATTGAACTAGTATAAACATAACGTACTTAATTATTTCTCAAATATAATTGGGTCAATAAAAATTTTGTTTTTGTTTTATATGGAGAGATCATAACATACTTATACGTTTTATGACAAAACTATTTTTAGTTTTTCCTTTTGGCTCTTCAAAAAGTAAATTGAAAATATATTTTTGCATCCAGTACCGAAAACACGCCGACAGTTTCCGAACAAAGAAAAGCGCGTGTGACGTAACAATGTTAATTTCTCCTTATTGTACCACACAGCTGATACAGTGCAGGTTTTAAATCGATTAAATCCTGTTGTTATCGTTCATATATTGATAAATATATTTAAAATATCTAACCTCAAAAGTTACTGTGCTTGCTTCGTACCATTATGTACGAATACTTTCAGTAAATTTACACGTAGCCGTTGACATTATACTATGGTGAAATTCCTTCAACATTATGTCGTCACAAACATGCCCGCCCATCGTGGCGCGTTTATATATATATATATATATATATATACATTTATATACTTGTTCATAAACTTGTTAATATACCACTCTCCAACGTTTAAAAGTATTATTCAGCAAATTGCAATGACCAATAATTAAAAACCAGATATTATAAAAAATATGATAGACACAATGTTGTTCAATAATACTATTTCTCAAGATTATCCAGTAGCAAAACAAAATTCCAAATATTGCCTTTTAACTTATACAAGAACGGAGCAGTAGCGTGGTATGGCAGAACCGAACTCACCACAGCAAAGAAATCCTTGGAGAAAGTGCAAAGACTAGCATGTCTTTGTATAACAGGAGCAATGAGATCGACTCCAACAGCAGCACTAGAGGTAGTTCTGGACCTCACACCTCTCCACATCATGGTGAGGAGAACTGCTTGGGGAGCAAACCTCAGGTTGGCTAAAATTGGACTCAAAGGTGCTGCATACGGTACAAAGGACTCAACCCTTACCGGAAGTGCACACCTTGTTGACCTCCCAACTGACGAAATTACCAGGAAATTTAGTTTCAAGAAATTATTTCGAACGGAACTAAATACCAAGAAGGAATGGAGCATAGAATCCATTCGAGCACTGGAGAAGAACACCATAATATGGTATACGGACGGGTCTAAAACTCCCGAAGGAACTGGAGCAGGAGTCGTTGGGCCTCGTACCAAATACTCAGAACCTATGGGCCAGTTCCCTAGTATTTTTCAAGCGGAAATTCACGCCATAGAAAGGTGCATTCAGTTCAACCTCGATAGGAAATACCGGAACAAGGAAATTGCGATCCTCTCCGATAGCCAAGCAGCCATCAAAGCGTTGAGCTCTTATAACATCAACTCAAAGATGGTTTGTGAATGCCTAGATAAACTAAACGATCTGGGCAGGAACAACAAAGTGATCCTCGTCTGGGTGCCGGGCACGTCGGAGTGAAGGGTAATGAACAAGCAGACACCCTGGCACGAAAGGGTGCGTCAACGCCACTAATCGGGCCAGAGCCTTTCTGCGGACTTGGAAAATCTTACTTCCAAGAAGAACTCAATAAAGCTGAAGAAGCAATGAGAGCAACATACTGGCAAAGACTTCCAGGACTGAGGCAGGCCAAAGATCTCCTCGGAAAGTTCAACCGAGCAAGATCGAAGACACTGATTAACCTCAGCAAAACTAGTCTAAAGACAATCACAGGATTTCTTACGGGGCATTGCAGACTCAAAGAACACCTAAGGAAGCTAGGTTTAGAGGGGGACAGCACCTGCAGATTCTGCAAGGAACGTCCAGAAACACCTCACCATATACTGATGGAGTGCTATGCTGTGCACCATGAAAGGCTGAACACACTGGGATCATACCAGCTGACTGTAGAAGAAATACCACGAATAGACCCCCTTAAAATCCTAAAATTCCTGAAGGTATTGAGGCTTGAGGGGCTGCTGTAAAACGAGAACACATCGAGAAGCAGAAGAAGATGGGGCACAATAGATCTAATAAGGTCGCAGCGCATCGGTCACCATCCAAACATACCAATACCAATATACAAGAACATGATTAAGAGCAAAACTTGATTTTACTATGTTTATTAAGAAGTTATGTTTTTATCCATCACGATGAATTATCACGAAGTAATGAGGGATTTCATCAAGTATTATATTTGAACCTCCTGCACAAAGCTTAAATCACTTCTTTTGTGTAGCAATAACAATATAGCGTTTCGAACTGGTTATAATATTGGAGAACAAATTAAGGATAATGAATCAAAAATTCATAAAAACATAAATTAATTGCGGTAGTTGAGATAAATCATAAATTCGTAAAATCTTCAGAAATCTAAATCAAAATGTCAAAACATAAGCTTAGTTTTTATAATAAAAAGGTAGGCTCTTATTATGCAAATCATTTAATGAATAGAACTACTCAATCAGCTTAGACTTCGAAATATTATATGTAGGATATATCTAAATTTTCTAGAATCTTTACAGACCAATACATTCAAATAATCAGGTCCTCTCCTCGGTCAGGTAGAACTCACAAGTAGTTTACTTATTGAATTTCTTAAACAAAACAGGTCCTTTTTGATAATCGAGATTGTATATGAACATCTGTATCTGTAATGTTCATTATTATTACTACATTATTTGACAAAGAGGTAGTACTTCCAAATGCGTAACATGTGTTATTAACAGTTAATATGTGTAAACTGTTATCAGTAATGTTTCTATGAATATTAGTTATTATCATCTAGTATCGGCCTCAACAGTCAATAATATTTCTAATTAATTACATGATTTTTGGAAATTCAATTGTAACCTGAAAGTTCTAATATACTTACATATTTACTTATAACATTGCTATTTTAAAATGCGGATGAAAAAGGTAATAGTACTAATATTGTTTTATTAGGAATAAAAGTGATACTTTTTGTGGCGAGACTAAATGTTTTCAGTCGAGCCACAAAAAGTGCTTTTCTCCGAATAAAACATGCGATTTTCTCCGCAAATGGTGTTCAAACGATAGAATTAAGATATTTTCAAAAAGGATTAGATGCGAAGAAACGTATAACTAGATTGCTTTGCTTACTGGTTTTGTAGATCTCAAGGCAATACAAATTTGACAATTCAAAATAATGGTGAGAAACATTTAAAGTAATTTATTTTTCACTTGTATATAATATGTTTATTTCACCTTGGATACGGTTGCTATAAACACACTCATTATGCCCTAGGCCATTATGCCCGCATTTGCGGGCATAATGGATTCAAAACGCCCGCTTATTGTACTAGGAGAAATGAAGCAAATTTTATTGATTAAATACTTCATAATCCTTATCGTATACGACTCTGGATTTCTCCGGCAATGAATTATTCGCAGCTTTGGCTGCATTTTCTATGATATTCTTGGGTAAATTCATTTTCATTTCCATTATTTCTATAAGACTACACAAAGAAAGCAGCAATGACATTCACTGAATATGATGACAAATATATTCACAAACTTCAAAATATCAACCAATGACATGCCTACTATGAGAAGGAAAATGGATAGGAGCAATGAAACGATTTCAAAATCGCTTTTTCATCATAATATAATAATTTTTTCGTGAAAAATAAAATCTTGTATGCACCGCGTGCGTTACTAGATCCTTATGCCCATCGGGCAACATTCATCCCTCGGGCCAGAGGCCCTCGAGCCGAATGTTTCCCTCAGGGCATAATGATCTATATAACGCACTTGGTACATAAATAACTATTATCTACCCATTATAGGACTGTGCGATTTTGGTAAGTACCCGAGTTTTAAGAAATAACTTGTATTAAAATAAATGAAATTTTTCTTACAGATTACATTATGTCGGCTTCGGAACCCAACTGTACGCCGCCCGACGTTCTTGAAATTGCCGTGAGCGTACAAAAAAGTGTACTTTTTTGTACGCTCACGGCCGGACAAAAAAGTGAAAACAAAAGGACTTCTGTGAAATCAAACTTGAACATTGAGAACTGAGGTTAAAAAAGTAGTCATTTTTTGACTTTTGCAGAAAAAATAATTTTCTTTTCATAATGATATTTTGAAATAGTACAAAGAGAAAACCGTTAACTGAAATATAGAATAACTGAGATTGAATTCTCGCACATCACTTGGTGAAACATCATAAAGAATAAAGTATAAACTTTAAAATAAAAACACTTGGCTTATGTTTCACAATGAAAAATATTTAGATACTGTATTTAGCAGTAACGAAAAGTCGACATGTTTCGAGTTATGAACTCATTATCAAGACTGACTACAGGAGAGTATTGCATCGTAATTTATAAAACAGACAAAAGCAAAGGTGATACCTGAAAATCAATTTGTTCGTTTACAAGGAGTAATTGACTATTACTCTGAACATTGTATAAAATTCAATTACTTCCTGGATTTCAACAAAACCAAATTGTTACATTCAGGTAACAAGGGTGAACGCCTTGACCTTCTTGAAATTCTCGAAATAAGTTCCGCCCATAATAGTCAATTAACACTTGTAAACGAACAAATTGATTTTCAGGTATCACCATTGCTTTTGTCTGTTTTATAAATTACGATGCAATACTCTCCTGTAGTCAGTCTTGATAATGAGTTCATAACTCGAAACATGTCGACTTTTCGTTACTGCTAAATACAGTATCTAAATATTTTGTATTGTGAAACATAAGCCAAGTGTTTTTATTTTAAGGTTTATACTTTATTCTGAAATATAGAATGTTGACATTGAAAAATTGAATGGCTTACAGAATAAACTACGGCCATTATACAATACCCAAACTGAATTCTCGAAAAATCGAATTGGTCATGTCCCTAGCATGTACAGAAACGATTTATCAAATACCGTAACGTCATACACCATTCTACGATTCCATTAACTCAAACGAACATGGAAATACGGTACAGTATGTCGCAGGTGATGAATATATTGGTCAGTATTTGACAGTTTTGAAATTCTTACTTCCGAATATGGAAATTAATTGAAGGGTTAAAATTCCATTCGTTTACCTTTTCTATACACTACGATGAGTACGATCAATTATCTACCTCTTTTGTTGATTTGTTCGTACCTTACACATTAAATGTTTTCAATAACGTCAATTGACTGCTAGCTTGAACATTTTTCAAATTATTAATTGAATGAAGTGAAACGCTAGGCTAAAATATACATTTTAGTGGTATCAATTCATTTGATTAATAATTCGAAATGTTATTATCACATTTAGTGAAAATGTGTTCTATCATGTCTAATTTTCATTTTTTTGCAAGCGTGACATATTTATAAGTGCTTGGTTTATAAACTATTAGGCAAGTTGATATAGTTACAGCAAAAAAAAAATTATGTAGTAAACTCCAGTCGTGCGTCAGTTTTTTGTAAATCTTTCAATAGTTTATTAATTTCAATCACTTAATAATTTTGTTTATTGTGCTGACTATAAGTATCACTACATATAAATAAATAAACAACACTCTAAAATCAAAACACAAATTGACGGACAGGTTGCTGTTGTAAGTGTTGTATCATACATACCTCTATATATGCATCAACTATTGCTACTTTACCCTAATATATGCAGGGTAAACTCCAACAATAATTTCAAAAGCATAATATATAACATTGAATATAAAAGATATATGCAATTAATGGAAAATACATACATACATTGAATAGCAGACAGCTATTCGTTAAATCAATTGATAATAATAAAACGAACCGCATCTAGGTGTTCTGCAGATTCTACTTCTTCGTTATTCATTGTCATTCATATCAGTTTGTCTTAAATCTTTCAATATTTTATTAACTTTAATAACTTAATAATTCTGTTTATTTTGCACACATATTAGTATCACTAGATATAAATACCTATACAAGCATCAGCTGTTGCCGGTATACCCTGATATATGCCGTATACTAATAATCTCAAAGTGAAAGGTGCGCATAGTACGTTGCGCAAAGAAACGTGGGCTAAATGCGAAAATCGTTTGGGGTAAACTCCAAGAAGTGAAAGATGAAGAAATTCAAGATCATTAAGCTGTACAACACTTCCCCAGGTTAGTTATTTGGAAAATCGAAATTTATTGAACAATATCCCAGGTGAGATTAACTATTTAAGTTGCGACAACTTTGTTGTTTCCGTTCATACTTAGGGTGGTGATTTAATAATATCCAGATAGTTTTTTCAAAAACCTGAAATAGTGTCTTGAATTGAATGATACTCAAGAGGCCTTAATAAGGCCGAAATATTTGTCTATTGTTTCAATGGTTGATGCATATCATTAAGAGGTCCCTTCCACCACTCTGAGGATTAATGAAATATTTCATTTAGTTTCATTTTTGATTGCTGTATGGGTTCTGACGAATATAAACAAATTCTGCTTCACTTCTAGCATATATATATATATATATATATATATATATATATATATATATATATATATATATATATATATATATATATATATGTGTGTGTGTGTGAGTGTTTGTGTGTTTTTTAATATAATGTCATTATTTGAAAAGATTAACCTCTGCATGCAATAAAATGGTTTCATTAGCAATGACATATAAGCTTGACTTGATGATTGTGTTAAAATCAACATCAGAGAGATTATCTAATATATTTGCTGTTGTAAAATATTTGATTCAGAAAAGTTAATCTACTACTAAATCTCTTTTCCGAAAAATATTGAAATGATAGTAATGCCATAATTTGAAAGAATAAAATCGTAGGGGGTAACTTCGGTTCAGAGTAGAAGTAGATATTAATTTCGACAAACTAATGTTATACAATATGATATAATATAGTATAATACATTATAATGAAATATAATATCAACAATACATTATATTCACAGAATATAATATGAATATATATATATATATATATATATATATATATATATATATATATATATATATATATATATATATATATATATATATATATATATATATATATATATATATATATATATATATATATATATATATATATATATATATATATATATATATATATATATATATATATATATATATATATTCCGTGAATATAATGTATTTCAAAATATTGTGATAATAAACGTAGTAAATTCAAATTTTTTTGTTCATCATGTTAAATTATCACGTAGTAACCACGGATTCCATCAACTATTATTTATAGTATATTTCATTATAATATATTATATTATAATAGAGAAATATAGAGAAAAGTACTCCTCAAGATAATGATGAAAATGATTAATCACTGAAACTATCTATTCATTAGTATTGGAAGAAACTTCGTTTGATATATGGTCCAATTGATGGCATTTACATATATAATTTCTTTTTGCAAAATTTGTAAGTAGTTGTTAATTTTAAAACATTCGAAGAATTGTGTTTCATTAGGTCTTATTCAAAATATACAGATATGTAGTACGAATAGTCTTCACACAAAAATTGATAACAGAAAATTTGTTGAAATGATAGATTTATAAGTAGGTAGTTCCCATAGAATTTCGGTCACTATTTGATAATTCAGAGAAATTGTTCATTTCGTGTAATTTCTGGTGATGATATGTAATTAGCCAAGTACATACCTACTAACACAGACTTAATTAATTATAAAATGACGAAAGGTATTACTTTCGATATATACATATATTATATATGAGTATCAATGGCGTAACGTGCCTTGGAGTGGCCCTGTATCAAAATTAGTTGATGGGACCCAAATTAAGGATTTCTCACAAAAAAAACAAAAATGCTTACTTCAAATTAAAATAAATGTTTATTGTTCGTAAGTTATCAATTCCTTCTAGAAATTAAGCTAGGAAACAATTAGAATTAAATATACACTTTTCTTGCTTTTTTTTCGGCAAATTGATATATTAAATCATCTAAAACTGAAGACGATTTCAGTATTTCTGAAATTTCTACCTCTATAGACAATAGTGACAAGTTTAAAAGCCATTTCTTTCCCATCGAAGTCCTTAGGTAATCAGTTTCAATTGCGAAAAACTTCTTTCAGCTGTTGCGGTTGTAACTGGTAGAGTCTAGAATAGAAAGCATGCTGTTATTACCTCCCGGAAATTGGAAGCAAGGCTATTGAATTCTATCAGCAATAATTCCATGAGTTCCTTAATGGAATTAATTTTTTGAATTCAAGACTTTAAGCATGTTTTCAGAGCAATTAATTGTTCATAAAGATTAACTGAGATGTCTTATGTCAAAAACCCAGATTCACCCTTCGCTAGTGACTCACAGAAGCTGATTTCTGAAGAAATGAAGAAATTTTGGGCATTTTTTTCATAACCCTCTCCCTTTCCTGTTTACATTTTCTTTTCATAGCTCCACTGGGATAATCTCTTTTCTCTTCACTCATACTTTGCACAAATCAAACTAAGTAAACAATAAATAAACAGAAGAACAAGATTGTATTGTATTACAATATAATAATAATAACGTTTGAACCGGGGTGGAATAAAACGCGTGAATATAATTGCTCTCCGTGGTTCGTCATTGAACATCGGTTAATGCGAGATTCCCCCGTTTAAGGAAATAATTTAAACGGAGGAATCCCGCAATAACCGATGTACGATGTTGACAACTTTTGGGAGCACGCTTAACCCGGGAAAAAAAAAAATTGCTTTTTTTGTCTTTTCTCATTTCTGAAGTGAAAACTCTGTAGGCACGTTAGGGGCCCCTGTAGACCGGGGGCGGTAGCGGTAGCTACGCCCCAGATGAGTATTATTCATAATTATTATGCACAATTACGAAACATTTTAGTAATTATGTAGGTAAGTTTATTCTTTATACCTGCATGTTTATATATATATATATATATATATATATATATATACACATATACATATACATGTATATATAATATATATATATATATAGATATATATATAAATATATATATATATATATATAGGCTCCGTAGTTCAGTGGTCAACGCGTTGGGCTACTGAACAGCAGGTCGCTGGATCGAATCCCGGCCGAACCAACGAATTAATGCGGAGCCACCTCTCGGAAGGCAATGGCAAACCACCGAGTAGTATTCTGCCTAGTAAAGCCTCTCTATAAAGACGTTCGGAACCGTCGTAAAACTGTAGGTCCCTTCTATTCGTGTATTACTGTATCACGCACAGCACGAATAGTTGTAGATAGGTCGCCTACGCCCGAAACCGGGTATGGCGCCAGAAGAAGAAGAAGAATATATATATATATATATATAATAATAAGGGATATGTAGTGTTGTCGACCGAACAATGAATTAAATACTGTAAAATTATCCGGAGGCGGTCTGTAGGGAAAATAAAACTCTAACGATCTCGTTAACTCAATATTTCATCACTCTATGTTCGTGACTTCATCAGGAGTACACTGGAATTAAATGAAATTACATCAATATTAGACACATACAAGGAACACATTAAAAAACCTACAGTTGTAGAGCCGGGACATCAAAAGATATGTGTGGACCACTCAGTGGGTAACGCACGACTGAGTGATAATATTGTGTCAGGTCGCTCTAGTATCTATACATTATTTCTTAAATTTTATTTTTACGGAAGTTGTGGGAGATTCATTTTGGAATTGAAAAGATATCGTGAGTTTTATCCATATATATATATATATATATATATATATATATATATATATATATATATATATATATATATATATATATATATATATATATATATATATATATATAATATGTATATATCTATGAGTAAGGGAAGAAGTAAGAAACCTATCTTTGGGAGATAAGAACAAAGTCCTAAAGACCCTTGTAGAGACGAAATGTGCGTCATAATTTAATATTGTTGTTTAAATTTCTTAGACACACGAGTGCGTGTGTATGTAAGAAAAAGTTTAAAAGAATAATGATTCTAGAATTCACCGTCGATATGATCACGTGTACAGTGATTCAATAAAAAATAAATTTCTGGTTTTTGAAATACCAGAAAATTTAAACTAAATCTGAAGAATACATGAACTGAACAAACAAACCAAATAAACCGTTCAATGTGTATTTAAAATTTTATATTCTCATATACAACGATGCCTCAATTTTATGTCATGAGTACGTGTTCCTATAAAAACACAAATTTTTATAATTCGGAGTATTAAAGAGGACAGAACTTGTACTTCATCGGAATGTATATTGAACTATTTACATTTCAATCAATGAATTAGTTTACTATCCAGCATAAATGAATGATGCTCAACTCTATCGATATTATTTTTCTGCGTAATTTTTGTCGAAACATGAGTTGAAAATAAATGAGTTTTTAGTATGAATTCCAAATCAACACTGTTTTTGTTGAATATTCAACGTTTTCACAAAATCTCTGATTGGCTATAAGGTTCGTTCATACACTCACAGAGACGAAAACAAATATAAGCGGTTACAATGGTGGAACGAGTGATTGATTTGGCGAGGTAATGATTAAATTCTGTTCTGAGTATTCCTGTAAATCAATTTCAGACTCTTCTCTAGACTCACGTTAATTGTATTACTCTCCATGTTTAGTTAATAACTTGATTACATTTTATAGTTGGTATTGTTTAGGATCACGATTTTATTCCTATTTGAGCACATATAAATGCTTCATCGTTCATATTTGAGACCTTATATACGTAAACACTTTTTGTTGAAAATACGCCATTAATATTAATTTGATGTTTGAGAAATGAAACTCTGAGTTTAAAGATTTTCTGATATAAAAAAGAAAATTATATTACTTTGTATCGTAACAGTTTATCATAACTCATTGCTGAAATATCCATGTATTAAGCGTTTTTTAGTTCATGAAAAATTTCCAAATTTTTTTTCATATGTATCAAGAACTTCCGTAAAAGTTTCAAGTAACAAAACAGAAGAAATAATATATAAATAACTCCAGAAATCAATATTGAATTTATCATTGAAAAATATTAATTTTGACTATGATTGGACAAGAAATTCAAATTGTATTGAAATAAAGCATCTTATAGCAAGTTTCACTCCCAACACTTGGGTCGAATGAAAGCTAAAAAGTGCCTAAAAGTGTGTAACAGTAACAGTCACGTGCGCGTAATGTGTTTTGAAATTCGATCCTTTCAACTCTATTGCTATGTTTAGTTTCAGATAAGTCAATTATCACGAACATCTTAATCGAAACCGTAAGGAAGATAAATAAAAAAATGGGTTTTATTACGTACCCTATTGAAGATATATATATATATATATATATATATATATATATATATATATATATGATATATATATATATGATATATGATATATATATATATATATTGAATATATATATATATATATATATATATATATATTATATATATATATATATATATATATATATATATATATATATATTTATATATATATATATATATATATATATATATATATATATATATATATATATATTTGTCTCCCACACCTCATTGTTTTGAATGATAACATTGACATCTGGAGACCGGTATCTGAAATTTCAAGAGAGCATACGATTCTTAATTTCGAGAATCTCATTCCACGTAGTATTAATGTTGACTAAGGGTCCTAATTATAAGTTACACGCAATAATATGTCCAATATAGTTATTAGATCATCATTTTAACTCTAATTGTAAGTGAGGTTAATTTTTATATACATTACTTTATGTTTTTATCATTATTTTTGTATTTTAGCTTGATTTCTCCTGAAGAAGACACAAAGAAGTGTTGAAATATTGAGAAATTTTTTGAATAAATGAGTTTATAAACATATATTTTACTCAATAGACCGAATATTCCCGTGATTCAAACTCTATTTTGTATCAATAGGTCGTGATAATACTTATTAATTATATATATATATATGATATATGATATATATATATATATATATATATATATATATATAATAAAGTATAAACTTTAAAATAAAAACACTTGGCTTATGTTTCACAATATGAAAAATATTTAGATACTGTATTTAGCAGTAATAAAAAGTCGACATGTTTCGAGCTATGAACTCATTATCAAGACTGACTACAGGAGAGTATTGCATCGTAATTTATAAAACAGACAAAAGCAAAGGTGATACCTGAAAATCAATTTGTTTGATTGAGTTTTATTTTAATGTGTTGGTTACTGCTCAGTGCTTTTCATTCGTCCATACATAGGTTGTTCACGATTCCATTATCGGAAACAAATTTTCAAACTGAAGTTAATACAATTAAATTATTAGCCATCAATAACGGTTACAATGAAAGTCTTATCGACAAGCTCATTGGGAAAAAACGAAGAAAGTATCTATTGCATTCAATATACCCCACGCAAACTATTAATGAAGAACAAAAATACTTCCCAATAAATTATGTGCCTAATTTGAGTAGCAAAATTTGTAACAGACTATCGAAAAATAACGTTAAAACAATTTGTACAAATAAAAGAAACTTGAAGTCATTCTTGGTCAATAATAAAGAAAAATCTAACATCGGAGAAAACAGTGGTATTTACAAAATATTTTGCGACGAATGTCCTGCTTTCTATATTGGACAGACAGGAAGGAATATAAATATTCGTGTTGAAGAACATAAAAAGTCAATTTTACAAAACAAAAATACCACTGGCTTCTCTGAACATTGTATAAAATTCAATCACTTCCTGGATTTCAACAAAACCAAATTGTTACATTCAGGTAACAAGGGTAAACGTCTTGACCTTCTCGAAATTCTCGAAATAAGTTCCGCCCATAATAGTCAATTACCCCTTGTAAACGAACAAATTGATTTTTAGGTATCACCTTTGCTTTTGTCTGTTTCATAAATTACGATGCAATACTCTCCTGTAGTCAGTCTTGAATGAGTTCATAGCTCGAAACATGTCGACTTTTTATTACTGCTAAATACAGTATCTAAATATTTTTTATATTGTGAAACATAAGCCAAGTGTTTTTATTTTAAAGTTTATACTTTATTCTTTATGATGTTTCACCAAGTGATGTGCGAGAATTCAATCTCAGTTATATATATATATATATATATATATATATATATATATATATATATATATATATATATATATATATATATATATATATATATGTATTTATAAAGAATAAACTTACATAGAGAGGTACTAAAATCTTTCTTTGTTATTCATAATAACTACGAATAATACTCAGACATAATATGTGTATATAGCGAAAGGAACTTCGTTTCAACTTAGTGACACCTCTCGACATTTTATAATTAATTATGTCAGAGTGAGAAGGTGCTTCGCTAATTACATATCATTACACGAAATGAACAATTTCTGTAAACCATCAAATAACCGTGAACCGTGATCTTGAAAATGATAAGTTGATCGATATTTTATGCGGACTAGATATAAATCTATCATTTCGACAAATTTTCTGTTGAAGAGATGAATATGTAAAAGACTTTTTGTTTGAATAATATTCGTACTCAATATCTGCGCATTTTGAATAACATCAAATGGAATATATTGCTTCAAATATTATAAAATTAACAACTTCCTGCAAATTTAATAAAAAGAAGTTATACATGTAAATGCCATCAATTGAATTATGTATCAAATAATGGACCGAAAATGCAGAACCATGACATGAAAATGTCTACTCTACTACAGTATGGTATTCCAGAGCACACTGACATAGTGTTCAAAAACTGTGCAAATACTCCGTAAATACTTGTTACGATATTAGCAATAATAATAATAGTAATAATAATAATTTTTATTCTTACGTTAGCTAAAACAAGCATGTACACGTCATAATAATGTATAAATAGAATCTTAGAATACACATATAAATAAAAACATACTAACATATCCACAACATAAGTTACAAACACCAGCACAGAACTATGTGGAATAAAACTCTTCGAATGAATAAAATGCATGACCTAGTAGAAAACGCTTCAGCTCTTTTTTGAACTTTACAATACTACTTATGCTAGTAATAAATGATGGCAATTTATTTTAAACAGTAACAGACACATATTTGGGACTATTTTCATACAACGCACTCTTATGCTTAAGAAAAAGTAATTTCGAATCATTTCTTGTATTATATGAAGCACCCAATCTCGCAAAAGAGGCAAAATTCTGTCTAGTGTACATTGCTGCTTTGAGGAAGAATATCGAGGGCAGAGCGAGTATACCATGGCCAACGAAATACCTCCTACATGACTTAGTAGGATGAAGGCCAAACAAGAGTCGAATTACTCTCTTCTGTGCAATGAATACCCTCCTCCAACCTGTTGATATACCCCATAATAATGTGTGGAAAGTGAGGTGCGTGTGAACCATAGCATGATACACACCTACAAGATCTGTAAGTGCCATACTGGACCTCAGCTGAAGAAGAGCAAAATATTCGCTACTCAGTATTTTGCAAACATGATTCGTGTGAGTCTCTCACCTAATAAAAAATTATATATATTCTTCGACGAGAAGTGTCCTCTAGAATACCATACACCACTTTTGCAAAGTAGTCATCTTCATGTCAGGAAGTATTTGTTCTCTCAATGGAATTATGCATTTTCCACAAAGTCCAAAAAGTGAATTTTTGGTTCCCAATATCTTTGACGGAGAGTGCTATGGGTTGTTATCTATATACATAGTAGCTCCTTCGCTATCTGCACTGGGGAACTATTAGAAATATTTTAATTCACTCCGAGTCAAGTATGATCGTTCCGATCTTGAGTCGGGGTGACTTGACATTTTTTATAATCGGACACTTGCAGCACATGTGATTCAGGTGGAAAAAATGAGGATCATATAGAAAACTTCCAAGCTGCATGTAAAGCTATTAGGTCAGATAGAGAGCTGGCTAAATCAGATAGCAAAATTTCTTATTTAACGGTCGACCTCCAGCAAATCATGCCCCTCCCACGTCTGAGCACTTCAAAGGCATTTTATCTTCGCCAAGCCTGGTTTTACAACTTAGGCATTGATATCACAACCAAAGAGGGTTCGAGAGCTATATTTTGTACCTGGACCGAGGACCAAGCAAAGAGAGGGAGTTTTGAGGTCTTGAGCTCATTACTCACTTCATTTGAACTTGATGAGCAGCTAAAAGGCATTGATATCACAACCAAAGAGGGTTCGAGAGCTATATTTTGTACCTGGACCGAGGACCAAGCAAAGAGAGGGAGTTTTAAGGTCTTGAGCTCATTACTCACTTCATTTGAACTTGATGAGCAGCTAAAAGGCAAAGAACATATCATCATTTGGTCGGATTCTTGCTCAGGCCAAAATAAATTTTTTTTAATGATATGTCTCTACCAATATTTGATAAATAAAGGAAGTTTCAAAACCATTGACCATAAATTTCCAGAAGTAGGACACACTTACCTGTGATAGATACTTTGGCAGAATTGAAAATGTATTGAGAAAACACCAAAATATCTAATTACCCGAGCAATTTCGGGATATTATCGGCAAATCAAGTAAAAAAAGTCTGGTTTTTTCTTTTTTTTTTTTTAAAGAGGTGGGACGTGTGCCCTCTCACACGCGCCGTACCTCCGTACAATTTTGGCTTCGTCAACGTGGACATTTAGCCAGCAATTTACTATAATGAGGGGAACCACTTAAATCCGGACGCATACAAACACCCAGGAACACGGTGGGAATCGAACCCACCAACTCCGTCAACGAAGACGGCATAGCGTTACCTATACCGCTCAGCCACGGAGCCTCCAAAAGTCTGGTTATAGATATGGGTAACCATTTCCGTAAAACTGATGACCTAATGACAAAGTTGAATCTCTTCAACAGAATAAAGGATACTCTAAAGGAAAGCGTACGTTTTAGAGATGGTGTCAAATGAATCCGTGTTGAAGAATATTGTTTTTACCTTTTTAAAGAATCGTATGATCCCAACACTCCTTTTAAAGAAGTGAACACAAAGCGCTACTTGAATAAAGAAGCAAGCTTGGGGGCATTTCCATTTCCCGATTGTTTGAAAAGACTGGGGAGTTATCAAATGAAAAAAAGAATAATCTAAAAGACCAGCTACGATTTATCCCAAAAGAATACAGATGGTACCACAATCTACTTATTAATGAAAGACCATGCCATTTAGGCCTAACCAAATTCGAGTTTTTTTGTTATTTTTATTTACCAGCTTAAATAAAACTGATTTAATCTTTTCGTTTTAGTCAAATATTTCAAGTTAGGTGATGCTAAGATATTTTGTTCTTGTTCACTTTGTATATATTTCTTCGAATAAAATATAGAGCTTTGCAATGATTAAATTTATTTACATCTTGCCTCATTCAGACGTTAGATAATTTACAGATTTAAAAAAAAATGTTTGTGGATGAAGGGGTTATGTACACAAAATATATAAAAATGTATATTATGGATACAGGTAAGTGAATAAAACTTAGTACATTAAAAAATAGATGTCATTAGACTAATTTCATGCACTCACTCAACGACAAAATCAGAAAACGAAAAAGCTGCAACAATAAAACTTTGAACCAAAATTACTCGAAATAAAGGTTTTGTTACATTACCCCTTCTTCTCCCAACTCTTCAATTCACTGTTGCATTGTGAATGCAGATAATTTAAAAATTATTGGATAATTTTCCTTGTTCACTTCATGTGATGGGTGTTATAGAATTAATCCTAAAATGAAAATAATATCTAAAATGAATTTCAGCAATATCACAAAGATGGAAAATTTAGTTAGCTAAAAAATTCTCAATATTTTCTCAATTCTTAAGAATAGTTGTGATAGCATGTACAAAAATTCTGAGTTGCCGTTCACAAGAAATCAAAATGTGGATGTAAATCACACTTCGAATAACATGCGTTAGTCGAATTGAAAATAATAAATTTATGAATAACAGCCATCCTCGAACTTTTTTCCCTTATTCAATTTTACATTTACCCGAATACATCCACTTGAATATATAACTACGAGTTTGAGAGAGGACTCAAACGAGGAGAACAATCAATATTGAAAACAAATGTTTCGCAAAAGTTTCACGTCTTCCTAACGGCTTGAAGAAAGCCGAAAGAGATAAATTGTTCGTATATTTGTCCTAGGTTCCATACAAATTCTACAGATCCGGTATTCGCAAATATGTCACCTCATAACTCTCATAGCTCTACATCTATCGAGATTAAAAATTGAGACTCGGCATGTATCCAAAATGAAAAGGGATATCCATCGATTTTGAGAGAATGAATGTTTGACTGTGAAAACTATCTCCTTTCCCTGCTATATATTTCTGCTTATTGTGTACCTCCGTACGATCATAATATTTTCATATTGTGGTGACAATTTTGAATCTTTGTTGTTGGAAAATTGAATATTGACGGCAGTTATTTGATGTGAACACCTGCATAGATTAGTATTAATACTTAGTCAAATCATGAAAAACATACTAGTCGACCATGGTCAATTTCATACATTACATAAAGTGAACAAGGAAAATTCTTTAATAATTTAAAAAATTATCAAACAACTTTCCAAGGAAGCTGGTTATACGTATTCAGCAACGCAAAACCTGCATTCACAATCGAACGGTGAATTATAGAAATTGTCAAGTCACCCCGACTCAAAATCTGCATACAGCTGTTTCGATCTTATTAGATCTCATCATATACACCACTGTTGTAGAGTAGATATCTTCATATCAGGAGGTACGTGTTTAAGCGACGACTTTCTGCATTTTCAGTCTAAGCGGTGAATTGTTGTTTCCCAATATCTTTGGTGGGATGGCGCTCTGGATTGTTATCCAGCCAGTGTTACTGACCACGATTTGTATTGGGGAACAATTAGAAATTTGTTAATTCACTCCGAGACAAATAAGCTGCACTGATGAGATCTAATAAGATCGAAACAGCTGTATGCAGATTTTGAGTCGGAGTGACTTGACAATTTCTATAATTCGATTGTGAATGCAGATTTTGCGTTGCTGAATACGTATAACCAGCTTCCTTGGAAAGTTGTTTGATAATTTTTTAAATTATCAAAGAATTTTCCTTGTTCACTTTATGTAATTAATACTTAGTTATGAAATTAAGAAATAGTAGAGTTTCTACCTCAACGTCATAATATAATTAGATTTAATGTAAATGGGTCAAACAAAAGTGTTTTCATTTTATTTTTGGCGTAAGAAGACACTTATATAAAATTGAATCTCAAACATGTGTGCTTCTTTAGCTACCACAAACCAATAATTACTTTAAATTAAATGTGCCGATTAATAATTTAGTTACATAACTTTGAAAAAATGATTTATTACAATATTATTACCTTTCCTTCAGTAATTTTTTTTCATTTACTTACTTTTGAACGTTTCGTATATGATTACTCCCAAACCATCTTAATTTATTTTTTGTGTGCCTTGGATTATTGAAGAAAAATTATAAATTGTTTTATGTATTTTGAAACTTTATAATTAACTATAGCAATAGTCGATGCGAAAAACACTCAAAAATTAGTTTTAAATCATGTATAAATGAATTAAAATTTTTAAAATTGTACAAAGAATGGCGTGACTACAAATTCGCCATGATGGGTCAATTTACACGTGGCCGCGTAAATTGACTGAAAATATCCGAAATTCAGTTCAGAAAATTATTTATAATTGCTACTTTTATTTAGTCATGTGCGATAAAGGATTAATGAAGGCTAACTTCGATAATATACCTGATGTATAACATCTTGTGGAACATAAAAAAAAAATTTTTGGGGAGTTGTATTTGTAGTTTTCGTACAACTTTTTAATCAGAGCAAAAAAAAAGAAATTGTTTAATACATAATATATATGGATAGGAAATTCATTCCGACCGGATGTATCACCTCTCGTCTTTTTAAGACAAAACTTGAGAAATATTAGATCTTTTCTTTCAAGGCGACGCTATCTTTATTCCATGGATAATGTGCGTATATTTATTTATTCATGAAAAACATTTCTGCTCAATCGTGTGGGCGCCAAGACACATTAACGTTCCATAGACCCGTTGAATCCATTTTATCTGAAACGATGATTTTCTGAGATTGAACGTAGAACAGATTAACGGAAATGAAGGTTATCACACAAGCCAGCTGGACTTTTTCTTTCCTACCAGCTGTAATTTGTCTTGAAAGGTAGAAACATTGCAAGTCATTTTAAAACCATTGACTTTTACCCAACAGATCGAAATGAAATTGTGGAATAATTATATTTGGATTAAAGAGTTCAACTCTATAAGAAAAAAATCAAATGAAAGAATGAAATAATATGTAATTTAAATGAAATAATACTTTCATGATAAGAATTTTTTGTTTCCACTTAGCTGAGCAGGTTATATTAATCCAAGTGGAAACTTTGAAACGGTCCACTTGGAATAATTTTCATAGAAGAGGTTGTACTGAAAAATACCCAGATAAGTGGATTCTCTTTTGAAATGAACATCTTTTGATTGTTAATTCATGGATGTAGAGTTATTTCCCTAAAAAAGATTTCAAATGAATTTTGATTAATTAGATTATTCCCAATATTTATAAAATGTATGTGCGAAAGCTCTCTAAACATCTTGTTATATTTTATATATTCACCAGTATTCGATGGCCAAGATTTTCGAAAAAGTAAGGTACCATTTTATGATTAACATTGCTGTAGAAAAATTATTATTAGTTTTGAATGCATCAATCTTTATTCAATGAAACCTCATGTATCAGTGCACCAGGGAAAAGATTAATTCAACAGGTTAGTTACTGGGCTATTGAGAAAATATATAAATTTCCAGAATCTGATCATCGTTTTCAAAAATTTTCACAATGGAATGATAAGTATCAGGGAAGAAGAAAGAACAATATTATTTCTTAAAATCCCAACCACTCAATAAATATTTCCTTACTGGGAGTGAATGGCTTGCAATCTGAACACCTAATTAGTTCAAATCAGTTTGAAATTTTTTAAGTTTATTTAACTGACACGTCTAACAAGCATGCCACATCAATTTCAACGAAAAACAATTGTTTGTAGATTGTTTGTAGAGAGAATTAAAGTTACTTCAAAATAATATGATTGTGATTTAAGTTCATATAAGTGTATTGAAAAAGCTGTATAGATATTGATAGGTATTGTATCTTTTTATTGATTTTTCTGGATCATTGTTAATTCTTAAATCATATTCATCCGTGAGAAACTGCGACATTGGATTCAAATTTTTAACAGAAAAGTTGGTGTTGAAGTATTCACTTTTTTGTATGAACAGAAATTAAAATTGTTAAAAGAATGTTTTCCTTCAATTATTCATTCAGATCCCTGCTTATCATTATTTGAATAGATTCTAGATTATTTGTAAAAATTATTTTGATTAAATGTGTATTATTTATAATATTCAATAATTTAAGACTTTTAGAATGGAGATATCAGACTAATTTTTGATAAAGTTACTTTCAGTATTGAATATTTTGTGAATACCCTGAACGGAGATATTGATTCAAACTTAAAGCTCAAACAACGTGAATTTTTTCCATAGTTCGATTCGGTGGGAAATCAGCGGTGAAAAGGAAGACCGTTTACATTATAATACAAACGTCGATTGAGAAAACGATATTCATAAAGGACTCCGAAAGTCGTTGCCAGGAAAATGGAACGATAATGACAATGGAGCACCATGATAACGGCGTCGACGACGTTTCAATGGACGTACGTCACTTTTCATCAGGGAGAATGGCTCGAGTTACTCGACAAGGCGACAGCAGATTCGGCCAATGTTCACGGATAATTTGACAGCTCAATAAAGTATCGAAAGAAAAACACAACAGGAAGAGCGAGGAGGTCATTGGTTCAATGCTTTCACGGTATAATATATTCAGGATACACATGTGATGTAGAGCTCAACCGCTTGTTCTCAGTTGATGTAAACAACTGAAGCTAATTCAGTATTTGTTTTCTGTATCAGTTTTGCTTTACTTGTGTGGTTACTTAGGTCATAGTGTCGATATTGGATCAACTTATTTTGCGATTCTATGTAAGAATCAGTGGCGGATTTAGACACTTTCCGCTAGTAGGCTATTCAAATTTTGCCGCCCCTACCGACCTCTTCAATTCGTTACCGTAGTTCACAATCATACTAATTACCATTTTTTGTCAATGAAATTGTAACTTTATGATTTGTGCACTATCGTCTAATTACACCACATTTTTCGTGTACTTGTATGATCGTGAACTACAACTAAAACCCACCGATTTAGGTAAGATTGCACAAGAAATATTTCTTGAGATAATGAAAGCTCAATCCTGTACTAGTACTATTAATAAGGCGGGGTAAAAGTATACGTTAATACTACTTACACAATAATGACAAATTGGGCAAATTTCGATGATTGTATGGGGTGTCTCGGTAACTATAGGAGACATAAGAAAATGGAGGGCGCATACTCTTTTTTTCGAGACAAATTCACTGGCGAAAACCAAAATTTGAAATCGTCTTTTGTTTTCGAGTTATAAACAAAAGTTCGACTTTTTGACAAGTGTGAATATCATGGTTGTTTGTGAAGTTACGAGATAATAACTTTTACACTCCTGAGTCACTCTTTTTGTATAATCCACTGGCGTCGAGAAAATGTTAAAGAAAGTGAAATTTCTAGGTATGGCCTAAAGATGTATTTTTTTAGATGGGAATCATAGTTGACTGTGGTTTGGTTGAAACGGATTTTTGTTTTCTTTCTAACGATATATCGTATGCCAGGTCACTTGTGATGTTTTTTTTGAAAATTTATTTTTTGCGATTTTTCTAAATCGACAGCCATTCTCAGGAAATCTCAGGAAAGTCTGCTGAAAGTCTTTCAAACATCGCAAGCTGCATTACTATCGGTTGGCCTGTTCAAAAGTTATAAGAGGACTATATACACATACATACATACCTACAGCCATACAGATATTATAGTGAAAATAGTCATAATGGCTTCCTAGTAGGTACCTTGAAACGTCGAAATCTGAAGAAATCTCGATTTTTGGAAATTTAGGTAAAAACAATTTACGAAAAGTTGGAAATTTTGGTCCCAAATTTGCCGCCCCTAAAATCTGCCGCCCTAGGCTCCAGCCTGGCAGACTGCTGGTAAATCCGCCACTGGTAAGAATAGAGAAATAGACTTACATATTTTTTTTCAATTCAGTACCAACATGGAGTTTGTTTATTTTTTTAACATGCAAAATGCGATTCGAATTTACTGGGAGCTGTTAAATTGAATATGGACATAAGTGAGCCTGTAGTTAAGTTCCAACAACTTTTTCTTTGGACACGGGGGCAAAATATACCATAGGATAATGGTATAATATCTTTGTTGGATCCACGTCAAATTGAACATTCAAAAAGCTGACACTACCCACCCGGGAGAAATTTTTCCTTTTGTGAATGAAAATTCTCATCACAGATTTGTAAAAATTCAAAGAGAACTCACTATATCTGCACCATATTGAAATGTTCTTAACAGCTTCATTTAAGTATTTTTCTTTTTTGTCTATTATCAAACTACTTTCCAAAGGAGCTGGTTATTTGTATTCCGCGACGGGAATTCTACAACCACAATCCAATTATAGAAATCGTCAAGTCACCTCGACTTAAAATCTCCATATAGCTGTTTCGATCTGATTAGCTTATGTGACTCGGAGTTAGTTAACAAATTTCTAATTGTTCCCCAGTACAAATCGCGGTCGGGACTACTATCTGGATAATAACCCAGGGCGCTCTTCACCAAGGATATTGACAAACAACAATTCACCGCTTAGATCGAAAATGAAGAAATACTCTCTCGTGAGTATGTCCAGAGTTTGAAAACGCTAAGTAAGCGAGCTTTGGATCCACATACGCAAAGCTGCAGAGTAGACATTTCATGCCAAATATGTATTCTCGTGAGGGGATTCTGCATTTTCGATCTAAGCGGTGAATTGTTGGTTTTCAGTATCTTTGGTGGAGGGCGCTCTGGGTTGTTATCCAGATAGTAGTCCCGACCGCGATTTATATTAGGAAACAATTATAAATTTGTTAATTCACTTCCAGTCAAATAATGATGAGATCTAATAAGATCAAAACAGCTGTATGCAGATTATAAGTCGGGGTGACGATTTCTATAATTCACTGTTAAATTGTCAATGTCGAATTCTCGTCGCGGATTACATAGAACCAGCTCCCTTGTAAAATTGATTGATTATTTTTTAAAGTACTGAAAAATTTTTCTCGTTCAATTTATGAATATACTTCCAGTATAGATAACGTAGGTGCTTTATGATTTGAAGAGACTAAAACCATGCTGCAATTGAATTTATATAAATATAAAAATATTTCTGCTAGCGATTGAAAGTAGATTATTTGATTCCACAATTTCTACACAGAAGTTGAACGTCACTCAAACTTGGATAATTCTTTTTCGGTTCCACTATTGGAAATCAATGTTTGCCTGAACCAGGGATAAATCCATTCTGAGAAGAAACGCCAAAGTTGAAAATCTTTATACTCCCCGTATACAGTCTATGTCAATGAGAGGCAAGATATATAAAATTCCGAATTTTTCTCCTTGTTGAAGTTTTGCTTTCAGTTACCCATGCGAAATGAGGAAAAGCTAGTCATTTGAATAAATTTCTAACGTCAGAATTCGATAAGGAGGTAGTTTAGTGAAAGCGTTTACGTTCCCGGTATAAATTTATGAAATTTATTCCAACGGTTAGCTAAACTGTCAGTGTTTAAATTACAAAGTGTATAAATACACTTTGTGTGCAAATTCATAGTTATTGTTGGAAGAAGCTTTGGTGGAAGCGAAACGCACGTTATGTAAAATATATGATGAACAAAAACAAAAGTTGAATTTACTACGTTTAGTATTACAAAAATAATTTGAAAATATGAAAATTCGTTTGCAATTTCGGTCACTATATCATCATGGAAGAGAAACATGAGTTAAGAAATAAATACATAATAAAAGATTTGACGCCTACTGGCGAAAACAATTATTACAGGTAACTAAATAGACAATGCAACATATTTCAAGAAGGGCTAATCGAAGTAGGATTCCCAAATTGGAACAATAAACTGTTCTAAGAAAATCATTATTTGATTACACTATATATAGGAGAATACATCAAGTCAATCTGGTCATATCTTTTTTGCATTATTATGGAATTTGAAAATTTCCAATGATTCTAAGTAAGTGAGTTTGGTCCCTTTCGGTAATTTGTGCATCATTTGGAAGTTATCTATACGTGAAAACGGGTGATGGTTTTCTCGGTAATGACGTTGCATCCGTTTTATTTTTCAAAAAAGATTTTTGGAGTTCCTTGCATCTAATCTTGAACGACCGACGAGTCTGATCTATATACACTCCTTTACATACAAGACAAATCAACTTGTAAACTTCTTAACTTTCAAATTGTAGAGTGATATCTTATAAAAATACATGATTTATTATTTTTTGTTACTTGAGTTACACATGTACACTTGAAATAATCCACATAAATAATAGTGAAAATATAAATTTTTGTGAAATATTTGATTAGTCGAAATATGGGAGGAACATCATATGTAATAGGAAGTAGATCGTAAGCCCGCTTGCCAATGTATTCAATCTACTATAATAATGATCAAACGGTACAGTTGGTGACTGAGCTGCAGCGTGTTAACGAACACGTGTGAACGAGTATGTTTGAAAAGAGATAGACACACTAAGGTTTCTAAGCGTGCGCTTGAGCTGTATTTGTATATGCGTGTTGTTATTTCATCAATAAAGAAAGAATTGTGAAAGTTATTTAGTAGAAGTTGAGGACAGCGATAACGAAGTGAGGTAGGTAAGTATCAGTGTTTAGTAAGATACGTCTTATAAATATATGAGTATAAGATAAGTAGATAAGTGAAGAAGTTATTGTAAGTGTTTCTAATAATCTACTATCAATTCTTATTTAATTGAAATAAATATTTTTAAATTTTTCATTTTTTATTGATACAAAAATGAAATCTATTTGAACATCAACTTTTCTAATAAAACTTAGAGGCCTTGTTACAATTTTCTGCATATGAATTTGATTGAAGAATTAATAATAATCTAGTATAATCTACAACAAGATACAATACCATTATCGATGTAGTTTTTTCGAGATACTTATATAAAATTAAATCGCGAACATCTTTGTTCTGCTCTAACTAACACATATCAATCATTACTAATATTGAAAGTATTGATTAAATTCATAATTAGTTCATGATTTTATAGTAATTAATAATTAAATGCAAACTTTTTGGAAAAAATTGTTTAATAGAACTTTATTATCAATCCTTCATTCATTATTTCTTTTTATTATGTTATTCGAAAACGTTGTGAATTTATGTTATTATGTTAGCTATTCAATACATAATCTATTAGGGAGAGTAAATTTCAAATTTCATTTTTTCAGATCATTTTATTTTCAAAATAATATCAGCAGACAGATCTGGAACGCAAATTGGTTTAAATCAAAGAATTATAAAATATTTTTCAATAAGGAATATATATATATATATATATATATATATATATATATATATATATATATATATATATATATATATATATATATATATATATATATATATATATATATATATATATATATATATATATATATATATATATATATATATATATATATATATATATATTTACTACATATTTATATAGATATACGTTCAGTAAGGTTTATGTAAAATCTCGCCCTTTCAGCCCTTATTTATTTAATAATGCCCACCTCCGTCTTAACAAAAAACCCCTTTACCTACAATGCCGGAAAGTTATACAATCATCTACCATTGGAGCTAATATCTTTGAGTACGTACAAAAAGTTCCGAAGTTCGACTAAGGCTTTTTTTTGGAGAAACCATTTTACTCAGTAGCAGAATTTTACTTTGTACTGAATTTCACAATGTAACATAAACCCTTGAGATCCACATTTATTAGCAACATATATTAATGTTTTTTTTTTGTAATATACAAAATTTTATATCTGTATAATAAGTTTAATTGACAAATATGTCAATTCTTAACATATGTTTTTACATAATTGCCTGTATATTATCATTGTTGAATTTAATTTTTAATTTTTTATATGTGCTTTGTCGACAACATTTTGTAATGTTATAGGACAATAAAGCTATTTCTCTCTCTCAGCTTCTCAAACGAAGCCATCTTCAAGAGTTATCGAAGAACAGAAATAATTGACATTTTTTTACCAAATTTATCAATCAGTATTTCGACGGTCTAGACATTGGAAATTTCCATTTTCACTAATGAAATCGATACAAGATTATTTTTAGACCTGTTTATTTACATTTGTGCGATAGCTTTCTGTCTGTTATCAGTAGATGATCGTAATTAATCTTCACGTTGATTTGATTAACGATAAATGTCGTAATAAACTACAGATAAAGTGAGCAAATGCAAATTAATTAAGGCCGACGACGCCAATATTTTCAGTACGGTAATTCGATATTTTCGAATTCCCTAATTGGCACTACGTCATTAATTATCAACCGATGTTAAGGAGTTCCTTGCAATAAACGGTATAGGAAAGGAAATGTGCAATAGCAGTGCAACAATAGCTAGAAAAAATTTTGAATTGATCTGATTTCCATGAACTTGATTTGTTGGAAATGTCATCTAAGAATAACTACGATGAAATACTAGAACGAAAAAAATTATCAAAAAAAGATACCTACAGTTTAACGCTGGTTCCGAGCGGCAAATGGGCTTGTAAACAATGTAAATTATTCAACTATTCAATTGTTTGAACCACTGCAACCCATAGACATAAAGAATCATCCATGCCTAACACACGATTCGAACCCAGCAAACTTGCTTCACATATGGTCACTCCTCCTATGATTCAGAAGGAGTGTGTATCATAAAAAAGAGAAATTTTAATAAGAGTCCTAATTCCTATTCATATAATTTGTACCAAGAGATTATCTGTATGTTAACCTAGGAATTATTGCTTTTGTTTTATTTGTCAACTCCATTCTATGTGACATTCATATAACCTTTTCTATCGTTCTACACAAATTGAATTAAAACAGAGATCTAAATTCGGTAGAATTGCACAAAATGGCATTCGTTAGGTGGATGCAGGAAGCGGACAAGACGGGACAGGGCAGATATTTGTAGCCGACGTAGTTACATTAGGGAATAGGTTCTGCAATACCGACCGGATATAAGATTTATAGCCGTCATTTGTCTCGCAAATGACTTCAACTGACGCCTAAACGTTGGCGTGTTTCAAATTCATCAGGTTACAGGTTTATTTGCACTTGCGAAAACCTAGCTTATGAGTAATTGCGAAGACAGCTCCAGGGACTGGAGGAATTAGCAGAATTTGTTATGGTTGCTTCCTGTTAGACGAAGAGTTGGAACATTAAAAAAACATTTGTTTGAGGGTTTAGACTACTACTAAATATCAACAAAATTATCTAATTAAATTCTTGCGACGTAAACATTTTACAAGCATAGAAGTCCTATTCTTCAAAAAATTCAAGATCAGTATAATTACACGTAAGATCAAAGTGTATTCAATTTCATTGATGTAAAAAATTAACACTTTTATATATATATATATATATATATATATATATATATATATATATATATATATATATATATATATATATTATATATATATATATATATATATATATATTTATATATATATATATATATATATATATATATATATATATATATATATATATATATATATATATATTATATATATATATACATATATATATATATATATATATATATATATATATATATATATATATATATATATATATATATACAGTATGGTGCAAATGAAAGGAATAAATTCGTTATTTCGTAAACCGGCGACTTTAAGGAAAAATCCTGAAACCCGTCGATTTTTATTTTAATTCGGGCTATTCGTAAGGATACCTTTCTAATTTTGACGTCATCTATGCGAGCGTGATGACGTCATCGCTAAAACTTTTAAATGGAAATGTGGGTGTTGTAATACATTATTTGAAAAGTCTTTTGAATACCTATTCAGCCATCAATACGTACAGTAATTGATTTTTGAATTTGTTCAAAAAATTAATAAAATTTCAGTTTTTACCTTTTTTAAAAATCTAGTTACCTTATCAACATCAACATTGACACTTTGACATAATTAACTTTCTGTCAAGTGATTGATAGTATTATTGTATTAGACGAATTCAAAAAGTCTTTGTATCTATCAACATGAAACTGACTGAAACGCAAAGAATTGAAAAATTCTAATAATGATTGGTTGTGGAGATAAAGCACGTACGCAGAAAGAAGTAAGTATGTACGTTATTTAATAATAAATACTCCAACCGAGAACCAATTTCACAATACACTATAAGCAAAATTCAGAAGAAATTCAGAGAAACGGGTCATGTCAAAGACCTCCCTAAAGGTAGTAGAAAACCAATATCAGAAAACAAACAACTAGATGTTCTGTTAGCCTTTCAAGATGATTCCACCAGTTCACGGCAAGTAGCATTAGATAATGACATGGACCATTCAACAGTTCTTAGAAGGAAAGGTTGCATCCCTACAAAGTAAGTTTAGTACAAGAGCTTATGGAAGATGATTTTGATAAACGAATTGAGTTTTGTGAAATTATGATGGAACAAAATAACAGAGATCCGATGTTTTTAAAAAAGGTACTTTTCTCGGATGAAGCTACATTTCTACTGAACGGTCATGTCAATCGTCAAACTTATCGGTACTGGGCTACGGAAAATCCACACTGGATGCAAGAGTACCGTACTCAATACCCAGAGAAAGTTAATGTTTTGGCGGGAATAATAGATAATAGGATTATTGGACCATACTTTTTCGAAGAAACCTTTACAGATCAAAACTTCTTGCTACCCGAATTGAACCGGCTGTTTCCAAACAGAAATGATCTATGGCTGCAGCAAGATGGTGCGCCTCCACACTATGTTGTCTTGGTGCGCAACTATTTGAACAACGTCTTTTCAAATCGGTGGATAGGTCGAAGAGGAACAAAAGAACGGCCGCCTAGGTCACCTGATTTGACTCCTCTTGATTTATTTTTATGGGAATACTTGAGAAGCAAAGTGCATCAAAATAAACCACAAAATATCAATGAATTCAAAGAAAGGATACGTTGAGTTATAGAGAAGGTTCGAGAAGAGTTCGCGGCACGTCTTTCTCATTGTATTTTAGCTGAAGGTAAACAATTTGAGCACTTAATTTAAGTTTCCTTGTATTTAATGAGTAATACATATTGAATATTTATTGTAATGATAAAATTTTATTAATTTTTTGAACAAATACAGAAATCAATAACTGTACATATAGGTATTCAAAAGACCTTTCAAATAATGTATTACAACACCCACATTTCCATTTAAAAATGTTATCGATGACGTCATCACGCTCGCATAGATGAAGTCAAAAATAGAAAGGTATCCTTACGAATAGCCCGTTTTAAAATGAAAATCGACGGGTTTCAGGATTTTTCCTTAAAGTTGCCGGTTTACGAAATAACGAATTTATTCCTTTCATTCGCACCATACTGTATATATATATATATATATATATATATATATATATATATATATATATATATATATATATATATATATATATATATATGTATATATATATATATATATATATATATATATATATATATATATGTATATATATATATATATAATATATATATATATATATATATATATATATATATTTATATATATATATATATATATATATTATATATATATATATATATACGTATATATATATACATATATATATATATATATATATATATATATATATATATATATATATATATATATATATATATATATATATATATATATATATATATATATATGTATATATATATATATATATATATATATATATATATATCTATATATATATATATATATATATATATATATATATATTATATATATATATATATATATATATATATATATATATATATATATATATATATATATATATATATATATTATATATATATATATATATATATATATATATATATATATATATATATATTTTATATATATTTATATATATATATGTTATATAAATATATATATATATATATATATATATATATATATATATATATATATATATATATATATATATATATATATTATGTATTAGCCCTATTAGCATTTTGGGTAATTTGAGAAAAAAAAATTCAAAAAATTATATCTCCTCAATAATAACCGTGGGTCTTAGGACCAGTGGAGTAGCGTGCCTTGGAGGGGCCCTGTATCAAAATTAGTTGCGGGGCCCAAATTAAGGATTTCTCACAAACAAAAATGCTTACCGTAGAATGGGGTTACTTTGATTCAAGGGGTGCCTTTGATACAAACTTCTTCTCGTGACTAAATCGCGAATATCTTCATTTGTAAATATATCTGGTGAATTCTGTTTTCACTGTTGGTAGCACTGATCACGTGATAGTATGGCCGAAGGTGAAACCGGTAGACAACCGCAGCGTGATAAAACAATTTTGTTTAGTATTGGTAGTTCTTTTAAGAAGTTTCCAACACCTGAAAAACGAGGATACAAAGGTTGGTAATCTTATTTTTATTTTGATGGATGCATTTCTCTATCAGAAGTATATCAGACAATCCTTCAAATTTTTTTCCGTTAACACCACTTCTTTATCACATATATTCATCAAAAAATTACACCATGGGGTGTCTTTGACACACTGTATGGGGTTACTTTAGTCACTGATCAATCTCACCCCACGGTGTAACTATAAAAAATATTGAAGCAGCTTTTTATAATTTTTTGTTTGTCTCACTTCTAGAATTCGTTTTTTTTTCTTTCAGAATCATGCCGAAAACTTATAAGAAGCCTTTAGGCTCACGTGACTATAAAAAGTACACTGAAGATAAGTTAAATGAAGCCATAAACACAGTGGTTGACGGCAATATGTCTATTAGAAAAGCGGCTACTCATTATAATATACCGTATGGTACCTTGTTTAACAAATATCATGGAAAATTCATTAAGAAACCTGGAGCTCAAACTGTGTTCAGCGAACAAGAGGAAAAATGTATTTTAGAATCGGCCGCTACATGTGCAGAATGGGGATTTCCCCTTTCAATTCTTGATTTGCGAATGTTTGCAAAATCGTTATTGGACAAGACTGGAAGGACAGTAGCTAAGTTTCAAAATAATCTACCTGACATTGACTGGGCGTACTCAATACTAAAGAGGCATAAAAGCAAATATTCACAACGTGTAGCTACTAACATAAAACGTGCTCGAGCATCTGTAAGCCCCGAAGTAATTAGTGCATATTTTGACAATTTGGAAAATACTATAAAGGACATACCTCCCACTCACTTGTTCAATTATGATGAGTCTAATCTGAGTGACGACCCCGGAAAAAAAATAGGTATCTATAGAAGAGGGATTAAATACCCCGAAAAAGCTATGAATTTCTCCAAAAGTGCCACTTCTATCATGATTTGTGGCTCCGCAGATGGTCTTCTTCTGCCTCCATACATAATATAAAAAAGTCAACATCTCTATGATACGTGGAAGGAAAGAGCACCCAGGGGTCTGCCATGCTGTGACAAAACGTGCTGTTCTCAAGGTTCTAAATACAATAGAACAGTCAGCGGATGGATTGACTCAGTAACTTTCAGAGATTGGTTTAAAACTTTGTTCTTACCACATGCTAAAAGGTTACCAGGCAGAAAAGCTTTGATTGGGGACAACCTTTCTTCCCATTTGGATGACGAGGTTCTACGACTGTGTCGAGAAAATGATATAGAATTCGTTTGCTTGGTTCCCAATTCCACACATCTTACTCAACCTCTAGATGTGGCTTTTTTTCGCCCTATGAAATCAGCGTGGCGTCAAACACTAACCTCGTGGAAGATACAGAACCAAAGGCTAACAATGGTTTCTAAAGATACCTTTCCGTATCTTCTATCGAAGGCCATTGATAAAATAGATAAAGTGGCACCAAAGCCCAACCAGCCATACAAAGACATTGCTTCAGGAATAAGAAGAAACATGATGAGTGGATTTTGTGCTACAGGCATTTACCCTCTGAATAAAGATAAAGTTCTGAATCGTTTACCAAAGGTGAATGAAGATTTTACTGCCCAATAAGTTGAAAGTACACTGACAATTTTTTAAAAGAACAGCGATTTGGAGGCACTTCTGGGCAACCTGCAAGAAAAAAAAAGCGTCTGGATATTGCTCCAGGATTGAGTATTTCTACAGAACAGGCAACGACAAGTCAGGATAATCAGAAAGAACCTGAAGAAGAAAGTACTAATTCTGATATTGATGAAGAGGCACCATCCGTTATGGATGTGAATTATGAGATGGAAATTGGTAGATTCATTTTGGCCAAATTCTCCTCGGCACGCGGTAAAAAAACTTATAAGTATGTATGTCAAATAATACAAGTAGATCCATTACTTGTCGAGGGTTTTAAAAGGGTTTCGGTTGAGAACCAAAAAAAATTCAAACGAATCCCTAATGACATTTCCGAAATCGAGCAGTCTGATATTGTCGCATATCTACCAAGTCCACTTGAAACGAAGGATTATTTTGTATTTGCTTATGATGTAAATATTCACGAACTGTGATTTGTTTTAACTTACTTCTATGAAAAAGAGTTATTGCAAAAAAGAGTTATTAAATTTAATTTTGAGTTTATTAATTGTGTTTTGATTTTAATAAGACTGTGAATAACTATGAGAGTTAATAAAGTTTATTTGTTCTGGAATGTATTATTTTCCTGTGTCAAAGTAACCCCAAAATAACAAATTGACGTCTAATTTTTGAACCTACGCACGACTTTTTTTTGTTTTTTGATTATTTCGCTTCTAAGTGGGGTTACTTTCAATTTAGATCAAAAAAACTAGTGATGTCAAAGTAACCCCATTCTCAGCTCAACTTTGATCACTAAGTTTTAATTTTTTTCTCCTCAACGCAAACGGATGGAATTTTTCTGCTTGGCATATCGAAAGAACAACAAAAACCGACATTACATAATTTTTTTCCGAACTTTAGAATTTAAATTTCAGAAAAGACAAGATTATGAATTTTCAAATTGATCAAATTAACCCCATTCTACGGTACGTTAAATTAAAATAAATGTTTATTGATTGTAAGTTATCAATTCTTTCTAGCTAGGAAACAATTCAAACTAAATATACACTTTTTTTACATTTTTTTCGGCAAATTGATTTATTAAATCATCTATAACTGAAGACGATTTCAGTTTTTCTAACATTTCTGCCTCTATAGAAAACTGACAAGTCTGATAGCCGTTCCTGTCCCATCGAAGTCCTCAGTTAATTTTTTTTATCAGTTTCAATTTCGAAAAACTTCTTTCAGCTGTTGCGGTTGTAACTGGTAAGGTCGAGAATAGAAAGCATGCTGTTATTACCTCCGGGAAACAGGATGCAAGGCTATTGAATTTTTATTAGCAATAATTCCATGAGTTCCTTAATAGAATTAACTTTTTGAATTTCAGATTTTAAGCATGTTTTCAGAGCAATTAATTGTTCATAAAGATTAACTGAGATGTCTTATGTCAAAAACCCAAATTCACCCTTCGCTAGTGGCCGATAAATAAGTAGTACTTACTATGCAATCTATATCACTCCCAGAAGCTTATTGCTGAAAAAAATGAAGAAATTTTGGGCATTTTTTTCATAACCTCTTCCTTTTTCTGTTTAAATCTTCTTTTCATAGCTCCACTGGGATAATCTCTTTTATTTTTACTCATTCTTTTCACAAATCAAACTAAGTAACCAACAAATAATCAGAAGAACAAGATTGTATTGTATTACAATGTTATAATAATAACGTTTGAACCGGGATGAAATGAAACGCGTGAAAATAATTGCTCTCCGTGGTTTGTCATTGTACATCAGTTAATGCGAGATTCTCCCGTTTAAGGGAAGGACTTAAACGGGGGAATCCCGCAATAACCGATGTACGATGTTGCTAACTTTTGGGAGCACGCTTAACTCGGGAAAAAAAGAGATTGCTTTTTTTGACTTCTCTCATTTCTGAAGCGAAAACTCTGTAGGCACGTTAGAGGCTCCTGTAGACCGAGGGCCCGGTATCATTGATACGGCTGATACGGCGGTAGCTACGCCCCTGCTTAGGACTCATGGTCCAAAAGTGGAAAGGTAGCAAATGATACCAACAATATCCCCAAGAATATATTTATATATATACAAGAATATATATATATATTTATATATATATATATATATATATATATATATATATATATATATATATATATATATATATATATATATATATATATATATATATAAATATATATATATAATATATATATATATATATATATATATATATATATATATATATATATATATATATATATATATATATATATATAAAACTTATTGATAAAATATCTAATACATTCGAAATAAAACCGCATCGTCCATGAATCTACACGTGCGCGAAATTGACAAACGCCACAGTTAAAAGCATTTCATTGTTGCGCCTACGGAACTGGTTGAATATCAAGGAAGTTCTACGTCTTTTGAATCCCTTCTGTCTACACTTCAGTGATTTTAACGAAGATGTGATAATATTTGGCCCAAAGAAAACGATAAGGCTTGAGGTCAACTACCTACCAACCTAATAAAATCGTTGATTTTCAATTTGTAAATGGATCTTAGCCTCCTCATAGTATGAAATTTCTCCTATATATCTATATATTCGGAAACAATCCACTTGTAGCTTCGGGAAATGAGGAATCGGGGCACATTGTTACCCGCAAAGAACGGAATGTGCTCATTCAATTTAAAACGCTACCTTGAAAAGGTGGCTCTTCCGTTTTCTTACTCTGCATCCGTTTCCACTAAAACTAGTATATTCAATAAGAATTTCCGCGAGGGAATCGCGAAGCTTCCATTTCCTCACTTATTAGATTGACTTTTGAATTTGAATGTGGTATATACACGTGATCGAATTTCAAATCATCTCTTTGCTTTTATATCTAGCTAAGAAAAGGGCAAACTGAAATATAACTATTTAGAAGGTAGATCAGATTTCCTTCTCGTAATTATATATATATATATATATATATATATATATATATATATATATATATATATATATATATATATATATATATATTAATATATATATATATTTATATATATATATATATATAGAAAACAGAATACTTCGTGAGAACGACACACGTACGAAGAAATAAAATGAAGTGAACTAGGACATTTATTTGAAACTAATCAAACAAACCTCCTAGCGGAGCTGGTTATAAGAGTTCACGAAGCATCGAAATATCAACATCTACCCCAGACGGTAATTGTTCGAAATGTTAATTTGTTTATCACAATCGATGGAAATTGATAGACAGACTGTTTCGCCCTTATCGGGGCTCATCAGTATCATCCATCCACCGAGAGTGATAACCAAACCAACATTTCAAACGGTCATACATATTTCTTCTAGTAACTCCATGACATATAAATATGACACAGCGCCACCAGTCGGAAACAATTGAACCACATCTTTCAGAATAGAAGAAAACATTTCGGCAACGAAACTCTTACGTCCTGACACCCGAAGGTGGTTACTATAATCGCTAAGCAAGAGTAAAGTTGATACATCCATTTTGATGTAATTAAACATTCACACGCCGCAAGTAACAAGCGCTCCAATTTTATACCTTTTACAGGTAGCAATGAATGGAAAACAGAATTCTTCGTGTTAACGACACACGTTCGTGGCAATAAAATTAACATTTCGAACAATTACCGTCTGGGGTAGATGTTGATATTTCGATGCTTCGTGAACTCTTATAACCAGCTCCGCTAGGAGGTTTGTTTGATTAGTTTCAAATAAATGTCCTAGTTCACTTCATTTTATTGCCACGAACGTGTGTCGTTAACACGAAGAATTCTGTTTTCCATTCATTGCTACCTGTAAAAGGTATAAAATTGGAGCGCTTGTTACTTGCGGCGTGTGAATGTTGAATTACATCAAAATGGATGTATCAACTTTACTCTTGCTTAGCGATTATAGTAACCACCTTCGGGTGTCAGGACGTAAGAGTTTCGTTGCCGAAATGTTTTTCTTCTATTCTGAAAGATGTGGTTCAATTGTTTCCGACTGGTGGCGCTGTGTCATATTTATATGTCATGGAGTTACTAGAAGAAATATGTATGACCGTTTGAAATGTTGGTTTGGTTATCACTCCCGGTGGATGGATGATACTGATGAGCCCCGATAAGGGCGAAACAGTCTGTCTATCAATTTCCATCGATTGTGATAAACAAATTAACATTTCGAACAATTACCGTCTGGGGTAGATGTTGATATTTCGATTCTTCGTGAACTCTTATAACCAGCTCCGCTAGGAGGTTTGTTTGATTAGTTTCAAATAAATGTCCTAGTTCACTTCATTTTATATGTATGTATATATATATATATACATATATATATATATATATATATATATATATATATATATATATATATATATATATATATATATATATATATATATATATATATATATATATATATACATATACATATATATACATATATATATATATATATATATATATGTATATATATATATATATGTATATATATATATATATATAAAATATATATTATATATATATATATATATATATATATATATATATATATATATATATATTTATATCAAGTAATTCGTAATTCTTCATGTAAATTCTGGATTCACCCGAAGTGACATAGACTTTCAATTTTCAAATGGGGCACCTGGTTTATTTTCAGTTTTTTGTCTTCATATGACATTTAGAATACAACCATGTATCCTTTGTTACTGTTTGTAATCGTTTTCCTATTTTTGTTCTCGAAATAAATTTTTATTCTACAGGGTTATGGATACGTTCAAATAACTAATTTCTGTCCTAAGATACTTGTGAAAATAAAACTCTACTTTTTTCGACCAAAACTTTTCATCTATGTGACGTTTGATTTAAAAATTTTTATTACTATTTTTTCACAAATGGCAACATGTAGGCTCGTCGAGTTTGAAAAACAAAACATTTTATTACGATTAATTTGATACCGCACTCTATAAGGTTGTGAAAACTGAACTTAGTTGTTTGAACGTATCTATAACCTTATAGAATGAAAACTTATTTGGGAAAACAAATAAAAATACGGTCATAAACAGTAACAAATGATACACGGTTGTATTCTTAATGTAATATGGAGACAAAAAAACTGAAAACATGTCACATTTAACTTCGTTAAGTTTATGTCACTACCGGTGAATCCCAGACGTTCATGAAGTTGAGTTACTTGTTTTATGCATACATTAAACAGATCCGCCAAATTTATTCCATTAACTCCGAGAAGGCAACCGCTGTGGCATTGTGGTGTACAAATCATTGGCATTACTGGCAATACTTGGCATTACTGGCAATACTTGGCATTACTGGCAATACTTGGCATTACTGGCAATACTTGGCATTACTGGCAATACTTGGCATTACTGTTTGTACTTATGGCATTGTTAATGGCATTAGAGTGGCATTGGTTGGCATTAGTCCTATATTTTTATGTATTTCCTAGCATAAGTATGGCATCAGTGTGGCATTAGTTTGCCTTTTGATTGTGCCAAGTGTATTTTGCTTTCAATTCAGGTGCGTTTAATTTTTTAGATTGTCCCAGTTATTTTTGCTCGCGACCGTAGGTACATAATAGAATCCTATTCAAGATCACAAACACAAACCAGACTGATATTTTCATCGCCGGCCTGGCGCTACTCCCTGATACCATCCTTATACCGTTTCACTGAAAGGGGAAATGCGACAACGTCGCTTTCTTAGGATTCACCCAGACACAGCGCAAATTTTTGTTCATATTTGGTCCTGCTCAGTCCTGCTTGAATGAAGTGAATGCTGGTTACTAAGCGACTCAAAAGTAATGACAGACTAAAAAGATTTATAGTTAATAAAAGTGTTAAACCTACTCAAGAAAGAAAGCCCAGGTACACTCTTTGTCGAAGCCAAGTAAAACTCCTAAATTGAAGAACAAACTCGACCCCTATCAGGATATATCAAGTAGTGACAGTAGTGTACGCTCGAGTGCGTAAAAAGATTATATAAAGAAAAGATGTGATTCCCATTAGAATAAGGATTACAGTTAAATATTATATACATGAAAACAATTTTCAGTTTGTTGTTGCTAGGGCAAATTGAAGTTAGGTTTAAATTTGTCAAGGCCCTTATTCAGCTCTTTCATTTCTGTACTTTTTACCCCACACAAGGGGTAACCATTTTTGGATAAAAACAGATAGTACTATGCTACACGGCCCTATGTATGCGTTGGGTAAAAAAAAATTTGTAAAGGCCTCGGTGGGAACTATTACAGAATTATAATAATTATTATAATTTTATTATTACTAATTTTATTATTATTGTTTGCATTCTTTTTTCAAGAAGGGAAAATAATATGTTTTAGGTTTTTACTGTTTCTTACTTTGGCCTGAGTAATGTACCTACTTAAAAAGTAGACACCTTATAATAGTAACTGGTGATATCATTTTGTTGTTTTTTATTATTTTAGAGATTTGTTTTGCGGTTCAATGGAACTCGCGGCAATTGGTTAAATTCTGTCACTTTTTTTGTTACTTTTCTACTAGTAATGTAAAAGCAATAGATTGGGGCTCGGAATGGGGTTGGTTTTAGTTTTGTTGTTTATCATTTGGCTCGGACCTAAAGAAGATAATGTCTCGGTATAATGTAGGTGAACTCAAAAATTAGTCAGGTATTATAAGTTGATACGATTTTATTGTTTTTATTGTGTATTTTAATTATCAAGTTGCCATTACTTACAAAAATAATGTTGCTCTTTGGGGATTATCAATATTTTATTGTAATACAAGTATATAACATATGTTCAGAAAACAAAGGTGTGCTTTGATTTAACCGAAAATGTCAACATACAATGATTCTTCGCATCCACGGTTGTTTTGGAAATACAATATTGGGACATTGAAATTAGTATGTATTGAATATTTGGAGACATTTATTGCTATAAGAAATTAGTTAACAACGACTGCAATTACTTGGCATTACTCTAGGAATAAGTGGCATTACTATACGAATTAGTGGTACTAGTTGGCATTAGTATGGCATTGATTGGCATTGGTGTACAAATTTTTTGGCTGCGGTTGTTGAGTTGAGAGGTAATCATCTGTGACCAGTTAATAATACTTAGGAATAATTAGAGTAAACGGTCTTTATTTTGTCCTATCTACTCTTTATTTTATTGACGTCTACTTCTTCATAACATCTCAAAGAATTAACATATTATGAGTTTATGAGTCATAACACTACAAAAGATTGTCCAAAATCAAGAAAGGAGACAAGCTCACACGAACAATTTCTATTTAAATTATTCATGGTTAGTAGACAACAGGTCATGATCTCAAATACTGTTGGCAATCGAATCATCCTTCAACTAAATTCTCAATGCTAGATAACTTGTTTTCTCACTTGCAACAATTCAAGATGTTACCAAGTTATTATCTTCAGAAAAGTATAAAAATTGAGACTGAAAATTAATCTTATGTCATATGGAAAAAATTAACTTTTTCACAGACAACCCAAACTTAATATATATATATATATATATATATATATATATATATATATATATATATATATATATATATATATATATATATATATATATATATATATATATATATATAGTCTAGTCAACAAGTTCTTTTTTGTTCAACATTTTTCAGCAGTCTCAGAAAAATATGAGCACGGTGTAATTCGATTTGGAATAGAATTTAGATATTTGTTGAAAAGAGTTTCGCTCGCAGAAATTGTGAAAGTTATAAACAATTGACTGAAAGGAAGAAATAGTGGTTTAGTTTTTTGCAAATATCTCAAAAACCAATTGAGATTTTTGATATCTAAAAAAAGATTCGGAAAGAGAAGGAAACTTTCTTGAAGAAAGTTATAACTGCCAGAACTGTAGGAACAATAGTTATAGTTTTCTCAAAGGGGTAAAAGTAGGACCGAGAACGGCTAATCTGGCTTGCGCAAAACAAACCTATTTAGGACACTTTAACAATAAGCATTATTTAGCCATATTAAATACATAAATTAAAAGATGCAAAAATTCAGGCACTAACTGGATAGTTGAATGAACAATAATTCGTTGGCAGAAAATGTTTATCGCGATTTTTCAATTAGTTATACGATAGTTAATTAATAATTTTTTGCTGCTCGAACAAGAACATTGCAAGTGTGATAACTGAACTGTAAATCTGAGATTTCTTTTTGCTTTCTTGGAGCTAGTTTTAAAATGCTTCTGAATAGATTATCGTTAAAAAAATTCGAAAACTTTTATTTTTCAGTGTTTTATTGATAATTTACGTAGGTAATCAAAAGATTGATTAATCATAAAATTTTTTTTCGATTCCCCTATGAATAACGCATTTGTTCATGCGAGTTTTATATACAATAGGACACAATAATTCGAAAAAAACCATTTTTATGCAGCTTTCGATTATAAAAATCTGTTTTTTATTTTGTAATTACGTAAATTGTCAATGAAAAGCAGATAAATTGTAAGTGTTTATAACAGTTTAACTAACAGGTCTGAGATTTTTTTCCTTTCATGGAGCTATTTTTGAAAGGCTTAGGAATAGATCCCCGTTGAAAAAATGAATTTCGAATGAAATTTCCTACTCTTTTTGAATATTTTTTTAGATATCAAAAATCTCAATTGGGTTTTGAGTTATTTGCAGAAAAAAGATCCCCTCTTTTTATCTTTCAGTAAATTTTTTAAAACTTTTACAGTTCTCGCGAGCGGAACTGTATTTTTTTCAAAAAATATCTACATTCTATTCCGAATCGAATGATTTGCTCATATTTTTCCGAGACTGCTGAAAAAAGTTGAACAAAAAAGCACTTGTTGACTAGACTAATATACCTATCTATATATATATATATATATATATATATATATATATATATATATATATATATATATATATATATATATATATATATATATATATATATATATATATATATATATTTTTTTTTTTTTGAAAATTATTAGCAATAAGAGGCTTGGTGAATCTCAAAAAACTCGATTTTATTAAAAAGATTACGTTTCGCCTAGACATTCGTGGCCTTTTCAAAACTTTCGAAATATTGAAATTTCTTTGACATTTATTGATATAAAAAAAATTTGAATAGTTAAAAAAGAATACTATTTTTCATCAAAATTTTTTCAGCTGTGACCGTTCTCTGTTATTTATTACGTGCTATTCAGTCCAATATTAACATTCAAATCTGTTATTATTAGATGGTAAGGAAAACCTCAAAAACCTTTACCTACGTAATGTTCGAAATAGGTTCAAATTATTTCGATTTTGAAAAGTCAAAGATATAGTATAGTACCCTATACTAAAATTTTTTTTATCGAAAATTTTTTCACGGCTGTGGCCGTCTTCAGTTACTAATTACGTGCTATTTAGTCCAATATCAACAGTCAGGTCTGTTGATATTAGATGGAAAGGGAACCACAGAAACTTTCACCCACGTAATGTACAAAATAGGTTTAAAATATTTGATTATTGGATTTGTCTTTAAAAATACATTACTTGTAATTTTGGGGATCACATGTTCTAAATTATACCTTTTTTTTTAGAAAAACTGAAATATGTATATATATATATATATATATATATATATATATATATATATATATATATATATATATATATATATATATATATATATATATAGTTGATGGAATCCATCGTTACTACGTGATAATTTAACATGATGAACAAAACTAAATTTGAATTTACTACGTTTATTATCACAAAATATTTTGAAAAATTTTAAATAATGGTTTTCATACAAGTTTGATAGATAAAATGATAAACAAGAAACGTAGTCAACTAGCGTACAACAGCATATATCCTCAATTTAAAGTAGAAAAATCGGAAAAATTCACATCTTTAACATATTTTGGTCCTCTAACAGAAAAAGTTGCTAATGTCATACCTAAATGTAATATTAAAATTGCTTTCAAACCTAAGACAAAACTCTCAAGATTTTTATTCAATGCCAAAGATATCACTTCAAAATTTGAAAGTTCAGGAGTTTATAAGTTGATTTGTCCTGTATGTAAAGGAGTATATATAGGTCAGACTGGTCGATCGTTCAAGACAAGATTTAAAGAACACCAACAATCTTTTTTGAAAAATAAAACGGATTCAACGTTTTCAAATCATTGCCGTGAAAACCACCACCCATTTCCACAAATAGATAATTTTAAAATCATGCACAAATTACCGAAAGGAACCAAACTTACTTATTTAGAATCATTAGAAATTTTTAAACTCAATCATAATGCAAAAGATACCTTGCTGAACGACCAGATTGATCTGATATATTCTCCTATATTTAGTGTATTCAAACAATAACATTGTATTGTACCAATTTGGGTAATTCACTCGATTAGCCCTTCTTGAAATATGTTCCTCTTGTCTATTTAAGTACCTGCAATAATTCTTTCCCACCCGTAGGCGCAAATCATTATTTCTGTATTCAGTTCTTAACTCAATCTGCCCGATGATGGTCTAGTGACCGAAATTGCAATCGCAGTGTTAAATTTTTCAAAATATTTTGTGATAATAAACGTAGTAAATTCAAATTTAGTTTTGTTCATTATATATATATATATATATATATATATACATATATATATATATATATATATATATATATATATATATATATATATATATATATATATATATATATATATATATATATATATATATATATATATATATTCTAACCTATTCTGTGTCTCTCATTCTAGCCTCACTTTTTTAGTTGTTTTGTTTTCGATATTAGTGATGATGAAATATTCAAGTTGTATTGTTCTAGATATGTTCATTTTTGTTATTTAAGTCTATTTTATAAGACCTTTGCATACAACCGCATGGACACTGTAAGTTTGTTTTTATATTCCACTACCTGTCCTATTTCATCTTGTAAATATTATTGTAGCATACCCTGATGATGACAATAAACATTGTCGAAATATTGGAAAAAGTGTTGTAAGAGTATACTTCCTGCATGCTGCGTACCCAACGAGTTTCTCCTAGCTTTAGCCTAACTGGTCAGCAAAGATTTCCTCTTTCTTAAAAAATATATATATATATATATATAAATATCTATATATATATATATATATATATATATATATATATATATATATATATATATCACTAGTTTTTTTAGGATTTGATTCTCATACTTCAACTCAAGTTCAAAGAACATAGTCAAAATAAAAAATAAAATTATGGCGTAATGAAATATGTATTATATTTCGTCAGAATGATGGACGAGGTGTTTCAGCTGTAAACGAAACTATCGATTCGAAATCTATTCGAAAAATCCTTATTTACATAAGTAAGTTATGGTATATAAGTCTATCTGAAAATGAAGCTTATATGGATTATCATACAGTGTTCCTTATTAACATAATATCCAACTCGTCAATTCATATATCAAATCAGCAAATGTAATTCAACCATGCAGTCAACTAACTGAAATTTCAGAGATTCTTTTCTATTTCAGTGGTTCTTACTATTTATCTTCTTCATCAAAGTCTATGAATAAAGATGAGTCATTTCCATTTCGAACCTTTTTGAAAAAGAACCAGGCGTTGCCTTCAAAAACCAAAGAAGTTAATATATTAATATGTTTTATGCCAACGCAACTATCCTTTGAAGTATTACCAAACCACTCATTATTTCAAAATTACAAGTACCAACGCTCCGAATTAAATGAAAATCTCGAATAATGCGATAACCATTTTGTCAGAAGTAGATTGAGCTATTTCGTATTGGGTAGATATATATATATATATCTAGGTATATATATATATATATATATATATATATATATATATATATATATAGATATATATAGATATATATATATATATATATATATATATATATATATATATATATATATATATATATATGTGTGTGTGTGGAATAAGAATCCCAAGAGAAGATAACTGACTTGTTGAAAATATTCGAGAAGCTATGTTACAACATGATTTATTTGAAATGAATGAAAAAATGATATAGTCTTTAAATTCTGATATAACAACATCCATATAAAGTTGAATAAACAAAGTGGTCGTGATCTCCTGATTGATTTGATCTATAATATATATATATATATATATATATATATATATATATATATATATATATATATATATATATATATATATATATATATATATATATAATAAGAGAACAGAAAAGTAATTAACAAAGAAACAAGAATGATCTCAAATATAAAATGGATGAACTTTAAACAATCAGTAAAGGTATAATAATGAAGCAAAATAAAGGATAAAATAATATAGTCTCTACATTCTGATATCACAACATCCATATAAAGATGAATAAACAAAGTAGTCGTAATCTTCTATACCAAATGTGAAATAATGATGTTGAAAATGAAGGATATGATCTATAATATATAGGTATATATATATATATATATATATATATATATATATATATATATATATATATATATATATATATATTAATATATATATATATATATATATATATATATATATATATATATACATATAAATATATAAATAAATATATATATATATATATATATATATATATATATATATATATATATATATATATATATATATATATATAATAAGAGAACAGCCAAAGTAATTCACAAAGAAACTAGAATTATCCCAAATATAGAATTGCAAGAACTTTAAACAATCAGTAGAGGTATTATAATTAAGCAAAAAGAATTGACAGTTTCGAAAACCAATAACATTTATTAAAAATCCGGACACCCTACTGCGTAGCACTAGGAATGATAAAACCTCTCGGCGCATGTGCATGTCGTAATGCCTGATAAGTCTATCGCAGATCATTTTTCCTCATGGTGACTATATCGGGAAATGTATAGTATTTGGGATACAATCAAAAATTTGAGTGAAATTCATAATTTTCACTAATTTTTTTATTTCTAGGTGGCGCAATTTTTTGAATGTATTATATAAATTAAAAAATCATTTAATTTCATTATTGTAAAAATCGGATTAGGTTTAAGATTTATAGATAGCACCACATGTCTATGGACAAAAAAATCTAAAAATCGCAATAATTTTTTTATTCTTCGTGGGGTAAAATTTTGGAAAACAATTTTCTTATGACATCATATGTGTTTTATCGATGTCCGTTGGAATTTTTAAAATCGGACCAGCTACTAACTTTTTGTCGTGAGACTATAACCCCTTAGCTTCGCCTCGGGGTAATAATACTATATACTTATATAATTTGCCGTAAAATATGCCTGTTCAAATTTGTGACGAATTCAGGCTAACTCTATTTATTTAGGTTACACTTGGAAGTACGCATTTCCCAAGAGATACCTTCGGGCTTGCGTGGACAGAAAGGCCTATCATAAAATGAAATCCGGGAAACTTTGACGGCTAATATCCGGGGTCAATCGAATGACGAAGGGAAATTAACAGCCTGGTCGAGCCGTAGAGATTAGCGGTCTTTCACCCTCTCACTTTGGTGTATAGTCGCTATTTCGGTCCATTATATTAGGTTTATAATAGAAGGTTTTCGATGGCTACAAGTATGAACTTTACAAATAGGTCGATTTCTATGCATTTACAGCAGCACCCTTCTGGTAATGAAATTTCGGAGTAATGTGATACCATCTTTTGCTCATACATACAGTAATGTAAGAGTAACACCCTCGATGTAAAAGCTTTCAATGTAAATGTAAAAATCTCAATATAAGTAGTTATAAAATTTTTAATGTAAGAGTAACACTCTCAATGTAACAATGGATTATATTGACAATGTAAAAATAACACTTTCAATGTGAGAATAAAACTGTAATTTAAAAGTAACACTACCAATGCCAAAGTTATACTCTCATTATAAGAGTAACACTCTAAATATAAGAGCAACATTTTCATTGTAAGAGTAACAACCTCAATGTAAGAGTAACACTTTTAATATAACAGTAACAGTCTCAATGTAAGAGTAACATTTTCAATGTAAAAATTACATTCTCAATGTAAAAATAACACCTTCAATGTAAAAATAACACTTTCAGTGTAAGAAGTATACTGTCAATGTAAAAATAACACTTTCAATGTAAGACTAACACTCTCAATGTAAGAGTAACACTCTCAATGTAAGGGTAACATTACCAATGTAAGAGACACTCTCAATATAAGAGTATCACTTTAAATAAATTTAAGAGCAACATTCTCAATGTAGAAGTAATACTCTCTATGTCAAATGTTTTCGTATATGTGTATTGATATGTATTTAAAAGGATGTCCTTTCAAAGTGGGAAGCATGTTTTATTTCAGAGACGAATAAGTTTCAAATGTGAAATAAAAACTTTGTTGTATATCTACTTTCAATAATAGAAGTTATAACTGGTTCTGTGTTATAGATTTCGTGAATAATTGATTATAATTTTACAGAGAAGCTACTATCTAGGAACTATTCGAAACATATATATTTATTAATATACATTTATTCGGATAGTTAAGCATAAATATTCAATATTTCCATTATATGTTTTCAGGTTGATATGGTTATAAAAAAATATGGTACATTGAATATGGCCCTAATGGGAATATTGTTTCTGTTCTTTCAAATTCTTAATGAACTTTGCTCTCCGGCAAAGAACATTGTTTTAACTAGTTGAATAGCTCCTGTGGTAATACTTAAATCCAAATATAAATAGCTTCGATTTTTTTTCATAATTACTTTCGAAGTTTTTAAATTCATTTCATTGTGCCTGGTATAATATAATACATAATTTAGGTATACGAAAGAAACTACGTTGCAACTGGATGTCCCACGACACTGCTCGTCTTTTTAGTTTTGAAATAGATTTAACTACTGAAGATTTAGATTAAGCTCATCGCTTTGTTTCTCAAAAGATTTGAAAATTTAGAATTTCATTAAATACTATAACATTTCCAGGTTTCTTCTATATACAACTGTGATTGATTCTGGTTAGAGTATCTGACACTCTTTTAAAACTAACGACCTGGTAATGAATATTGATAAAGCCTATTAGTGTAACTATTTAAAAACATTGATGTTTCAATTTTTAACCTTTCGTTTTCTTAAAAGAACACTCCATATTGACTTAGAGGTCTGACTTATAAAGTGCGAAGAACTATTATCAGTAATATATGCAATACGTATAATCAGTTTTATATAGTGGACTAACATGCGCACTAATGGCTCATTATGCTTACTTCACATATTGAATTGTTATGTGGAGTCCACATGAAAGTCATTAACTGTTTATCATATACAAAATATTGACCTAATTATTTTGCTCTTTTACAACTTCTCATTCTTGTTCCACAATAATATTTTTGATTATCTATATCAAATACTTGAATTAAAATGCAAATCCAATTTCACACAAGAAGAAGAACTATCGTCCTCCACAAAAACAGATCTGAGAAGGAAGGAAAAAAATTTATTTTATGTGATTTCCACTTCTTTATTTTTAACAGAAATACGTTAGGTTTCGACGACGAAGTCATTTTCAAGTGAATGAAATACAAAGAAAGGAGAGGAAAGACCACGTGTTCCATTCCTGCCTGAAGTATGTGTAGAAGAGGAGGGCTGCTTCAGTCATGGATTCCCTCAGACAGATCAGAGAGTACGCTTGAAGATAGAAGTGCATTAAAAAATGAGCCAGATTGGTTAATTTATGGAAGAAAGGATGAAAGATGGGGTTCAGGGGATGTATACTGACCCAGCATTCACGTTTGCATGCAGTAACTTAACTACGCTTTTAGGAATCCGCTGAGAAATATTCGTAGCAGAATAGTTGCCTGTCGAATGCAGAGTTTAAATCCGATACCTCCCGAATGCTAGGTAGCAAGCGTGAACAGTCTATTAACTGCTGACTAGCTAAGTATATAAATTAGAAAAATTACGCATTGCGCGTCTGCCATGAGTTTTTTTCAGAGGTTTCCTCATGGTAATGTAAGTCACTGCTTGCAAACTTACAAGGCGAATGCTGGGCCAGTATTAGTCCTCTGAACCCTACCCACACTTCCTATGTTCCATAATATCCCGTCTCACCTATCCTTAATGCACTTGTACATACAAGTGTATCCTCTGATCTGGCTGAAGGAGTTAATCCCAAACTCAAGCTGCCCGCCTCCCTGACACATACTTCAGGGTGGAATGAAACACGTGTGCTTCCTTCCTTCCGCATTGCGCATACCAGTTGATCCCAGGGTTCGAACCTAGAACCTCCCGAATTCTAGCTAGCGTACCTCAGTATTTGGCTTACTAGCTCGGAGCGGATGTAGATATTTATACCTAGAATAATTTTCTAACAATCCTTTATAAACCTAAGGGGATCCAAATGGGACTACCACTTACGATCTCCTATTTTGAGCAATTGCAAATTAAATTATCGAGATATTCTATTAATATCCAAACTTTCCAACATATTCAGTTTCCTACCTTTATCACATATGTATATGTACAGGCTGTCCCATTTTCGAAGTCCTTACGGGGCATCTCGCTTATTTTTAAAGATAGAGATTTGCAGTTTTCGCGAACGTTGGCTACTTTTTTGTGAATAGGCCGCCAACAAAATTTTCATATCTTGCTTCATTTTTGAGATACAGGGTGAAATTGAAAATATTGCATTTTGCCCCTTCTCCTGTATCACAGTTGTCTTTTAACTAATAGAAAAAGTAAAAACTGCCTTTCATACAATTTTTTACGTAGAATGCAGTGGCGTAGTCAGATTTTTGAAAATGTTGTCACCTACCTGTCAGTGTACAAATATTTCTTACAATAGCGAATGATACTCCGGTATATCAAAACTATGGAAAATTAGATATGGTAGGGATATATTACCAAGTTGGTAATATTTTTTTAATGAAAACTTTTCGTTTTACGCTATACAAATGGAAGTGATATTTTTGTTTATTGCGCCTAACGATCTATTATAAAGTGATATTTGTCTTGACTTGCCATAAAAAAAAGAAAATTATCTAAATACAGGGCTAATACTTATAATACTATATGAGTATTATATATTTTTGAAAAGCGCAAAGCATATTGGTTTTGAATATGGAAAAATATACAGAGTGTTCCATTTGAAAAATTATAACATTGGGTTATATCTAAACAATGACAGCTCATTTCAAAAATATGACTACGCTACTGGATTCTACGTAAAAAAAAGAATAAAAAACAGTTCCTTTTTTTTCTACAAGTTAAAAGACTCTCTCTATCTTCGAATATAGGCGAGTTTCCCCGTAAGGAGATCGAAAATGGGACAGCCTGTACAATTTTAAGATTGTCTATAGATATTATATATATATATATATATATATATATATATATATATATATATATATATATATATATATATATATATATATATATATATATATATATATATATATATATATATATATATATATATATATATATATATATATATATATATATATATATATATATATATATATATATATATATATATATGTCTTAATTTATTTGTGTTTGTTTATTTTTTGGATATATTCCGGATTTGTGAAATATCGATATTTTCTCTTCATTCACGAAAATATCTTCAAGAGTTAGGTAGAGTAGTAATCGGAACTAGGAAAGGTCAGGAGCAATTTCATTGCGTGGTTTCAATTTGTCTAACGACGAACGGAATTCGTCAGTATTACGATCATATGAATTTCAATTTTCATCGTGGAACAATATGATGAAAAAAGTAATAAAATATTATTTGATTGCGTGAAAGATTTAAACGAACAGTGACTACACCTTATGTCGGATTTTTATACTTAAAAAACTAACACTTAAGGAATCACTTAGCCGAATGAAAATAAAGAATATAATTTAATAATAATATACAATTAAACTTTAAATACTTCATGAATTTGTTCTTCTTAACTGAAATTCAATTCAATATTCAGAAATAAAACTGGAATAAACTAGCGGTGAGTTGTTTCCATTTGTTACCATAAACTGTTTTAGAATTTAATATCGTTCGTTTTACACTTTTTGAACACAGTATCAAGTTGCAATAACTTATTTATTACTTTTCTGGAATTGTTTCAGAAAATACAATCTTTGGTTTCAAAGAGCCATGAAATAATCAGAACCTAAAGTTTTTTATAAAATCGTTTGTTAACATGAATATAACCTCGAATTACTTCGCATGCCAAAATAGTGGTACACTTATGTAGAATCTATAAATTTCGTCCACAATTCTTTCTGGAAAAACCCATAAACTTTACCGAAACTTATACGATATTGATTGCAATATTTGAAGCGTGAACGAACTTTTCTTCCCATTTCTCTACTTGTTCGATAAATCAACCGAAAAATGAATCAAACTTTCACTCTACGTAACATATACTTACTAAAGTTCAGCCAAAACTTGCAGAAAGTCAGATCGACGCTGCAGTCACCATCGACCATGAAGTTGGCCCCAAAGGGTGAATGAACATAGGCTGCGATCTGTACGTCGTGAACCGGGCGCTTTTCAGAAAGATTCGAGCGTCGCGACGTCACGGAAGCTACTGATAGCGTTCCGCGTTGAGGCGTCTGTCTACCGTTTCGCGAAAATCAACATGCGCGGAAATTTCACTCTCCTCTGGGCCATCCTCATCAGGCAGGAGGAATTATTTAATTTTTTGCCATTTCTCTCCCTAGTATCGGAGATAAGAATTCTATTTGTCGAGAATTAGATTGGAATGAGTTACTCCCTCGAATAATTTTCAACTCACGTGGAACGCCTGCAGTTTTTTGGAGATATTAGTAGTTTTGACTGAGCGTGAACTACTTACGAGATAGTACGAGATAAAACCTATATATATATATATATATATATATATATATATATATATATATATATATATATATATATATATATATATATATATAATTTTATATATATATATATATATATATATATATATATATATTTTTATATATATATATATATATATATATATATAAATATATATATATATATATATATATATATATATATATATATATATATATATATATAAAATCCTAGAAAACAAATGCCCTCAAAAGCTATAGGTTCTCAACAAGGAAAGGGGGGCAGTTATTCAAGTCGACTAATCGTCAACAAAATTCCAATTTTGTTGATTTTAATAACTGCCCCCCTTCCTTTGCCAATAACCTAAACCTTTTGAAGAAATTTGTTTCCTAGGATTTCATTGAATACGGCAATACTTCTTGTTAATTAATATCACAGATATGGGTTTTTTATATATTGAAGTAAAAACAGGACATTTGATCGAAACAAATCAAATAAACCCCATAGCTGAGCTGGCTATACGAGTTCACAATGCATAAAAATATTCCCACCTACCTTAGACGGTAAATGTTAAGATGATTATCCGATTCGATGGAAAATAATAGACAGTTGTTTCACCCTTTTTTGGGGCTCATCAGTATCATCCATCCATCTACCGAATGTGATAACCAACCTATCATTCCAAACGTTCTTAAGGTTTCCTCTTCGCAATATAATGGCATATAAATATGACACAGTGCCACCAGTCGGGAAAAAATGAACCACGTCCTTCACACAGGTGAAACAGTGCGACAACAGGAAATCGTATGTTCTGACACTAGAAGCTGGCTACCATTCTTGCAAACTTAGTAAGGTTGAAACATCATATCGATGTACTTGCAACTTTCACACACCACGAGTAGTTATACAAACATAAGAAATGTGTGTATATTTATTTATACATACATTATGTATTTTCACTTATTATATTCATTTAGAGACCTTTATAGGAATAAAATTCGGAGCGATTGCTACTCGCGATGTATAAAAGTTGCAACTACATCAATATGTTGTAGCAACCTTACTAAGCTTGCGAAAATGGTAGCCTTTTTCTGGTGTGAGGACATACGAATAAGAATAAGAAATTTATTGATCCAAATGGCTGTTATACAACGTGTTATGCATAATACAGATAGGATAAGTCAAAAAATTATACAAACAAAAAAACAAGATAGAATAACGAAGCAAAAAAACATACATAACAAAAATACTTTATGGGAGAGAAACCTATGATAATGTTACATTTATCACAAAACTCATTAAGTGAATAAAAAGAATACTGTATTAAGAAGTGCTTATTTTTCCGCTTGAAAACAGAGATAGTTCTGGCCTGCTTAATCTCTATAGGCAAATTATTAAAATATTTTGGCTCAAAACTAACACACTTTCTGTGATAAAAATGTGGTATTTCAAATTCATCTTTTTTTCGAGTATTATATTGATGATTTTCACCACGAGTTCTCGTTGCCGGACTGTTTCACCTGTCTGAAAGACGAGGTTCATATTTTGTTTCCCTCTAGTAGCACTGTGTAATATATATATATATATATGCGGTTGTGTTGCAAAGAAAAAACCAGAAGAACGTAAGGTTGGTTATCACATTCGGTAGATGGATGGATAATACGAATGAGCCCCGAAAAAGAGCGAAACAGCTGTCTATTATTTTCCATCGATTGAGATAATCATCTCAACATTTCTAACATTTACCGTCTAAGGTAGGTGGGAATATTTCGATGAATCGCCAGGTCCGCTAGGGGGTGGTTTTGATTTATTTCGATTAAATGTTCTAGTTTTTACTTCAATATACAGACACGGGCGTGCCTCGTTTAGCATGAAGAAATGTGTGTGTGTGTGTATGTATATATATATATATATATATATATATATATATATATATATATATGTATATATATATATATATATAATCACTTCTTTCAGATATCTTACCTGCCTGTTTTAATATGGATTTGCAGGAGTGTTTTGGTACTGCAATTTTGTTTAGTTAAAACGTCAAGATTTCAATTTATTTATTTCCATGTGTTTCAAGGGTATTTTTGTATTGGACTGAAGTATTTGATTCTGCAAAAAAAAATAACAAGTGATCGAAACAATAAAAATAATACATGGCTAAAATACATAATTTTCAGTTGAATATCAATTGAAAATACTATTATTATATGTATTCTAATGTGATATTTTCTTTGGGTTCATTGAAGATTAAAAGAAGCGTTTACTTTGCCATATCGAAATAGGCAACTCGGTTTCCTCAAACTGCTAATTGTGAATCAGGCATAATATATTCATCATTCATAACAAAATTTTATTCTAATTCATTCATCTTAGTCTTGTCATAAGAATAATCATTCATTTAGCTTCCATCTCCCAAAATTAACATTCAGAAATTGGTTAAACCCATATAAAAAAAGTTCAGAGAAGTTTACTAGGTAGCAGCATAGTCTAGTTATTTATATAGAACATCTTCTTTTTACACGTGAGTGACCTGAAAAACTAAGATAATTAGAAATGGCTATTTATAAGTCGACAAATCCAAATTAGTTATTCTATGCTTCATTTTGCAATTTGGATAGGTATAAGCAACAGTATTTTTATATACATTTATATATATATATATATATATATATATATATATATATATATATATATATATATATATATATATAAATATATAGGTACAGATGTTTCCTAAGTATGCCTAAGAAATTCAATCGAATATGGAAATATTGAAATATTCTTACCAGATTTTCTAAAAATAGATTATCTTCAATTTCATATTACTGTCTAATAATAGGTTGAGGAACAAAAGAATTTTTGGTATTTCAATCATCTAGGTAGAAAATTGTAATTTACTTCAAACCGAATAGGTATGTGGAAGAAAGGTAATTAGCTTGATTTGATCAAAATAGAAAACAACGCAACCTAATTTTTAGTGTACTGTATTGATTTTATGATCAAAAAACTAACAACCCTACTACTATCGCTGGTTATATACCTACTGAACTGCTAATTTCAAATTTTAGTCTTCAATTAATTGAGAACACCAACTTTGCATTTCGTAAATGAGAAAACCTTAAAGCCAATACGTTATTTGACAGAGTGACATATTTTCAACTAATGAACAGTTCCTTAAATTTTTTGCACTTAGTAAGGAAACATCCTATATATATATATATATATATATATATATATATATATATATATATATATATATATATATATATATATATATATATATATATATATATATATATATATATATATATATATATATATATATATATATATATATATATATATATAAATATGAAGTCTGTGTGTATAGATATAAATAGTTATACATGTGTTAGCTGATAAAATTAAAACAAACAAAAATTATTTCAACAGTAAACTTATTTAATTCCAAGAATAATAGGTAGTATGCAGAGAGTTTGAAGTACATTAGCTGAACAAGTTGAAAACTGAATGTTTGATTAAATAAACATAAAATATTGACATAACTCCATAGGAGCACGAAAGGTTTTCACTAACATAACATTCGAAGCCAACATTCGAATAATTTCTACATAACGAGTATCCAACACGCATATGGTAAGGAAAAGAAAGCATTTCTCGATATGAGAAAATACTGAAAGAACAATAACTTCATATTTTCAAATATCCCAGAGTGATAACAAAAATATTCTTGAAGGAATGTTACTCACCGTTAATATTTTTCAATCTCAAACTTCTACTCACAATACATATCTCATTGATATCAACCGGCTATGGTCTATACGGTTGGGAAACAGTCTAGGGCACAGACGGTACCGGATTCGAATCCCGAGTAAGACATAGATGTTGTGATTGTCCTTGGGTTCCAATGGTTACATTCATATTTACTGGGTAATGTACAGTTACAATTCCCAAGAGGTAGATTATGGAACACATGCAAAGTACTACAAGTATCCCGTTAAAAAAAATATATTTCTTTGATGAACATCGAACAAAAAAGACTAATTTCGAATCAGCTCAATTGTGTCTCAAATAAACTGGATATACGAAAAAAGAGAGGAGTCATGTGAAACCTGGTTGCAAGAAGTTTCTAACGATTCATATTATGTACTAAAATGCAAGTACAATGAAATAAATCAACAACGTTTGAGAGTAATTAAATGAAAAACAAGTAAAAGAAGAGATAATTATTAATAATAAAATATTTATTTTCATAACTTCACGAAACAATATCATTCAGTACCTAGAATATTATAACCAACAAATAAAAAAAGAGATGGTTATAACATTCTAGTTACTTAATGATTTTTTTTTCAAAGTTATGAAAATAGATATTTTATTATTAATAATGAAATTAACATCAACTAATTTCAAACTTAATTAGTATAGTCGATCGTAATAATGATTCATCTGTAGTAGCTGAAGTAGCAAACATATTTTATTTGGAAAAAACTGCATCGATAGTGGTATTGTAACTTGTAAATTTTGCTGGATTATTGTTAATTCTCAAATCAAATTCATTAGAAAGAAGTTGTAACAACAGCTCTCAGTTTCTATCATAAAAGCCGCTGCTTCTTTGTATGAACAAAAATGTTAAGCAATTGGTTTTCTATGATTATTCTTTCCGAATTCTACTCATCATTATATGAATAGATAGTAGATTATTCGTGATAATTATAATCATCTCTAAATGATACTTAAATTGCAATATTACACTGATTGAGAAGGCACGATAGGTCAGGACATCGAAAAGAAACAACTTACCTGGTACGGACACGTAGAACGAATGCAAAATGAAAGATTGCCCAAAATAATTATACATTGGTACCCAGAAGGTAGAAGAAAATGAGGAATACTAGACAAAACTACAGAAAAGCATACAAAGGGCTATAGGTAAAAGAAACCTCACATCAGAGGAATGAAAATATAGAAGAGGATGGAGGTTAGATGTCGGATAACGTAGATTCTGACCGGATATATTTACGTATATATATATATATATATATATATATATATATATATATATATATATATATATATCTATATATATATATATATATATAAATATATATATATATATATATATATATATATATATATATATATATATATATATATATATATATATATATATATATATATATATATATATATATACAGGGTAATTTACGTAGGCCGTGCATTAGAATTTTATCAACATACTGTTCGATTAGAACGTTAAAATTTGGTAATCTGTTATAATCGGTCATATTCGTTCTACTCAAAATATTTTTATTCCTACCGCTATACAGGATATGTCAAAAGTCGGTACCTACTTCATTATTTGAAATGGAAACCTACACTTTTTTTACATTGTTCGATTGGCCTTCAGATTATGAGTTTGAACAACCTTTTGTTTTTTTTTAAATAACAAAGTTTTGTTATTTTATCTATTACATCTATATATATATTTATATATATATATATAATTATAAATATATATTTATATATAATTATATATATATATATATATATATATATATATATATATATATATATATACAGTGTGTCGCATTTAAGATGAAGACACCCCCATATTTTTGTTATGTAAAGGAATATAGATTGGAATTTTAGCACAGTCATAAATAGTGATGTTTCATATTTTTTGACATACTTAACCTAATTCTGAGTTTTAAACTCTGCCTACTACGATATGACAAATAAGGCCGATTCTGAATATTTTGTTTCGCGTGAGAGATATCGAAAAAAATTATAGGAAAAAGTTGTTTAGAATATTTTTTTGGACATATATACCAATTTTCATGACAAAATTCGAATTACAATTTTTTCAATATTTTTCTATCTTAAAATTATTACAAGTTTTTTTTTATTTGATACTTAATGTGCCATCGAAAATAATAAAATTTACAGAAGTGTCAAATACTAGTCAGTTTTAGTTAGTGATTAGTGATCAGAGAATCAAAATGTCATTATAACTTTACGTAAAAAAATCGAAATAATTCGGTTATTTGGTGATGATGTTCGTATCAGCAGACAAGTTGCTGCAGAGTTTAACTTGGAACATCTCGAACGTGCGTCCGTTACTCATTGAAAAATGTATTCGAATGGACGTAGATCTAGCTCGGAGATACCTCATCTAATTACAGTTGATTAATTATTTTGTACTAGGAAAATTATTTTTTCATAATTTTTTTCAAAATTTAATCAGATGAATAAGAAAATTGTTATAAAAAATTCTCATTCCTTTGTGTTATTTATTTTATTGAAACATTTGAATATTCATAACATATTAAATTGTCAAGTTCTTACTTTCCATAGCGCACTAGTAATAAAATTGAAAAATGAACTGCATAATTTTGAATTATAACCAAATTATTGAATAACTTGAAAATGCGAATTTTGTCATGAAAATTGGTATACGGGCCTAAAAATATATTCTGAACAACTTATTCTCATAACTTTTTTCTATATCTCTAACGCGAAACAAAATATTGAGAATCGGCCCTATTTGTCAATTCATAGTAGGCTGAGTTCAAAATTCAGAATTCAGTTGAGTATCTTAAAAAATATGACCCTTCACCGTTTATGACTATGCGAAAATTCAAATCTGTATTTCTTCAAATAACTATAATATGGGGGTGTCTTCATCTCAAATGCGACACACTGTATATATATATATATATATATATATATATATACAAATAAATTGGGTTGAGTTTTAACGGAAGCTTTTTCATAGCCGACTCGATTTGTTTCGTTTGTCACAATACTCATCCTAAACCGCTAGACCGATTTCGATTCTTCTCATATTTAGCACGCGCATGCGGGCGACCATAGGAAATAATCTGTTGAAAAAAATTAAGATAGGACAAACCATCGACGATAATCACCGAAAAAAATATTAAAATATGGCCAGCAATGGAAACGAGTGGTTGTGTAAACGGGAAGTCAGCTCAATTATTGCAAACAGTAGAAAGCATTACAGACCTATAATAATACTCATTTATTCATATTCATAGAAAGTATCCTACTAAAATTTACAAAAAATGGTATTTACCTGACTTCGTCGCCACTATCTTCAACTTCTACTGAAAAAGTTTCACAATTAATTATTTATTAATAAAATAACAACAATGTTTGCAACTAAATTATTGAATGGGAGAGGTTATCAGTATAATGATTCGCAATGTTTGGAAAGAAAACACTTACTCATATACGAATACAGTTGTCGTGCACGTCTCTTACTGTTACACATTTTCAGGACTTTCATTAGCCAAGTATCTGGAGTAGAACGTGAGATCAGGAACTTCGTTCCAAAAGTTTGATATATTTCCTTATGTAGAAATGATATTTTCTAGAAGATCTTTGCATATGCGACATTCTATTCCATTTATGGACCCGGTCTGAGTGCATGAAATTCGGCGAGAATTTCAAATGACTGAGAGATCAATATGTCACACTGATCCCTTTCAACTACTTCAATTCCGCTGGAAATGTTCCAGTTTCATCCGTGCAATGCATAATGCACTACGGAGTAAAGCGGCTACGCTCTTGTCGAGTTTCCCAGATAACTTGGAAACAATTAAGTAAGAGGAGGCGCATAAGAGATAATGACACTAGTTACACATAAACTCCAAGCTAGTGGGAAGATGACCTAAGCTTAAAAGGAACAAAAAAATCCTGTTTCAGGAAACGGACGCAGATGTGTTCTGTGAACTTCAGTCTATTCAGGAAATGGCGGAAAGGAGAGGATTTTAACGCCCCAATTGAGTGTCTTGCTGGCAGATATCGAGAAAATCTTTATAGTAATAGAAGAAAGGAGCGTTGCCTTTAACAACTGTGTAACTTGAGTCGACCAATTCTTTTCCTTGAAAAAAATAAAAATTGTTCAGTTCAGTTAGGTTATGTTTTGGCATTTCAGACGTAAATTTCGTGAACTGATTCCACCTCTACTACTTGATCATAATGATCCACAGTGACTATGTTGAGAATGTATTGCATATCAAAAATATAAAATTTAGACCATTTGGATTAAGCAGTTTCGAACTTTCGTTCATCTTCAGATACCTACTTGTTAAGACTACATAAGCTCTGAAGATGGACGAAAGCTCGAAGAGTCAATTGTACAAATTGTACTTATTTTATATAT